>JAWNLJ010000443.1:1762500-2355000 GCA_035042365.1 Drosophila dives | reverse complement strand
TACGCTCTATTGACAACGGCATCTGCCACAAAGGACTTTAACAGGACTCAGGACTCTCAGCACACCTGAGCGGCAACTGCAACAACAAGAAGAACAGCAGACAATTCCAGTGTGGCATCAACAAGTCCGAGGCAGGAACAACATAACGGAAGTGTTAACGGTGCTTTCCTTCTCAACAACTACAGCTATTTGAGCCCAAATGCGGCAAATATTATTGGCCAACTTGCATTTGGACATGTTTGCTCAATAAATAAATAAAATTAAGGAAAATAAAATAAGTTGCAATTATATAAATAAAAATTAATTTCTTTGTTGGTAAATAAAATTTTATAAAAATCTAAAAATTAATTATAAATATATATTTTTTTTTTAATTTTGCGTCGGGTCTTAATTGTGAAGCGGGTGGTGCATTGCAACATGTGACAACAACAACGATGACGGCGCGTTGAGTGTGTCACTGGCACAAAGACGATGCAGATTCCGAGTGCTGGATAAATGGAGGAGATGCTGTGCCGGTGATTATGACGACAAACCATAAAATGCGGCCGAGGCGCGTTTTGCAGAGGGCGTCACAAGTTATGCTGCTGCTGCTGTGGCTTCCAGGAATACATATTTCGGGCCAGTTTCCGTCCGTGTCTGTGCACTGGGTGACGCTCCTAGACGCAGCTTAATCCACGCACCGCACACAAATGAAAACGAAACCGTATGCGGCGAAACAAAAAAATCCAATGCGCAAAATGCAAAACAATATCATCATAAAAACGCAACGCAACTGGCCCATAACCGAGTGCCAAGCGCAAAACTAAGAGAGCCGATGCCGGTGCCGGTGCCGGCAGCAGTCTGCGTCCAGTCCAGAGTTGCCAGTTGAAAACCCAAAACTCAAAACGCAAACCCAAAGCAAAGACCAAGTCGTCGTCACTCGTGACCGCTATAAATCGATGAAGTCATTGTGTGTGCGGCTATTCTGCAAGCCAGCCAGCCAGCCAACCAGTCAGCCAGCCCGCCAACCCGCCAGCCAGTCAGTCAGTGATGTGCGAAAGAGAGCGTTGCAGCCCTGCTGCCTGCTCTCCGCTGAGTGCGAATGAAAGCGCGCATTTTTCTTGCCTTTGCCTTTTTCATTTTTATTTTCGTACTTGGTTCGATTTTATTGCCACCTCATAAAAGTAGCATAAACATGTTAGTAGCCTGTTGCTACCGCTACTTAAGTTAGTTGAATTGTTGTTGTTGTTGTTGTTGCCTGTTGCCTGTTGCTGCGTGCAACACAGAGAGCACTGCAAAGATTTACGAATTTGTTGCACATTTTATTGTGTGATTTTTATTTCACAGTGGTTTAAATCTTCTTTTGATTTTCTTTCGTTTTTATCAATATTCTTCACCAGCTTGCAACTCGTATTAGCCAACAATAATGCTCAGCCTTAACTATAAATTATGATTTGTTGGCAAATCATGGTTGTCCTATTTGTAGAGCATTGCAAATTCGTTATTATTATTGCCTCTTTTTCTCTGTTCGTCGGTTCTTCTTTAATTTGTGATTGTTGCTGCTTTGGTTATTTTTTTTTTTTTGGTTTTTTTTGTCACTCCTCAGGCGTTGTTCTTGTGAAGTTTTTCCTTCAGTGTCAAAGTGTAATAAAATATTACTCATGGTAATTACAATTTTTGTGCTGCGCTGCTTGCTGGTTTTTGCTTTTATTTTCGCTGTCGGCTCAAGTTCAATGTGCACGCTTAAAGAAAAACAAAACAAAAAAACAAAAAAAACAACAACAAACAACAAACAATTTTGAACAATTAAAAAGTGTTTTGAGGTGCTTAAAAGCCCAGTAACAACAACAACAACAACAACAACAACAACTTTGGCTCGTCTACGCTATAAACTTAACCAAAGTGCTGCTGGCGACAGTTCAACGACATGTTTATTAAGTCATACGCAAAATTTGTTAGGCCTGCCTGTCAGCAAGACCCAAGCCCTGAGCCCCCAGCCCCCCAGCCGACAGCTACCAGTCCCAGCCACCAGTCCCAGC
This sequence comes from Drosophila dives, assembly GCA_035042365.1. Taxonomy (NCBI): domain Eukaryota; kingdom Metazoa; phylum Arthropoda; class Insecta; order Diptera; family Drosophilidae; genus Drosophila; species Drosophila dives. The sequence goes on along the minus strand of JAWNLJ010000443.1, from coordinate 2,352,982 downwards.
CCCAGTCCCCAGCTTGGTCCCACAGCTCCGACTGTTAAATGAGAACTCGCTTTCTGATTTATGGGGCCGCACTCTATGAAATTACATAAATGATCATAAAAATGTGTGTTAATAAAACAAAAAACGAAAAAAAAAATAATGCACAGCCAAGCACACAGATATTATGTAATTAGAGTTGCCGAAGAAGAACTTAGCATATTCATTTATGGAGTAGAACAAAATCGATATTAAAAAAAAACCGTCATAAAACGTAGTATTTTAATACACAACTGCAAATCAATTGAAAGTCGAGAAATACTTAAAAATAAACAATAACAATAATTGCTGATCCCAGCAGCAATAAATATTTTTGGAAAAAAAAATCAAAGCATTTTTTTATTAATGTACACAAAATATAAACAAAAAATGAACTGAAGTTGTTTGTAAACAAATCGATTACGATTTTTAGCTGAAGTAAATTCAATTTTTCGCTTTAAATATACATTCTCAATTCCATTAAGTTTATCAATTAGACGCGAGGCAAAAGCAATTGCTGAATATTTATTGAATATGTTCGGAAGGCGAAAAATTCATTGATAAAATTGTAAATAGTTAACAAAAAAAATTAAAATTAAATTTAATGTGTGTTAGCAAATTATGAATTAATTTTCGAATTGATTGTTTGTGAAAAGGAAAAGCTGATAATTGATTTGCCACTCGGCGGGCGACTGAGCAAATTGCTATTTGCCACAAGGCTCTCTCGATCTCCCCCTCTCTCTCTCTCACACTTTCTCTATTTAACTGATGCGCCATCTTATTTTGTCCCGCTCTTAATATCATTACGGGCCAAGGCGGTATTCAATTTTCTAGGAAATACTAACTGCAGCAAAACAATAAAAATAAAAAAAAGAAACAAAATAAAATAAAAAGAAATTGTAAAATGTAAAGGACAATGGCAAAAAGTGGCCGAAACTGCAACTGCAACAGAGATAGAGACATTTGGGAGAACAAAGGATGGCCAAGACACAAAATGCAGTTATCTGCACTAAAAATTGTGCACAAAGGCACCGAACCAAGACGAACCACAACGAACGGAACGGAACGGAACAGGACGAGCCAAAAATGCCCCGAAAAATGATGGGTTATTAAATGTTGTTAATCTTTAGCCATGGCCCTGACCATATTCAAATTTCAAAAGTAAGTAAAACAAACACACGCACACAGGTAAAATATTTCTCTAAAGTGTTTTCGCTCTCACTCTCTCTCTCTCGCTCGCTCACTCTTATTCATTGGCTTGGTGCGAGGCAGGCAAGGACAATAGAGCCCGGGGGCAGCAAGGAGTCGCATACGAAGACAACAAGCCGAATGTCGAACACAAATTCAAACCCAAAACCAAAAACCGAAAACCAAAAACCAAAAACCGAGTTGGCCTCTGCCATTTGCCTTTATTGTGCACGCTGTTTAAATATTTACGAAGTTTTATAATATTTATGACAGCTAAAAACATAACAACACCTACTTTGGACAAGCAGACCCTTTTGGCCCGGCAACGGGGACACTTGACACTGAGCACAGGTCGGCTTAGGGCCTGTTGCTCTTGGCCGGGCTTAACTAACACGGTCAGCTTCCCTTCCGTCCTGCCAGGATTGCTCGATTGCAATCAATAAACGGCTTAGCCACAGCGGCAGCATCATAATATTCAAATATTTTTGTTCTGCTGCTGCTGCTTGGTGTTTGTTGCCGTTGTTGCCGTTATTGTGTGTTGCAAGTCCGGTCTGTAATCCATTTGCGTGTCAACACTTGGCCCTGGTCAGCAGAACATGCTGCAGTCCAGTGCAGTGCTGTGTGGACTGTAATTTCTAGCTGTTCAGCTCGATGGACAGCTTCCGCTTTGCTTGCGCTAATCCTTGCCGAGGATCTTCTGCCCAGAGGTGCCACTAAGCGCCCTAAACGAAGCTTGGCTCAATACTAGGCTCAATAAGCCAAGGTATTAAAAAGTAAATTTGCATAAATCCCCTTAAAACAATGTAAAGGATTTCGAGTATTTTATATGCATATATAAGTACATATATATATATATATATATATGTATAGTTATTGCAAACATTTAGCCACAGCAAGCGGGGAGGGGCTTAGCCAGCAACAAGTGCACTTACTTTGTGGGCTACTTAGCCCAGCTAAACGGCAGCTCATCCCACTCGGGCCAAAGTTCATTGAGTTAGTTGGCTCTGATCAGAAGCTATAAGCCATAAGCTGTAAGCCAAATTTTGGGCGGCAATCAACAGCTCATTGATGAGTTGCTGACGACAATGGCTCAAGGCCAATATCGATGCCGATGATGTTTTCATTGAGCTCACCTGCCCGCCAATGGGCACAGGTAGTGGTAGTGGTAATATTGGGCAGGTGGAGGCAATGAAACAACTACTTCGATTCCGACTCCGACACCGACTCCCACTCCTCTCAAGCTGACTCAGTGCAGCTGCCGTTGGCCAATTCTTGGCTGCTGCACGTGCTAACAGTTTGTGACCCTCTGCTCAGCTCGCTCGATGCACTGCAGCCATAAACCCAAGTCGATCAGTGAACCCCACATAAATATCAAAAGGGACAACTGCCTGATCATAAAAGAACTGAGGTGAATAAAAATAAACAGTTTGACTACAAAAAGAAATTGTTTGCATTGCTGCCATTTTGAGATGCTGAAGTCTGTCCAACTAGTTATGAATCCTGGTTTCCAGGTTAATCGAGAAGTTTCGAATGCGATCAAGACTTTACATCTGACTGGTAGTTGGTTATATATAATTCTAGTAAATTTATTAAACCACTTATTTGTAATTTTAGTTTTTTTTTAATTTTTATAAATAAAATAATAAAATTAGCAAATTCATTTATTTTATATTAAGTACAGTTTTTCGTTGTTTCTAAAAATCCAGAAAGTAATCAAATTACTCGTGTATATAATATATATATCTATATACATCTTATGCATTTTTAGCTTCTTCAAACAGCGAAAGAACAAAAATAAACCTAAATTTGAAAGTATCAAAATTGTGTTTTCTATTAAAAGGCAGAAATTGTATTTGTAATTTACTTGCAGAAAAGAAAATCAGTTTTGGATTTTATTTTTCAATATTTGCATTTATTGTTTGCTTTCTTTACAGTTTATCAAGTCATGTTTCTATATGTATATGTTATTTAAAAAAAAAAAATGGTGAATGTATTTATTTTTTACAATTTCATATTCAAATAAAGATACAAACTAGTTAAGCATATTGCGATTAACACTCAAGACTATATCACAGTTCAACGAAACCTATAAGCTAATAAAAAAAAAATTACATATATATATATGTAAAATAAGCATATAAAATATACATAAATATATATGTGAATAAACCTAAAAAATAAACCAAAATATTATATATATAAAAAAAATTATATAGGATATAAATTATTAGGTTGAGAAAACATTTTGTAATACTTTTGAGCTGGTTTGGATGCCAAATAGTTGCTGAACATATCTAATTATATAGCTAGGAATGTTGCATATAGGAATGTAGTATTGGTAAAAGTTGGATGTTGGATGTTGCTTGCTGCATGTTGTATGTTGAATGATGCGGTTGCTCTTATGTGACTAGAACGGCAACTGCTGAGCTGATGCTGAAGGATATTTTGTGTGTTTAGCTTAAATGTAATTTAATTTGCTTAAAATTATGAAATATAATTTAATTAGTCAAGATTTTGATAATGTTTTTGTTTTCCTGTTCTTGATGTTGTTTTCAATAAATAAATAACTATTAAGCTTATAACTAATACAATAAAATAATACTTAAGCATGGGAAAAACATAGAGTTAAAGAGGGGGGGAAGGGTGGGGGGAGCTAACCAAACTTGATCTGTAAAAATTGGATTAAGTAATTTAATTAAACTAAATGTTTTTTTAAGGTTGGCGTTTGGAATGAATATTTTACACAATGTAATATTTTGTGGTCATTTCACGTGCGCAGCACGCGTCGTAGTTGCCGCTGATTGGCTGTTGCTGTTGCTGTTGCAGTTGCAGTTGCCGTTGCTGTTGCAGCTGCTGAGTGCGGCTGCTGTCGCTTGCCACGTCGCCCGCCAGCGGCCACTGCCGCATCGAGGGGCAGCGGCTTGGACACCTCGTTGAACTCGTTGCGATTGCCAGCACCATCAAACGATTGCTGCAACCGCTGTTGTTGCCCCACTTGCTGGCGCTGTTGCTGATGCTGTTGCTGCCACTGGCGCTGACGTTGGCGCTGCTGTCGCTGCTGTTGCTTCTGCTGCTGCTGCTGCGGCCGCTTCTGTTGATCTTGCACTTGCTGCTGCAACTCTCGCTGGCGCTGCTGCCGTCGCTGGCGTTTCTGACGCCGCTGCTGGCGCTCGCGTTTGCTGTCGCGTCGCAGTAGCTGCCACATGGTCCGCAAAAACTCATAGTAATGATGCTTCACAAAACGCATATCCATCGGAGATGCCTCACTGATTTCCGCTGCTACAGACGCCGCTTCAGTTGTTGTCGGTGCTGCCGCTGGTCGCAACTTGCTGCGCAGCTTGAGCCGCCTGTTCATGTCATTGCGCGAGATTTGTGGCAGTTGCAGCTGGCGTCGCTGCTTGCCCGCAGCGCCAAGCGTCGGCGGCATTGGGTATGTGCGATTAACGGCCGTCTCCAGCTCGCAGAGCATGCTGCGCGAGCTGAACAGCAGCCTCTTCAGCTCTTTGGCGATGGCGGATTCGCGCTTCAGATTCTGCCTATCCCAGTTGATTTGCACGCGCCGCAAATACGCAAAGCTTGCCACATACGTCTGCATATTGCGATACCAGCGCTTCAACGCGATCTGTAAACGATAAAAAATACAAAAAAAAAAAAATACCGCAAGCGGAATTTGTTAGCAAGATCATCAAGACAGAAAGAGAAAGAGTGAGAGAGAGAGAGATGGATAGCTTTCGACTCAGAATATGGACATTGGCTAATTGAAAACTTACCGTTGAATTAGGCTTCAGTTTTGGCAGGAATTTGTAGTTGGATTTGTGGAGCGACCACACCTGTATATCCCCAATATAGATGCCTTTATGGTCCTGTGTGTTGTTCAGATCGCGGTACTCGATGCCAGCGGCATGCTTCAACTGATTGAAGATCTAATCAAGACCAAAGCAGATATAACGAAAACTTGGTTAATTAACCAACGGGAGAGCTTTGAGTTAGTACTGCTTACCTGCTTGGGCCGCTGGGCGCGCCGTCTCTCAGTGGGCGAGGGTGTGTAATAGGAGCCGCCGCAAGGATTCATCCATTCGACTGCCGTGTTGTTCTCGCTGTAATTGCGGTAATCGTACCAGTTGCTGTTGCGCTTGCGATGCCGCTTTCGTGGATTGAGAGCGGTCACAGCGCTGGTTGTGGAGATGGCCATGTTGCTGGTGCTGGTGCTGATGCTGTGTCTGCTGCTGATGGTGGTGGTGGTGCTGCTGCTGCTGGTTCTGGTGCTGGCGCCTTCGATTACGGTGAGGCCGCCGCTGGCTGTGGCCATTGCGACCGTGGCGGGCAGTTGCACGAAATGGAGCAGCAGCAGTGGCAATAGCAGAAAGGACCACATATCCGCATTGTCCTGCCGCGCAATATGCGTTATCCTTGAACCTGCCGTCGCTGGCGTCCGTGTCCTCGTTGTTGACTTTGGCGCTGCCGTCTTGTTGCCGTTAACTTTGGTTGCAGCGCAATGGCAACCAACTGTTAGATGAAGATATATATGATGATATTTATTATTTATTGCAATTTTGAATTTATAGTATAATTTAGTAATTTGTGGATTTTTTGCGAATTTAAATCGTGCGTCTTTAATGGGCCGAAAATATAGTTTTGCCAAATTGCGATAAAAATCGGTTCGGAAGGAAAAAACAGAAACAAAAAAAAAACGATCACAGAATTATTTTTAAGTGATAAACATTGCAAATAATTCTTGTCGCCGCTGGATCAGGACTTGAGACGGTCAGATAGCTGGAACCGTCAATGCAACTGTGGTTAGATCTTGCAACTTCTTGTTGGACCTCCAAACGATTCGCCTTTTTGCTTTTTTTATATACATTTTTTTTTAAAAAAAGCTTTAAATTCAGAACAGATAATTTAATTTAAAAATTGTTGTGCATTGAAGGAAATTTCAAAACGACCAAGATCGAGTTGCTTTCAAAATATTACAAACAGAATTTTAAATTAAGCTGCATTTTTCCAATATACAAAAGATTGAAGTGTGCGCATGCGCAGCTCTTAATTCGAGGCAAGAATGGGTTAGTAAAAAAAATTATTATTTAACAAAAATATTACTAAAACTGTTTTATTTTTTCAAAACAAAACTAATACACACACCGCATTATCGAAGAAAAGTTCGTCCGCTGAAATTGTTATTAACAATTTGCAGTTTAATCCTCGATTTGTTTCGCTGTTTTTTTGTGATTGTTGTTGGATTTGAATTATTTAATTGTTTTGCACTTGAATTAAACACACGTTCAAAAAAAAGATGATTCAAACTTGCAACGAATATGAATGTTCTTAAGTTGTTTTTTTTTTATAATTGCATTCATTCAGTTGATGATGATGTTGAGCTGCTGCTGTGTTTATATTTGTTTCATTGAGTTGAAGTTTGAAGAACACTTCTTCCGAGCACTACTGTTCACGTCCAGGCACAAAACCGAACTGAGCCAAAAGTTGCGCTGAATTCGACCAGCTTTCTTTGTTGAGCAGCATAAACAGAAACAGAAACGGCAGCGGCGACATCAGCAGCAGCAGCAGCAGCGGCAGCAGCAGCAGAAGCAGCAGCAGCAGCAGCGGCAGACACCACGCCAGATACCCGATAACCGAAACCGAGGCGACCGCGCGACGTCAGTCGGAGGCAGAGCGAAAAGACCATGTGAAAAACGAACGGTACGGTAAAAGAAAAATAAAGACTGAAGACCAGGCCAGGCCATACCAGGCCAGCCATGGCAGGCCCGAGTCGGGCCTCAGATTCTGAATTTCTATGGATGTGTGTGTGTGTGTGTGTGCGTGTGTTAGTGAGGCAGCGCTGCCTGACAGTCCATGTCCATTTGTCTGCCTGCCTGTCAGGCCTGATCGAGTGTTTGCCTGGGCCTGCCCCGCTCTATTCCGCTTACCTGATATTCATCCTACACACACACACACAGGCACACACACACAGGCACACACACCCTTAATGCACTCACAAACAATATGCTCGTTTTGACCAACGACGAACGCCAACGTATGGCAGACCAACCAGCCAGTCGAGCACTGTTTAAGCCGGTCCCTGTCCCAGCCTGTATATGTGTGTGCATTTGTGTGCGTGTGTTTGGCAGAGTGTGCCGCCATTGCTGTGCTTATAGGCACCAGACTCATTTCCCATTTATCCAATGAAAAGATTTCACTCAAAGTGCACTCATAGAAATCTACCTGAGCGGAGGCCTTGTGACTGCCCCAAGCCAACAGCTGCCTGTCTCTCTCCCTCTCCTTCTGCAGCCATCCCTCTCTGTTTCTTTCAGTACACATTTCCTGCTCTCTGTCATACGATTGCCAGCTTTCCTTACATCTTACTGTTGCACTATAAGTCCGCCGACGACCTTGGCTAAGCTAAAAGCTCACTTGCCAGACTCAGGTTATAACGAAATTCTCATCGCCGGAAAGTATGCTTACTTTGGCTTCATTGCATGAACTTCATCCATACAATTAATTATGTTCTTTATTGTTATGAACTTATTTATTTATAATGTTTAGAAATATTTTTATTTTACATTTTATTTTTATATACCTAAAAAATAAAATAAAAATGGTATATAAAAGTGATTGCTTACATGTATTACAACAATTAAAATATATATATTAAATATAATAAATAAAAATAAATAATATAAATCCACACAGAAATAAATAGCGCTGAAATATTGAAAATCAGATTATAATATTTTTAAATCAATTTAAATGAATTTATTAACTAGTAATATGTTAAATCTAAAATATTAATGTGGCCATTGCCATAGTAAGCCTTCAATTCAAACAAATTCTTTCAGTGAATAAAGCGAGAGACAGAGGTTTTTTTTCTCGAATTGCATAATAATTTAAATTTTGATAACAAAAAAAAAAAATTGCTTTCAATAGTTTCTGATATTTACAAGCACTTGCAAACCGATAAATATGTAAGATCCCTTTTGACTGACTATGGCGATCATTATCCTCGTTTATGCTAATTTCCAAATAGATAATATATAACATAAGAGAGAGAGATTCACAGCGTTCATAGGCAGCTATGGAGTAAAAAATTAAATATAAAAAAAATAAAATAAATTAAACTATTAACTACTTGCGCTTTTTTAAATGTTTCTTCATAATTTATAATCATTCGATCCGAGCTCTGTTCACTTTTACGAATCAAGCACTTTTCGCGCACTGACTGATCAAAGCACGCGCTTTGCATATTTATGCTTCATTATATATATATTTAATATATATATATATATATATAAATGTGTATATTTGTATAGATGGATGAAGAGGGAGGGAGACGCCTTGAAATAAGTCAGCCAGCTGTTTTTGGCACATCCCCAGCTGCAATCAGCAGCAGTAGCAGGTCAGATTGTATTTTGATGATTAGCTTGTTTTTTTGGGCAAATGCTAAATGTTATTTTTACCTATATAAATGGAGAGAACGCCCCATGAACAGCGCCTACTTGTGTCTGGAGTACCTGGTGTCAGTCGGTTGGTCGGTCGGTCGATCAATAAATAACTGACCTGGGCCCTAAGGTTGACTGCCCCATCGAGTGTCTCGCCAATTTGCAGCTCGGACAATTGTGTGCCTGCCGTCGAAGTGGGACAATTGACAAGCTAATTAAATTTAGTTGCTGTTTTGTATGGTTTTGTTTTGTGTGATTTTGCTACAAAATTATGGACACATTGTTAAGCCCGGGCAGCTGTGTGCGGGACGTGGGCTATAGACTGGCCGGGAGCCGCCATCGAGCGGGCCAAGAGTCCTGCGTGTAACCGTAAGTGCAATTGTTGCCTCAGCCCGATCCTCAGCAACAACAACAACAACAACAGCAACGGCAGCAGCAGCAGCAGCAGTAGGAGCAGCAGGAAGCAGCCATGTCGCGCAGCGGGGATACTCGCCTTGATTTTTGCCGCACGCCACACTGAGGACACACACAGGACCTGGACTCGCTGCGAGGCACATATATCAATATGGCAGCGTCTTTTGTATGCCCATCCCTTGGGTATCTGTATCTGTATTTGTGCTCGTATCTACAAATGTAACTGTCCAATTCGCACCAAACAACTTCATCTACATGGACAACAAACACGATTATTGCATTGATGAGCTCCTGCTGCTGCTGTCTGCATACAGGGAGTGCGCAGGCGCGGCAGGACGCCCCGAGCAAAGGACCCGATGCGTCGGCTGCCACAGTCGTAGTTCAAGTCCCATTCGCATTCGCATTCGTATTCCAATTCCCATTCCCATTCCCATTCCCATTCCCATTCCTAGTGCTGACCTCGCCACAGTCGCTCACACAAATGTTTTACTTGCGATTCGTTCTGGACAACAAAATATTTTGCTACAAAATTGAGTTGTTGTGTGCGGTCCCCGATCCGCAGTCATGCTGTAATTTTCCTTTCTTTACCAGCCGTATCTAATCGAAAGGATACGCTTAAATTGCCACAGCCAACGCCAAGCGGCGAACACCTTCGACCTCGTATCGGTTACCGGTCGGGGCAGACCGGTGGATGGTTAACCGAGCTCGGCCTCATTGCCACAACATCGACTAATATATACCCTATAAGTGTGCGACATATTTTCCATTATATATCAATTATACACAATTAATTTCTTTCTTTATTTAATGCGTCTCAAAAATAATATTTTTAATTTTGAATTTTTAAAAAGTTCATGTTTTTTTTTATTATTTATGTCAAGAATTTTGTATATAATTTCCAGTACAGTAGATTTAAATGGCTGCATGTTTTTAGAAAACTTTTAGATAGGGTAAATAATTGTGGGTTGTGCACTGATTCACCCATTTCGAGCCCAATTATAGGGTACAATCATTACACGCTGCTTAGCTCCTGTCGCACACAGAGACCAACCGAATGGGTAACCGAAACCAAAACCTATCCCGAACACAAGTCACAGCCTCAATCTTCCTCTTCTATGTAGTCCTGGCCGGTGTTGTGTATGTATGTTTTTGTGGGTGTGCAACAACTGGACAGAGGTGTGAGTTTTTAGAGGCTAGTGCTGTTTTGATTATGCGTAAAATCGTTTCGTTTATCATGATTTTTACTGCAATTCTCACATTGCACGCATCTTTCAGGTGTCCCGTATCCGTCTCTGTCCTTGTCCGAGGATGGATTGCAACGGTTAGTTAGCTGATTGTTGTGTTTCTGTCTGTTGTTGTTACCGCTGCTGTTTGATTTGTCAAATTAGCATTGCAATTGGCATCGGTCATGGAAATTATCATTATCGCCTGAATGAAGTAAGTTGTGATTTTATTTTAAAAATGCTCAGATCTGCACTTATATTTAAAGGATTCGTAATTAATATTTATTCATTTATGTCAAACCCACTTATGAATATAATTTAATTATAGTTTTTAGACTGTCCAAGAATGTGTAAAGCCCTTTAAACGAATTTAAGTTAAACAAAATTGACAGACTAGGCTTTATCTAAGATGTCGAGAGACGTATTATTTTTATTTACTACACAAAAGTTTTATGAGATAAACGTTTAAGCTAAAACTCGAACATTTGGCTGTTATTGTTGTACCTATTAATCAGGTGTGGCCTGTCAACTTTTAATAAAACATTGTTTAATATGAATGTGCAGAACAATTTTTTTTTTTAAACGCTGCTCGTCAAGGAGTGCAGTAAGGTCGATGAGTGGGGCATTGACATGGCTGTAAAATACGCGAGAGTCAAATACGACACAAATATTATTTTATTCATATTTATGTGACGCAGAAAAGCCTAAACATTTGTCACAATTAGATTCACTGCTCAAATGTAATCAAAATTATAATTGCGTCAGCTCTGATATGTTAAGCAGCCAGCATTTTGGGGCGTCATCATAAACCAGAGAGTGGGAGAGGGAAAGGTAGAGTGACTGTGCGTGTGTCTTGCTATGTTCATATGTGTTGGTGTGAGTCGCCACGCTTATTGGTGCATAGTCACTTTGAATTGCGCTCAGCTGATACAGCAACAGGCAGCCAGCCAACCAATCCCAACAAACGAAACGCGCTCACTCAACTGCTCGCTCACTCTCTCTCTCTCTCTCTCTCTCTCTCTCTCTCTTTATCTTTTTGAGTGCAAGAGCGTTCATGACGAGAGCGCGAGAGTGTGAGCGAAAGATTATGGGTAAGCACGCATAACCGGATTTTTGTGTTGACATTTAAACTTGCGCTCACCTGTTATCGCTCTGCCGTTGCTGCTGCCGCTATCGCTGACGACACAATGGCCACGCGCTTGTGACGTATTTTTGGCAAACAAAACAACGGTGACGTCGAAATTCAACAGTGACGGCGACGATTTGGCTAACTGGCTCGCTGGGGATTCCTTGTCCACGCGCAGCTGCTAACCGCAGATGGATTCGATTACCAATTACCAAACACACATAGGGGGCATAGGATGCCCAGCCTTGTAAAGCCAAAAATTGTTGTGGGTCTAAACCAATGGCGCCGGCTCTGGCGCAACTTAATTTGCAGCGGCCATAGAAATTTCACATGTACACTGAGAAAAATTAATTTAAAATAAATCCATTTTTTGATTTATATAAAATCTGTTTTTATTTATTCTATTTATTTTTTTTTAATAATAAAGCAAGTTACTCCTGATGTCGAAGGAATTGCAAATTTCTACAATTTAAGGAATTGGTTTTTTATTTTTAAATTCTAAAACTTTAAATTATGATGGTGAGTAGGATTACAACCGAAGTACTATGTGCAGCTGTCTACATATATATCATATATGAAATACCTTCTGAAGGCAATGGCACAAAGGCGAGTTTTGAAAGTACAATTTAGGATGGATAATAAATAATAATATGAAAGAAACAACTAAACTTAAACCCTAACTTACGAGATTATTATTTTCTATTTCACTTGTGCACAGGTACAAACAGTGTTTGTTTGCAACATAGCCGCATAGGAAGCATTGACAACTTTGAGCAGCACGTAGGCATGAATGGCAACAGGCGTCTTCATATGTTGCCACTCTATAGAGGAATTGCCACGCTGTACGTTCCATTCGCACCCACTTATTTCCCTGGCATCCTTCAGAAGCCGCTCCAGCTTTGTGCGAAGATCGCCATAAAAATTCATATCCAGAATTTTATGTTGTTCCTGGGTGTAGCTATCACATTTATTTATGTTTTCCCCTATCTGATTGACTAGAGACCACATCTCCGTCAGAGACTCGCCAATTTGGCTCATGTCACCCACAGAGGTTTCATTGCTGGATAGTTGGCTTATTGTTAGATGGACTTCATTCGAGAGCGGATATTGTAGCGACAAAATAACATCTGCGTTTAATTTTATAGTCTCATTAATGGTCTGGTTTTGTGTAGCTATTAACTGAGAAGAAAGAGAGAGAAACGTAGATTGGCATTGGTTAGGAGAGGAGATCTCATTTAATTTTGGGTCTGTGACAAAACTTACCCATTGTTTCAGCAGACTTTCATTGGAGTTATAAACACTTTTGCAGCGGTCCGCCCCTTTCAATATCTCGGCGGTCGAGTTTTTTGTGCAATTCAACCCCAACACCAACTCAGCCTGTGGCCTTGGAGTGGGCAACGCCGATGTGCTCGGCAAATAGCAGGTTGTTAGTATTATCAACACGGTTGCAAGCAGCCAATAGTTGCTAGTAGCTGCAAGTAACAATATAACAAATACATAATTAAAAAACATTGAACACAATGTAGACACCAAATTTGATAAAAGATTTACATTAGCTTTCTGAATCAATATAAATTTGAACAGCACTAAATCATTTGTTGCTCTTTCTGTCCACTTTGTGCGCTAATTGGTTGCACTATTAAAAAGTTATGCTAACCGTTTATCACAATGTAATCACAGCTATTGTAAATATTCATGTGAATATCTTTCAGCAGGTCTTTTTTCAATATCGTGTATATATTTACATCAACAAACATTATCAATTGCAAAAACACATTATGAAACTAACGCACTCATGTAAAATATATGATTCATCAAAGGCATTTGGTGCACATTATCACAAACTTACACATGCGGCTGCAAGACTGTTGGGCGCCGAGGAGTGGGCAGGCCTGGGCCACTGGACGACTGCGACAGGGCACTGGTTTCTCAGAGGACACTCTGTGTTGATTTTCATCAATGAAGGCGCTCAAAAATTCTGTTGATTTTGTGGTTGCCATTGTAGTTATTATTGATTCTTAAATATTATTAAATATCCTGAATGCAAATGTTTTAATTTATTTTATTAAATTTATATTTAATTGGACTTCTAGTGTTACACTTTTCAATGGCTTGAGAGATGCTGCTCGTTACTCGTACCGATTGATACTAATATTTACCTTTTAATGTTTCGCCTTTACATAAGTTTATTTTGCACTCATGCGAGAAAAAGCTCTCAATTGAAACCAGAAGAAGTTCCGCAGATGCTCGAATTATCGCTGTTTGTTTTTTTCTTATTAATTATTGTTTGTGGGTGAGTATTATTTTATATGGGGCTTCCCATTTGTTTCTTCTCTCTCTCTCTCTCTCTGAGTGGTTTAAATTTATGCGTTGCGCTTATCTTGAATTGCGAGCCTTTTTTCTACCTCTTAACTCGTTTCTTAGCAGCGTTATCATCTGTTGCTGACGACATTACTTTAGAGACTTTTGTTTTATTTTGCAACTATGTCACACATATCCATATTATATATATTTATATATATATATATAGAGAGAGAGAGTTTGCCCTGCCGGCAAAATCAACAACAATATATATAACTTTCTAATTTATTTAATAACAAGCTTTATATTATTAAACACTAGTTAGGTATTCTCATTTCCATAGCCTATAAATCTCGACTATTTCATTTCATATTTTGCACCCAGATATGACAAAACAATTTCCCCGTATTATTGTTTTAAGAGAATTAGACTTTTCTTTGTGGATTATTTTACCAGAACACCCTTTTCCGAATAGCGCAGACAGTAACTTAATATATATATAAATATATATTGTTGTTCAAATCCGATATAAAAACTGTGTCGTTTTAGTAGTAACTTATTCCTTGTCTAACCATCAAAAAGCTAGAAAAACAAACTCAAGTCAATTTTAAAAAAAAAATACTTAAATTAATTTATTTATATCAATATATAAAATAGCTGACTAAAGTCATGTTTTAAAAACATAGGTTAAGTTTACGTTTAATAGTAATAATAATAATAAATAATAATATAAAGATTTAATGGATCTTAAAATATAATATAACATATTAAGTACAAATTTTCAGACGGCAATTTATGTATCTATGAATATATAAATAACAAAAATAAGTGAAAATGTAATAAAATTAATTCTAAAAAAAAAATTGGCTTAGTAATTATCGATGGCATGTGGGAAATAACAATAATAATTAATTTAGCAAATTTGGAATGCTGTAGAATTCAACTAGCTGCTTAGTTTAGATTGTTTGTTTTGTTTTTAGTATTTGTCTTCCTTCTTTTTGGCATTTTTTGTGTACACGGTTTGGGGCACAGTTCGATGCGCCAGGGGACATGGCAGGGGAGCAGTGTGCAGATTTTAAGAGTCTGCCCTCACCTTTCGATCGTGCATAACCCTATACTTAACACTGATTACTTTAAGCAGCCGGATGACATCCCTGACAATGCAGAACTCCGCCAGAGGAAAGCCACCTGTAATCCGTTTCGGGAGCACATCGATCCATTTGCAGCCCAGCATGCTTTCGGCCTCGGCTATATTGTGCTCCAGCTTCTCCTTGAATATGTTAAAGATGTCCCTATTCGACTTTAAGGGCAATTCTTTGATTACACGTGTCAACAGCAGATTGATCTTTGTCAGCGAACTGAGCATCTTTTTCAGCTCGTCATCAGGCTTCATTGTGTCGCTACCATTGTATGACTCATGGGAAGATTCGTTCATTAGCGCATAGTCTATTGGCAACCTATGCCAACTATACCTCTCCACGGCTGTGTGCAGCGTCATTTTCATCTCCTTATCCAGCTGCAAGTAGAAAGTAAACAGTTCCAATTGGGATTAGTTAGTTTGCAAGAATGAGCAATACTCTGATTTTGTTTTTGTGACTCACCCAATCGATCAGCAGCTCTTCAATGGATCTACAAGTTATATTGCTGACTTGCTCCGCATGCTTCAATGTCTCGACGGTCACTTCCATGTTCTGCTTGCAGTTAAACCCCACCTTCTCCTTGCCGTGCTCCAATCCTGCCGACCGCAAGTGCACGTGATGACGATGTGGCAATATCAAGTGGCGACCCAGTGCGCGACGTGGCGACGCCGCTGTGCTCGGTAAGTAGCTGGTTGTGAGTATTATCAGCACTGTGGCTAGCAGCCAATAGTTGCTGGTACCTGCAAGTAACAATATGACAAACAATCAATTAAAATTTCTGAATAATTCTTTCTATATATTATATTTACTGTGGTCACGAGCAAACCCTTTCGCGAGTTCTATACACAAACTTACACATTATACTGCAAGACTGAGTGCAAATCTGATTTGCAATTTTCATAAGTGTTTGTTTATTTTAATTTTGCCGTTTAATGCTATAATTTTTGAGTACTTGTATATTATGGCTTGAAGCGAGCGAGACAAGTTAACACTTCAAGATCTATTACCTATTTAAAGTTTGGTTGCGCGCGCAGCATTTAAATAATGTGCGAAAGTACGGCCCGAAGGCTCAACACAACTCAATATCAACAAGTGCACATCTGTGCTAAGTGACAAAGACAATTGATGACGACACTGGGTAGACAGTAATTGTCAGCCAATCGTGTGTTGGCAAAGCGACCACACGCACACAAGCACACACACAGTGCCAAAGATATACACGAAAAGCTCTGTCGCAGACATGGTGTAATGTGCTGAGAGACAGAGAGAGAGAGAGAGAGAAAGAGAGTCTGTGAGTCTGTGAGCTTTGCTGGCTGGTAGAGGGAGTGAGAGTGAGCGAATGCGTGAAAGAGGGAGAGAGAGCGCGATAGAGATAGAGGGCAAGAGACAAGAGAGCAATTTGTTTTGGTTGCGGTATTTGTTGCTTATTACTGCTTCTACTTTCGTTCTTCGCTCGGGAAACACCACGTTTCATGCTCCGAACGGATGTTACATTGAATTTATTTTCTTGATTTTTAGTTAGATTTATATCTGTTGTTGTTATTTAGCCTGTCTTTGTCATAGTTGCTGTGCAACGCTGCTTTCTCGTCACCTCTTCTTTCTGCACTTCCGGTCTTCCGCTAAGCGGAGTCACGGTTTCTTAACCACCACCCTTCACCCACAAGCGGTCATTCTTTATTAAAGTTGCACAGGCGATTTTGGTCAAGCAAATACCCTCCACTTTGCATTGTAAAGTTGTGAGCTTATTCGTCATATATTGTTGGCAATAAATATAGGAACATTTTTTCTATTTCACTTTCATTCATTCAGCAAGAAATTACTTCAAAATTAAGGTTTATTGACTTGAAATAAATTTTTGTTTAATCAACTCGACGTTGTGGAATCCTACTACCCATATAGTAGTGCATAATTAAATGCACTGTAAAAAACAATTGGCACCATTCATATGAAAAAGAATTATTAACTTTAACACTTTGCATATGGCTAATATATTTTTTTTTTTAATTTACTAATTATCTATATTGAATCATCTATAGAATTTCACATATTTTTTAATGCACTTAACTCTGTCTTGTTGTGAGTGTTTTATTTATTTTTCTTGCTGTCTTAACTTATTGTATTTAATGCTTATACATTGTCTTCCGGCTGGCTTTGGCATTTCCGATCTGCGCGCTTTTACAGTGTGTGCAAAGTAAACAACAGCCGACAATTGGCAAATGTAAATATTGTGCCTGAAGACAATGGAGAGAATGGCAAAATGTCGTATAAGAGTTGCATTCCTCACGCGAATCAAGTCGACTCAAATTGAGTTAAATCGACTCGAATCGAGTTAAGACGACTCTTCTACTAATTGCAGTCCTAAATCACTCATACGTCCAGCTAGAAAATTTGTGGGACACTAGAAGAATTACATGCGAAGTGATTCGATTAAATGCAACCAGTAACAAAAGCATTAGTGTAAGATTAACGTTAAGAAAAATACACTTAACATTAGCCACAAATATACACAATACTAAAAAAAAAATATATATATATACTGAAATGTAAAGAGTTCTGCGGATTTCTGGGCGAAAAATCGTCAACATCGGGCAAATATTTCATATAGCTACCATAGGAACAATTTGAACAATTCATAATTGAATTTAGCAGTGAGCAATTTAACAGTAATTATTTAATTACATCCATAAATACCCTTCAATATGCATAATTCCCAAATACACAACTACAAATTGCCTATGAGACACATAAACTTTCCCAAAGGTAAATGATTTAAATATTTATTTTTAAAGGTCCGCCTGTCTACCAAGAGCTGGCGCCCCTACAGCTCTTCCCTTCCCCCCCTGCTTTTTACACAGTATCTCCTCCTGTTGCGGCGATGACATCGCACTAAATTTACCTGCTAATTTTCGCACATGAGGTGCGAAGTGACAACGATATCAACTAATCTGTGTCTCTCTGCGCATGTACATATGTATATGTATGGGAACACACACACACACATATATATATATATATATGTATACATATAAGGTTATTGTTGTTGTTGGGATTGCATATTGTATTGTGCTCATTTATTGACATAAATAAGTTGGCAGCGTCACTTGAAGCTCGTTAAGGGAACTCTTTGCGGAGTGTTACTTATTTAGAAATGACGAGTGTTACTTATTTAGTGACGTCCTCAATAATCGAAGTTTACATCCGTTGGCTCTGCCTCTGTCGTCATAGTCTCAGTCACACTCGCAGGCACAACCGCAGTCACAGTCACAGTTGCTATTCGTATCCGTTGTTGGGATGACCATAAGTAACATATGAATGAATCGTTCTAATCGCAACGTTCATTATTGTTTGAGTCAATAGTAAAAATAAGTACGAGGAACCGATTTATTAATTAAGCGTCAGAGGTCAATTTATACTAACTACCCGTTCCGGCTTCCATTCTTAATAATCCTCTTGATAATTGCTTTATTTATATATTTTTTTTGGTTTGCTTGCGCATTAGTCAGACGCGTGGCGTTTATAAGTCAGAGACTTTGATTTCTTTAAACATGCCTCCCTTGCTGACTCTTTTAATTTTAAGCCAAAATTCCTCGAACAAATTAGTCAAAAAAATCATTTCTATTAATTTGGAAGTAAAACAAATGATGAACAATAACCTCAGAAGGCGGCACAACAGATCTGATAGCGCGCAGTGCGGAAAATCCCAATTTGAATAAAAATCATTATTTTTTTGTTTGTACAAAGACGAAGCTGCTCAAATATCTCTTATCAGCTGCACTTAACGATAAGTCAATGACATCATAAAACTACGATTAGAACATCATAGCGCGTGTCTTACCTCTTGCGATTATTTCTAAACGTTCAGTTTGCTATCAGCAAAACTGCTCGACAACAAGCAGACTAGAAGTCGGGCACGCAGTTTGCATCACGTTTAGAAAATAATAGCACAACAATAAAAAATCAATTCATTATCTGCAATTGTGTATTCGCATAAGTTATGTTGTTACAAATCAAGAACTGAATTATAAAAAGTTATTTATGACACATTGATAATCTACTATGACATGAATTTGAATTGAACTTTATAATTTATTAACATATATTTCTGGAAATTTCTTTTTTATGTTACGTAATGGGTATTTCATAGCCCAATTTTAAAATAAACTTTATTCATAGCGGAAACGAGGGCCCATTCCCAGACTAATCATCAAAACATAATTTGAGGTTTAAAATGACGAGTTCCAAAATTGCATAGAACAAGTTGTGAAAAGGTGCCTTAGATCAAATCTATTATTTGTTTTGGTGGGCATTTTTTTTTTTTGAGTGACTCATGATGTTATTATTTGGCTATTTAATAACATATTATGACACTGTAAACACGTTTAAGCATTGTTGAAGTACGGTTTTACTTACCTTGCAAGGCTTGAGAGGTGCTGGAAACCTAAGCAAGTAAACAAATTTTAAATTATTATCAATTGTTATTATTTGAATGACAGACTCAATTATAAAACAATCATATGCTTTGCTCTGTATTTATGTTTTATATGTATGATACTTCTGTGCCAATGCATTCATGTCATTTGCAAACAATTGAAAATTAAAAAAAATATAAAAAATATATAAAATAGAGAAAAAAGCTGAATATAATATATGGTCATAAGATAGTCCTGAGGAAGCGTGAATATTTGTAAGGAAAAAATTCTTATGAGACTTACCAGTCGCAAAAAGTTTCTGCTGCATACTTTTAGGCATGAGCAGGAATTAAAAAAATTAGTAATCTTTGGAGCAAACCTGTGACAAAAATAAAATAATTTTCATAATTTCTGATTGTACCTTAAACTATTTGAGCAAACTACTTTAAACTATTGAAATTGGTGGCTGTCGAGCTACAACGTATGCTGATTACACTGCCGTCGCGTTTTCGGGCAGATCCTCTACACAGCACAGCCAACAAGATATTAGCATATTCGCCAATTCAGACTTAGTGCCAGAGAAAAAAAAAATAGATTCTCTTGTTCTGTTCAACTCTGCGGGGAGCTCTTAAATTCAGTTATAATGAAAATTGTCTTGGTGTTGATTTAGACAATTTGCTGGAATTGAACTTGAACACAGTCGCAAGGGTGTAAGAAATCCATAGAATTTCAACAGACGATGTAGGCAGTATCGGTCTGAAGTTGTTAAGTCTTATGAAGTTGTGTTTAAAGTTTATATTCTTTATATGTTATTTTGAATTTGACAATGTT
The DNA here is from genome assembly GCA_035042365.1 of Drosophila dives. Taxonomy (NCBI): domain Eukaryota; kingdom Metazoa; phylum Arthropoda; class Insecta; order Diptera; family Drosophilidae; genus Drosophila; species Drosophila dives. The sequence goes on along the minus strand of JAWNLJ010000443.1, from coordinate 2,332,906 downwards.
CATTCGCATGCGGTCTTTGCGACATACTCAGGTGTGTGTCCATGCTCAAAGCTTTCAGTGGGTTGTGTCTCGACTACACATTGCAGCACAACTTAATTTTTAGTTGAGCACTTTTAAGCACATTTCATGTTATTACGTAAACACAAAAGATCTATGTAACAAATTCCCCCGTATCCATTTAAAGTAAGAAAATATAAAAATTACAGCAATACTAATAATAAGGATATTAATATTAGTAATAAATATTACTAATAAGTATTTATTTTATTTTATTTTATATCGAAAATTCTTTGCTATTTGGAAAATAGAAAATGTCTTGATCTGACTTTAAGCAAACACATTTTCTTAAATCCCCACTTTATGGGGAAATAACATCGTCTATCTGTGCGGACGCATTAACATTAGACAAGGTTATTTCTTACTTTGTGAGTTTAAGTAAAAATTCAAATTGATTTTATTGTTCAGCATACTTACCTCAATTATCTTAAGTGTCCACATATTAATTTTAATTCTGTTTAACACTGCTTCTGTTTCTGTACCCAGCTAGGGAATTTTTGACCCTAAACTAAAATGTATTTATTGCAAATGAAGAAGGTTTTCTCGAAATAGTATTAATTTGTGATTGAATGAATGTTTTCATTTACCATGCGCATATCAAGCTTATTATATTTGATCAATAACTATTGAAGTTGCGAAATTTTCAACGTCATTTTCAATAATACTTTGACAGACAACTGTAAAGTTATTAACCAAAATGTATGCTCATATTGATTGTCACATCAATTGGCAGGCGCATGATATTTCTGTATCCGGAAACCTGTGCATGCATTTCTGAAAATGGGGAAACAGCGCAATAATCGCAGCGGATGTAAATATTTGCAAATGCGTGTGTTTTCTGCAGAAGCAGCGATATTAATAAATATTTGTATGCATATGCAGATATTTATTTATTTTTGGTATGTAATATAAACATCAGAACTTCCACATCAGCTAAAGTTTAAGTTTGTATAACTTTTTAAAGGGAAAAAAAATAGAGTATAATATTTAGCAATTGGGTTGTGGTAATCTCGAAGTGAAGCTCACTCGATTATAGCAGTCTTACATGTTATTGCTATAACTTGCATATAATGCATAATATTTAATGCATACTATTATATTAGGCGACTTACTGCATCTTTAAGGTTTCTCGAATGTTCTCTGATAGATTGTATCTGCACAAGCCGAGCATTTGCGTTCGCCCGCCCACAAGTTGCAGCATGAGGCGCAGCTGACCAGGAACGGGGTCATGTAACCAAACTTTGTTCAGTTCGCTGGCAATTCTGTCAATCAGCTGACAAAATGCTCACAGCTGGGCGCCTAATTCTGCTGGAGGCTCGTTTCGATGCCAAATTCTTTCACTTGAAGCGTATTCAAATTTAATACCGAGTCCGGGTCACTGTCGCTCTGTCTCTCTTTCTCTCTCTCTCTCTTGCTCACTCTCTCTCTGTCTTTTTTCTCTGCTTTTCTCTCCCACTCTAACCTTATAACTGCTGATTGCCCAGTACAAATTTGCGTTGCACACAACGTGGCACATTTGATTTATGACCGTTTGTTTTTCACACTCACACAGACACACACGTGCTGACCTGTGCCACCTGCTGTTGCTGCAACATCGAGCTGCGCTGCTCAATGCAGACTATTAATAATCACGTACAAAACTGGCAACAAATCGAAAGCTGTAGCAATGCAAACATAAATTATCTGATTATTGGTCATTTTTAAACTATATTTACAAGCAAAATCATCCGAGAAATCATTTGTAATATTGTTCCAATTCGTAGTCCGGGCATTCCTGTCGAACGGTCAGTCTTTTAAGTTCCAAGATTTTTTCCAAATGTATCTCCAAAATAATATTTGGATCGTGAGCTTACCTTCTGTTTTCGAGGAGCCCCATCTGTACCCGTTTCAAAATAAAGAGACAAACACATACACAGAACTATTTATTTGGTAATATATATATATATATGTGTGAGTATTTGTATGTTTGTAAATACAGCATATGTAGGTGTATGTATGTAAATGGGGCAGCTAAAGAACTGCTCCTCACAGGACATCAGTGCGTACGCATCAAATGTGGACCTCAAATCCACACAAACAGATGCATATGCCGTTGGTATTTGGGTATACGTATGTACGTAAGGGGTAAGGGGTAAGGGGTAGGGGGCGTGGGAACTCCCCATATATATACATGTATATATATATATATGTAAATATATAGTACTTACACGTATAAGTATGTGTATACATTTCATTTATAGGTATGTGTTTGTATTTATATATATATATATATATATATATATATATATATATATACTTATGTATAGTTGTATCTTTTGTATTGTTTATTATGTGTCATCATATGATTGTTACATTCAGTTGCATTTTGCGTTTGTTTCTTACATTTTTTGTTTACTTTTTGTTTTTGTGTTTTCGAAACATGTTTATCGATTTATACATTTTGCATATCTCTTATATTCTCTATCTCCCTAATTCTGACTCCTCTTCTACGCATATCTCCCTCTCTCTATCTCTCTCTCTGTTTCTCTTATTTGTGAGAAACTTTTTAACATTATTTACATCGTTTACTTTTCCCCCGGGTGCCAACACCTTAGCCAACAAAAGAAATCAATGAAGCTGCTCAAAGAGTAGCGATTTTATTTCTTCTTACTTCTTAGCAATTTACATATTTGACATGTTTTTACTTGGTTGCTTTTTATATTGTTCATATAACTTATTTTTTAATTTATTTTTATTTTTCGTTTGGCTGGTTTTTTTGCCATTTAATCGCGCACCAAAGAAATGCATAAAAACATATTTAAAAATTAAATCAAAATGTTTAATTCAATAAAATCATAAAATGCGATTTCCATAAACTTTAAACGTTTATATTTAAAAAAGATATAATTTAAAAATAATTTTAAATATATAAATATTGAATTAAAACTTAAATACTACAAAGGAACAAGATCTCCTTTGCAAATGATCAACTTAAAATTAAATTATTTCAGTTATAAACATTTAATATCAATTTAAAAAAAAACTCTTACTCTAAGTCATATTAAAATAATTTACCTAGCGACTAGTTCCATATAAAATAGGCTTTAGCTTGTAGCATTATAAAAAAAAATAAAAATCGAATAATCGAAAATTAAATTTGATTAAGTTTCGTTAATTTTCCATTCCCATCACTCGCAACGCTTACAATTATTGCTTTCACAATGTGCCAAAATATTTTCAAAAACACATAATTAATCATTTTTGGCTTGACTCATTGATTCAAAGATACACAGATACGTGAATGTATGTATGTACTGTACTATTTATGCAATTTGTTAAAGTGCATTTTGTGTTGTATTGAGCAGCCATGCAAAAACGACAAGAATTGTAAAGTAATTATCATTAATTTGCATTTTGCTATTGCACTGCTACACAACGAATAACAAACAGGTCAACACACATATTAATAATTCGGTTCTGCAATGCAGCAATCGGGGTTTATATGGTATGTTTAGTTAGCACTACTAAAGTATTTAAAGTCGGTGGTAACCGCTTGCTTTCTGTAGTCTTAGCATTAGTCACAGCTTACAACATCAACAAAATAACAACAATTAGATTTGACAATAGCAGCAGCAGCATTAGCAACAACTGTATTTGATAAAGTGTCAGAAAAAGATATATCTGATTCATGTTCGTCCTTGTTAACTCTTTCATTTTTGTCTGTCTGATTTTGCAAACAAAAGCCAAAAACAAAACAAAAAAGAAGAAAATTGCTTGCCTGATTTGCATTTTGAAATCACTTGGAAAGCATTTGCATAGCATTAAGTTAACAACTGTTAACTCTTTAGAAGCATCTTGGTTTGTTATCCTCATTCTGTGATTGGTAGTTAAAAAGTGGTTGAATAAACTAAAGGCCTTTCACCGATGGAGCTATCATGTCTGCTATTTGACTACAACAGACAGATACAAAAATTGGTATGCATATCAGAGGGCAAAAATAACATAAAGTGGAATTGCCAAATTTAAGTTAAAAAAGAATATATTTATAAAAATAGATATAAAACTTTGTTGTCTTATTAAAAATTGAAGGTCAATATTAAGACGATTGATTGAATTCAATACCAATTTTTTTTGAGTTCATCATAAAAAAAAATGATAAAATAAATGCAAGCCAAAGCGAAAATGGTTGATGATCATTTTAGAAGATACTTTATTCGGCAATTTTTACTATAGATAAATCAGTTGTTGTTTTTTTTTTGTTTATTCTGCTGATTTAAATTTTATTGTGGTTTACATGCAGTTTTCTTATTGCCAACCAATATTTGTACTGGTAAATGAAATATTATAATAGTGTTAAGGTTAAGGATTGTACTTTAAAAAACATGTATGTACATATACATATATATATATATATATATATATATAAATGTAAATGTTGGCATCGTCAAATTTGAATATAAATTAAATGATATTGTCAGACTTGAAGAACTTAAAAACAAATAATAGCAAAGCTGTATTTTCAGGCTTGGACATTTGTAAATTTGTAAATAATTGTATCTTTAGTTATTTTATTTATTGGATAGTTAAGAGCCTTTACGGTTAGAGTTAACATGTTATAAATCGATGCACACTGATTGCATATATCAGGTTGGGCATCGGAAAATACATTTATTGTTGGGCATGAGTACATGCAATGTTTCGAATATAGAATACTACTATCAAAAATAGAACAAAGGAAACTTTACGTTTAGATTTTGTTAGTTTATTCATTATTTCTTTTTTGTTTACGAATTTTTACAAATATCTTGTAAATGTTTTTTTTCTTTTTCTTCTTCTTCTTATTTTTAATATAATTGTATTGTATATATATATATATATATTTATTAGGATTTGTTTTTATTTTCTTGTACACATTCATTGTATATAAATAGTTCGGCATGTTGTTGCTGCGGTGGGAAGAGAGAAAAAAACGCTGCACAACAACAACATGAGCAACAACTTGAACAACGACAACAATGACAACAACAGTTGTAACTAACACGAGCAAAAAATGGACATGTAAAAAACTAGAACAACATTTAATCACTAAATACATTTCTTTAATATATATAAGGACCAATAACGGTCGCATTGACTTGTAAATAGTTAAAATGTATACATTCATATTGGTTTTATATATATATATATATATATATATATATATGTATTATTTTTATTATATTATATGGGAATAGTTACGTTTGAATGTATATATTTAGCATTGAAAGTGAAAGTTAACTTTGGGTTTGGCGCACAGATTTCGAGTAGTGTTTAAAAAACATACATGGAAATCTAAATACGTTAATTGGGCACATTGATAGAGAAATACACTAGGTACACACACATATATATATATATATATATATATATATATATATATGTGTGTGTACATTATATTCATAGTTGATACCATTATGGATGAGTGCCAATACATAGATTAGATACATATACGGATATAAATATGTGTTACTTATTTTCACCTACACAGAGTGAAGATTATTCGATTATATACATCTATATGTATATGTGTATATATATATATATATATATGTCTCTGTGAGTGCAAGATCGTTGTACACCTATAAGAATGATTGAAGCATACTTGATTGATTGCAATATTGACTGATTGTTTGTTGTTTGTCTTTTCCTTGCGTTTCTACAAAAAAATTGCCAGTTCCTTAAAGCTCTCAAATTTTTTATTTTTTATTTTTTATTTTGCCCTTGCCCTTGCCTTGCCTCAGCATAGTTCAATAAACAAAATTGTTGTCTGTGCAATTTACCACCATTATGCATGCCACACCGCCCACTTCGACTCAACCCAGCCCTAAACATGAGTTCGAATTTGGGTTGCATGACATGCATATTGCTACATTTGTATGTATGTCGTAATAACTGTATATTTCATATACATAAAACATTTAACATCAATAACAAATTATGATTGCATCGCCATGCAAATTATTATTAATATTCACTTAATTTGATATTAATTAGCATCTGGTTAATAATGTGATTCAGTTAGTAAGCTCAAATTACGCAAAGTTACTGTTAAATCATTCAATTCTGATGTGCATGCAAATTACAATTGTTGTACAATTTAAAACATTTCTAAACAAATGCCAAAATTAAACAAATTACACAAATATCTGTCTGCGACAGACTTGAATATTATTCAATTTGCTTTTGTTTTAGTATATTATTATTATTGTTATTGTTATTGTTATTATTATTATTGTTATGGAATTTGCATTGAAACTGTATTTCGGTTTATGGATTCTGCACGCATCTCGAGTGCAACAAATTAAGACAATAAATAAAGTTAATAACGTCTACAATATATATTCCATTAGGAACTGCTACACAAGATCATTGCACATTTATATAACATTTATTTATTTATTATTCAATATTCAATATTACTCAATATATATTTATTTAGCTTTAGCTTTAGCTTTAGCTGAACCCAACGAATTCGATTGTATTCTTGCTGTATAATTGTATTTGTGTATATATATATATGTATGTGTATGTTATATATATATGTATATAGATATTTGATTTTTATTATTTTGTATATGTATCGCTTTCTGTATATATGCGTACCTTGATATGGGAAACTATTCTCATTTTCTTCGTTTCACATTCAAAAAAAAAAACAAACGTATTTTTAACCATTTCATATTGTGTTATATATTTTATAGTTAGTTGACACATTTATATTGGCTAATGTTCTCAAAAATTGTCCCACATCTAAAAAATAGTTATATATTTATTTGCCATTTCTCTATTCTGTCTTTTCATTAATCTACTCGAATTTTATGCTCGTTTCTGCGATTATTATGCAATTAATTTTGTTTGTTTTTTTTTATTTCGTTATTTGTATGAGAGATAAAATTGTAAATGTATGTAAATACATGTATATCAATCGAAATACATTTTGTATGTATATTTTTGTTTGTATGTATATTGTTCACATTATGAAGGTAATATGTCAATCGGCACTCATTCGCCACGTTTCCCTGCCCTGCGATAATCACAAAACTCACCTGCAATGTTGCAATACAAATTTGTATCTTAATCATTTCTCTGCTCTCGGTAAAAACTTATCTAAAATGTTCGCTCCAAAATTCACTGCTTCTGCTTCTGCTTCAAAAAGTACATTTTTTTTTATTATTATTAATATTTTTTATGCACTTTGCGTTTGCCGTGACGATTGTAAAAATGTGTTGGAAAAAACTGTTTGTGCTTGCAACCAAAATGTTGCAATTCGAAATGCAAGTAGCCAACTGTAAATGCATAGAACGGAAGTTAATTAATAGTAAATGGCAAAAAAATGGAATTCTAAATAATTCCTAAGAATAAGGGGGGAAAAAATTACCTGTTGTTCCGTCGCTCGCAGCATGATTCCATCAACTGCAGCATTCCGTCTACTTGCGTTTCTTAATTCAAAATTTACTTAACGAAGAGATCCTTGAGTGCGGCACACAAAGAGGCGTCACACGTGTCCTTGGAATCGTCCTCGTCACTCTTGCCGAACCAGCCGAGCGTGGTGCGCATCGCACGTCCGGCGTGCGACTGAGCCGTGCTGGCAGCTGAGCTGACAGCGGACTGGCGAGTGCGTCGCCTACCACCGGAGCTGCCACTGGCACCCGAGTCCTTTGGTACGGCACCCTTGCTGCTGTCCCTGGTGGCACCCGAACGGATGCCAGTGGATGTGGAGGCGCCGGCGGGATTGCCGCTGTTTCCGCCAGACATGCTGGCATTGGAGCTCTTCCGCAAGAAACCCTCGAGAGCGGTGCCCAAAATTGTGGCATCCACAATATTTGCTTTGGTGGCATCAGCCCAGCTCTTCTTCTTGCTGCGCGGCTTTAGCTTCGGCTTGCCCGAATCGCCACCAAGTGGATCCTTCTTCTGCAAACGTTCCATCATATCCTTTGGCAACGCCATGGCGCTGCTCTTGCTGCGCACGCTCTTCTTGCGAGGAGTGACTGGAGTCGTTTTCATGCCAAACCAACCCGAAATTGCGGCCGAGCTGTTGTCCTGGGCATCGGTGACCAGCTGCTTGGCATTGTTCAATATGGACACATCGAAACTGTTCGAGCGTGTGGAGCGGCCAGCGTTCGGATCAAGCAGCATGCCCGATCCACCCTGCCCAGCACTGGGAGTGGGTGCGGCGCTGGTGGTGCGTCCACGTGCCGCCTGCTGGAATGTCTGACTCAAGAACGGACTTGTGGCACTGATGCCAGTGGCTGCCGACGAATGGCTGCTAGACGAGCCGCCATCTGGATCTGGACGGGCGCAAGGATCCACGCAACTGTTCGAACCGGTCAGCGAGCCAAAGATGCAAGCCAAATCCGTGCGGCTGCCCAGCAAACCCAAACCACTGCCGGACTTCTTGCGACGCGTCGATGCACGTGCCGATGCCGACATCTGTGGCGAGGCATTCGGCGGATGCGGAAACTCCGAGGCGCGACGAAATACGTTCGCGCCCCCAGCACCGGCCGGTGGGCACTCGGAGTAGCGTCGATTGGTATATCGCTTGCCCGGAGCACCTGTGCCTGCCTCCTCCACCGTCTGCACCTCGCACACCTTCTCACTGCTCGATGTCCACAGCTTCAAGCGTGCTTTGCGCGACTGCAAATAAATGTCATCCATAATGTCCAGCTGCAGATTATGAATGCTTCCAATGGGATCTGTCGACGGCGGTCCAGCGTTGCTCTCCCGTCGGGAATTCAGCACTCGGGTGCTGCTCCTGCATCCAATTGAAAATTCAACCAAAAATAATAATTACAAATTGAAAAATCAGAAAGTGTCCATAAATCTTCAAGCGAAAAACTGATTAAAAAACTTTGCTTTGGAAAATTCATTCAGTTTATCGATTGTAATATTTAAAGTTTTGACTTACCCATTGCTCGTCGGATATGCGGAGACAGATTCGCGACGAGAGCGTCCAAAAAATGTGGTTGGCATCTTCGATATGGTGACCACCGAGTGCCGACGACCCGCCGGAGCAGTCGACTGGGAAATGGTGGCCAGGAATGCGGCCTCTTTGGGCGTCGGGCCGGAGCCCTCGCCACCACGCTCGGATAGACGACGCACCTGGCTGGCGGTGATGCCATCGGTGACCTGCTGCGACGGCAACGAATGTTTGCGCGACTCGCGCGGATCACGCCACGGTGACAATAAGTACGGATTAACTGGCGAATCAATGTCCAAGCTGGCGCGATTCGAAAAAGTGTCCGAACTCTCCTGCTCTAGTTCTTCCGGCAAATTGGATTCCTCCACAACGATAAGCGGCTCCTGCTGTAGCCCCTGGCCACCATAACCCGGAGCATATGACTGTTGCTGCGGATGAACATAAGGATGCGGGTTGGGATGCGGATTGGGATGGGGATGGGGTTGAGGATGTGGTAGCGGTGCTGGTAGGCCTGGGCCACCGTTGAAACGCACAAACGGCGGACCACGTGAGCGAAGCCCATCTGTACCAGAAAATTTACAATAAAATGAAGCATTTTTAATTGGCGGACGGAGTTAACCCCCCTCCCCCAAACACACACACACACACACATACACACCCCTCAAGAGACATTCATTTGAGTTGTTTGTCGCACACTTACCCATTTCAACAATTGCTCAATTGCTATCCAGTTGGGGATTTGCTCTGTGCGTCCTCTGTGCGAGTCCTTGCTGCAAAAGCCAATAGAAAACTGCGCATTAAATAAACAGTCAGTCAATACGCGTTGAGTGTGTGTGTGTGTGTGTGTGTGTGTGTGTGTGTGTGTGTGTGTGTGAGGTGGGGAATCAAATATACAACTCGTATTCAGCTCATTACAAATTGCAAATGGCAGAAATTATGGCATCAAAGTAATTAAATCTTTTGCTTTGCTATCTTTGAATTTTATAGTTCTCCAGATCTGCTAATGTTTTCATATATATATATATATATATATATATATGAGTGTGTCAATGCTGTGGTTGGGCCCACGCAGTGTCCATAATATGCATAAATTTATGCAGAAGTTGAAATTACATTTTACCACTTCTCAAATGCCACAAAGGGGTGTGCCACGGTGGCTGTAGCCATGGAGAGCTGCTGTGTTGCAAAGTAATATCCACACCTCATTACAATATGCCTCATAGTGAACTAACTAACTAACTAACCCAACCAGCTAACCGGCTAACCAACTTGTTGCCCCGGCAACGACACTCTCCTTGCAACAGGAACGCTTTTTATTAGAGCTTAAATAATTATAAAGTTGTTTTTTACCGTTGACTGAATTCAACAAATTAGCATTGCAGCTGGAATCAAATCTCTGGCTTATGAGGAAAGTTAAAGTTATGCGGATTAACTGGCGAATCAATGTCCAAAACTGGCACGGTTCGGAAAAGTGTCAGAGCTCTCCGGCTCTAGTTCTTCCGGCACAGTTACAGCCTGGGCGTAATCCTGGCGGACCACGCAAACGCAGCGCATCTGTTAAATAATTATAAGTTTTTTAATTATCCCAATCACTTTTGCTTATATGTTTACCGTTGACTGAATGCAACAAACTGGCGTTGCAGCTTACACCAAATCTCTGGCTTATGACGAGAGTTGGCCAGGCCAACAAAAAAATATGCATATTATTAATTTGGGTTACAAAATACAAAAATGATGGAAGCGTCGCCAACAAATATGTTTTTTTTTTTCCATTCCATAAGCAGAAATATTGTGTTTTGTGCTCGAATCAATTGTGTGCTGGATTCGCTGTTGCATTAATTGTTTGGGTCAGCTGACCAAATTTGTTGGCTTGGTCCGGTTGCGGTCCCATTAGGTTTCATAATTGGCAATCAACATCAAAGTTGCCGCTTTGTGTTACGGTTAATTATATAATGTCAATGCCGTTACAATTTGCTGCGGTCGAATGCAAACACGCCCACAACAAAGCTACCTTTTGACATCTGTCATTTCCCTGCCTTGCCACAAACATTTCACCCAAAATGTCCCCATTGTCCTGTCCTGTGGGTAAATCGCTGCTTTAAGCCCAGGCAAAGGCCTCAATTCAAATTGTAACTCGAACTTTTCTGGCTTTCTTTCCCCCTCTCTCTCTCCCTCTCTCTGTCTCTATCTTTCTCTCTTGTTGCTGCCTCATTTTGTTGCACGCTGCATTTGTATTTGTCTTTATTCTGCTCTGCATCGCTTTGCATTGTGATTGATTGTTTGGCTGAATCGCTGACCAGATGTCAGACAAACTATTTTAAATTATTGATCGATGGACAGTTTGTCAGATTGCCATATTGACAGATTTGCAGAAACACCAGTCGCGTTGACAGATTGACACTTTAGTGACATTTGTTAGCAGTTTTTCTTGCCCGTTTTCCCGCCGGATGCTGTTGACCTGCATCCTGGTTGCCAACTCAATCTACAGTTTCAATTAATCGACTGGCACAGTAAACTTTAATAAATAACATTTACAACTTCTTTAAAGAAATGCAAACTTTCCCAAAGTGCCTGCAAAAGTTTGTTCAAGAATTTAAATTTTTCTAACTCCGTTAACACTGAAGCAACTTAAATGTTTTAGGCCTTAACTTGTTCGATAATGCATTAATTATGGCTCTAGTAATACTCCATCCATCTCATGTCATATATATCCATCACTATCAGGAAGACACACACAACCACAGATAATGCAGACATGGATGCACACAGATTCAGTTAAGGACTTCAATTGTGCAATTTCCCAAAATCAATGACAATTCGAATGCAAAAAGAGAAAAATCTGGCAAAATTTTATATTTTACGCATGCCAAATATAAAATACTCTTTTCGACCGAAGACAAATCGAGTCAAATTAAAAAAAAAAACATCGATTGTTAATATTTTGTATCAATATGTAAAAAGAGTTTGTTTACATTAGCTAAATACACTCAGAAAAAATACGAGCGTCGCCTTAGTTTTTTTTTTTTTTAATGGCTTGCTTTTTTCCGATTTTAGGGTACATTTTTTAAAATTTAGCAAAATTTGTTTTATTTAGTAAATACTTTATAATATTGATACACTTCACTCGAAATAACTTATGATTTGACACGATATGATACGAGTAGTTAAAACAGTAAATTTTATTTCTATGATTGCTTTTGTATTTTTTTTTATGCTTTTTAAGAAAAAAAATTTTAAAACAAAATTTGGAAAGAGCCGATGTTTTTGGGTTGTCGATTAAGGGAAGGTCTAATTAATTTAAAAAGAAAATCTTTCTTTTATTTAGAAATTAATTCTGAAAGCAAGCAAAAACTTTCAAATTTTTTGGCCGATTTTTTAAATTTAGATTTTTTTTAATGTACGGAATTTGTTCTCCACATGAGGGAAAATATAATAAAAACGTATTTGACGTTGGAAACCTTGTTAACAAAAAAACAAAAAAAAAAAAAATCTCATACAAAAACTGATTTTTTGAAGGTTCTTGGCTTGGCTGATAAAGAATACAAATAGTTGAAGGAATCGAAGACGTCTCAATCGGCGAATGCAACATACCCGCCACAAGGGCATATCAAGTTGCACACACAAAATACGTTTGTGGCAGCTTGTTGTTGCCATTGAAAAAAGAGTCTGAATATTTTTGGAAAAGCACAGATGGAAGATGGATAGAAAATGGAACTTGAAAAAGAAAAGTTCTTTAATCGTCGCTAAATGATTTCTTCTATTTTGCTCTCAGGTAGCCTTTTTGGCTGTGGCTGCAATTTGTGCAATTTAAAGAACAATTCACCAAGTGGTCCATGTATATGTTTGTGTGTATATATATATGAATGTATGTATGTACTATGTCCAACTGATATCAGGCAGCTGCTCCGACTATTTGATTGTGCACAGAAATTGTGTTTACTTCGCTCGACTGCATTTTGCATTCGATGTGTGTGCAAACAAGTGCAGAAAAGCCAAAACACAACATGGAAAATACTTTCAAAATTTAAATCCAATTTAAGTGAATTTCTGAGTGTGTCTGTTTGTTTCTGTGTGTGTGTGTCTGTGTGTGTGTGCTTGTCTATGTGTGTGTGTTTATGACTGCGAGTGGAGGGCGCTAACGTTTGGGCCACTAAGCTCACCTAATTGCGGCTTTCCACACTGACTTTGTCATGCGGTTTGGAGTTGGAGTTGGAGTTGGAGTTGGTACTCCACACACATGGGAAACATGGAGCAACTGAGCTCCGGCAGTTCCTACAATGTATCGTCAACAATCCTCCATTTTCCTATGCATGCACAGTCCTCTTTGCAATGCATTCATCAGCAGCAAGAATGAGAGATTTGATGAGTAAACACACACACACACACACACAGACACACATATGCACAACACGCAGACTGAGATTTTGGGCTTGTGGATTATAAACCTATTGTTTACAGCATTGGCATTTTGCTGCCTCAACAGACAACAACAACAAAAATATACATATACATATATATATATATATATATATATATGCATACACACACACACACACATATATACAGCCATAATTTGAAGACCAAGCTTAAGTCGTCTTATATACAATTCTCATACATTTTCCACAATGGACTCAAATATCAAACAAATAATTTCATTTAATTAATGCTTACAAATATTTGTGCATTTCGTATTATGGTATGCTTTACCGTTACTCCACTTTGTTGATTTCGCACAACCACAACATAAGGAAAACGCAAGGAATTCGCTCGTATTACAGAGAAGTGTAAAATGCAATAATAATCCTATACCTTTACCGTTATTCCCCTTTTGTTGATCAGCTTTCACTTGCCTAACAACAATTTCGCAAGGAATTTGCATTGTATTGCGGCAATATTTAAATTATGCTGGGAGTGCATTTGGTGTGTGTGTGTGTGTGTGTGTCTGTGCAAAGGGAAGTATTGGCAAGCCACGCCCAGCTGGAAGTTTTGATGGCTGATACTGAATTGTGGTGGCCTTGGCTTTGAGCAGGGCCATAACAACAACGGAAGCTGGCCGGCAACTGGCTGCGCCGTTTGCGTTTGACAAACAAAGGGATCTCAATAAAGCCACATGTCAAAGCAAGATAAAGCAAAAACCAAAAACTCCAGGCAATTCCGGATCTTGGTTGCATCGTTGGTGGTCAGTCCACGTAATATATGCCACTGCACGTTGCACAAAGCACAAATCGACTGTGCAACCGTGTCTCTCGTCGCATCACATTTGTATTTTATGCTTTCTGTCAGTTGCATTGTTTTCCAACAATATACAAAGCAGTCTCAATTAAAAAAAAAACCATAAAACAAAAACAAAAACCAAAACAAACAAAAACAAAAATAAAAACAAAAACAAAAAAGTAACTGCAAATAGTTGCCACTGCTTTGTCTGTATTTCTCTCTGTGTGTGAGTGATATTGCTGAAAGGAATATATGTGCGTGTCTCTGTGTGTGTGTGTGTGTGGACTGCCATAACACATTAACGCGGCAAGCGGAAACGGATATGTCACACATTTGCTGCTGCTGTTGGCAACATTGTGCCGAGGCAACGTGAACTGAAATGGGGAAGAGAGTCAGAGGCAGCCGCTGGCAGGAACCGAAGCGAAAATAGCAATCAAAACTTAACTGAATTGCAGTACATGGCACAGCATCAACCAGCACACACACACACACACACACACACACACACACACACACATACACATACACACTTTTGCTCTTAAACGAATTAACACGTAAATGCATTTGACACAGGCAGGCAGCACCAACAAGTGCAACAGCAACACCAGCCATGCCCACTAACGAAGCAGAAAAAGAGGCAGGGAAATGGGGAAATGAAAAAATTAGAATTTTATAGAAGTCGCAAAGAAGCTAAGGTGCTTTTGGCATTGAACCTTTGGCCATGTCCAGCCAGGGACTTATCGACCATCTGCCGATTTCTTTCATGTTTCATTTTGTCTTTTTTTTGCATTACTGCATTTTGCTATTTTTTTTTTTTTATCTAGTTATCGGAAAATCCATTAGCAGTATTACATTTTAATAGACAGAGAGTTGTTGTTTGTTGGCAACAGCCTGGAAATGTATTAGCAAGTTTTTGATTCAATTTCAAATTTAGTTTGACATTTTCAAGTGCTGTTTGAACTCTTTTATTGAAAGATACTCTCATTTTTTGCTTGCCAGAAACTTGCCAGAATATAAACTCCCAGAACTTAACTGATACGCTTAGAACACACACTCACACACACATACACACACGTACGGCTTCTTCATAATCCGAACTGCAGTTGCCGTAATTAATGAAATGTGCAGTGGAAATGCCTTGGAAACACATGCTTCATTATCCATCTGCACAATGATCAAGTTGCGCTAATCCGTTGCACAATCGAGAGCAAAAGCATTTTGTAAATTCATCAATCTGAGCCTGGGTATCTGGCCAGCTGCAGTTTTTGCCATCTAACTGCCCTGTTTTGCATACTCCTTCCACTTCTCTTCTCCTCTCCTCCGCATGGCCTCAGATGTCCAGCAATGCGCCCACAAATTGTGTCATTTGTAGTTTCCTACTCGAGCCGGGGCCAGAATATGGCTGTGAATCTTTTATGGCTCATAGCCAAAACTGGACCAGACCAGAACAGACCTGAGCAAACCATATAAATTCGAGTTGCCAGTTGAGTTGATGTTGGCATTGGCATTGATCCTTATCCTTCGAATCTCTGGCAATTCTTGGAACCTGCTTTCAATTTAATCAAATCGAATTCAATTGGATTCGCAAGTTGTTCATTCAATTGTACAGATTATGGATTATGGAACAAATTTTAATTTTACACAGAGAAAATCAATTGAATTGTCAACTGTCTGACAATCGCATTTCTCATTTGTCCTAGTCGTATATATATATATATGTATATATATATATATATATCGACTTTTTTTATGCTTCTTTTTTGGGTAATTAAATCTGGATGGTAATTAAGATTCAGCTGTGCTTTCTCTCTGTGTGTGCGTGTGTATGTGTGTGGCCGGAAGCTGCGAAAGCATCAACTGAGTGAAAGTCAGCAGAGTTAACGGCAATGTGTAAGCGGCTTATGGGTTAAACAATGGCTGCCACAAAGGTGCTGAGTCTGCCTGTGCCGAGAGTGCTGAGAAAGCAGTTGGACTCCCTTTGAGGCATATTTTGTAATCCATTGCCAGGCATAGGCATAGACCAGCAGACCAGCAGATTAGCAGACCAGTGGAGCAGTGGACCAGGCTTAGTTTAATACCCATCACATTTGATGTTTGCTACCATTGATGCCACAAGAGGCTCTTCAAATAACTGTGAGCAGTGCAATTTATCATCACTTTTTATTACAATTTTAATATCTGCAACCACATTTGTGTATTAATGTTTTAATTATACTTGAGTTGCCTTCGGGCGATGCCACACAAAAAAAATATGTATATAAATATTTCAGTATTTATACACATTACACACACGTGCCATCAGTTTCCTGTGTGTGTGTGTGTGTGTGTGTGTGTGTTGCAAGCCTGGCAACCATATTATAATAGCCACTGCAAAAGGGGGAATAAAAGCTGGTTGGCTGCCTACCCAACTGAGAAATATCCTGTGTGGAACAAAGGGAAGAAATAGCCTTGAAATTACAGTTATCGAAATGTGCAAACGTACAGATAAAAACACATTCACATTTTCCGTAAATTAATGTCTTTGACGAACGGACAGCATTACGGCCAATATACTCTGGTTCCCTTAAAGTCAGTGTATAAAACCAATTGGATATAAAAAAAAATGAAAAAAACAGTTGTGCAAATTAAAATAATCGTTCGATTTTGCAATTATTAAATTTGGATATTTTTTTTTGACTCATTCGGGAGTTAAAATTAATTAAAACAAAAATGAACATAAAATGCAAATAATAATGTGGTAAGTTAATACAAAGTGTTTGCATTCAACAAAAAGCAATAATTGAACCATAAGTAAATAAGTAAATAAAATATAGATATAAATAAACATTTAAATGCAATGATTTATGAGATACTTGATACTTGAATAATTCAACTATTTATTTATTTATTGAACCTCAACTAAAGTCAGTCGTCAAATATTAAACTAGATGCATAATTAACCAACTAATTATTGACAGTGTAATATGATTAATTATTGATCCACCTTTAAATTTGGTTGCAACAGATGCGCCAGGTTGGTAGTACTACATTTTTGTGGTCGGCCAGCTTTTTGCCAAGTTATCAGTACAAATTCCAAACTAACTAACCAACTTCCTTCTTCGTTCTTCGCCATTTCGTTTGACTGTGTTGCGCAAGCCGCAAAACACATCCGCCGGTTGCTGTGGCAGCAACTGCTGCTGCTGTGGCAGCAACTGCTGCTGCTGCTGCTGCTGTTGCGGATGTGGTTGCTTTCGCATCGCATCGATTAGATTCCTGACTGCTTTCATTTAATTAAAAATTTATTATGTACCCATGAGCTGCCAAACAGCTTGTCTTAGCCCTCTCCCTTTCTCTCTTCCCATCACCATTGACGAACAGATATTTTGAGTGAAAGCTGAAAAAGAATAAGTCAACATTACTTGGAGCACTTTACTCCGCAGCAATAGCAAAACAAATACATAATAACAGAAAATTTCCTAGCCCAACACCAAACATCCATCCGTCCAATCATCCCCGCATTCCCTTCACCTTCCGCACCCATCATCTCTGTGTGTAGATTGTAAGTGAAAGTTTTTTTTTTTTTTTTTCATTTTTTGTGTGTTACCCGTAAAGCGTATTGCAGTTGGCAATCAGTTAAAATTGTTTTCAATAGTTACTCAGTTAAAAGCTGCAATCAATTTAATCCAAATTGCAGTTTTCAAAGAAACCATTGCAAACTTTTAAGCACATTATTTTTGTATTATATTTCATTTGTTTCACTGTAGTTTCGCTTATGCAGCAATCCAACAGTTTTAATGATTTTTTTTTTTTAAACTTTTCCAAAGTCGCTGCAAATCGGGTATTAATAACACTTAATTATTTTATATATTTTTCATCGAGAGCAGACAAAATGTGTAAATCAATAAGTTTCGATTGGTTTGCAAATTCACTTCGAGTTACCAAAAATTCATCGTGATGAGATTTCCAACTCACATCGAGGAATGTGTGAGAATAAACGAAATAAATTGTTGAATATTTGAGCAGCGCCAGTCCCTGGAGTTGGCCCTCGGCACCACCCACACCCACACCCACACGCCCACAACATCCCCCCTTTTTGGTGGCCATGACCAATATGACGCCCCTTCCCCCCTCACCACACCCACGCAGCTCCATTCTACTTTGTATCCCATTCCGCATATGCTGTGTTACTTTTAAAGATTTATGGCAGAATGCAAACAAATAAAGCCAAGACCCAAATAAAAATTGAAAATGAGAAGGAAAGCGAAAATGAAAATGGAAGTGGAAGTGGAAATGGAAATGGTATTGGAGATGAGGACGGGCATGGAAACAGTGAATGGTTGGCAAATACCATTTGTGGCACACGCTTTCGAATTGACCAAAAAAGTTTAAAGCGTCGACCATGGCTCATTCAGTGTTTTCTTGTTTATTATTTGCAACAGTCTCGCAATCATTTTTTATTAATTTTTGAAAGAATTCGGGTTTTGGCGGCGCAATCAATAAGAAATGGCTTCCAGAAGCCATAAACAGTCTGCCAGCTCGATTTTGGGGGCCAACAACAAAAGTTTAGTTTGCACATACCGCAAATATTTTTCAAATTAATCTTTCGCCGATGCAAAATTCAGCGGCTGCCCAAAGGGAAATCTACGAGTATATCCAAGGCACATTTGCAATTACTTAAGCAACATCCGAGCACTCCACAAATTAAGTTTGTGGCTCTGCATGGAATTTTTTAATAGAACTCACTTGTAATCTAAGTCTGGGATATAATTTACTAACAACCGATCTGAGGGAATCTATTAGCTAATAAATCCTTACATATTTCTCTTCTTGCTTGCCAACTTACTCAAAATGTTTAATTGATTTAACATATGCAAAATGTAAATGCAAATTTCATGTTTCTAGCTTAATTACAATCTATAATTGTTAATTGTCTTAGTATGAGACTGATTAAATATTATTCCAATTACATTTATACTTTGATTTAATTTTATTATTGTCTGTTCAACACTTAATCTCAATTTGAAAGACATCAGAGCTGCGTTTATCGACTAGAATATTTTAATATATGGTTAAGTTTACAAAACGCTCGATTGAAGCTAATTTCGAATGAGTGTGTGTGTGAGTGTGTGTGTGTTGAATGCATGTTATACATAGGGGTAAGTGCAACATATTCAATTCAAGCCCTTCAGCTGTCAGAGCTGTCTCAACCCAATGTCCACACTCAGTTTCATTTTCTTGATAGAACCAAACCACAACACAATTCCAATATGGAAGAAGCGTTCTTTAGGCTCTTGGATTCCTCCCTCCTCTCTTTACCTTTCCCACTTGCCCTTTATCTCGTTGGCATTTTCTTGGCCGAGTGGCACTTGTCGCAAGGCAAACACTTCAAGGCCAAAATGAAACATTTTGACGACAGTCGAAAGCAAAGAGCAGAGCCACAATTGAAATTGAGAGCGTATATTGTGAATGATAAAATAAATACAAAACTGGAGTAGCAACTTCCCACGTCATTAAATGTGTTCCTTGGATTAAACCTGGCTTGAAGAATTTACAACATTTGTGGAAAATTGCCTTCTTCTATAGAAGACCAACCCAAAAACAAAAAGCATTTAATTGATTTAAAAAAAGTTACTTTTAACATTTATTATTTTGTTTTCTCAGTATTAAATGGTAACTGAATATTTTGTTATTATTTTGAATATTATGTCATCGCCCATCTCGATGCCAAATGGCAGTTATATGGCCCAATCGACATCCGTCGGAAAAACGATTGAATGCAAAGTTGCAACTGATCAATAAATGCAGAAAAATGTGTTAAAAATTTGAGAATAAAATTATAATATTTTATATAAAAATATATATATATTTATATATTCATATATATAAATAAAATGTACAAACATATATTTATTTTAGTGCTGTGTTGTGCAATTTAATCAGTCGTGCTTCCTGTTGCTGCAACACATGCGGTTACTGCCTTTGCCTGATGGTGTGGCAAGTAGCAGCAAAAATGAAAAAACTAAAAAAAATAAATTTTCGCTTGACTAATTACTTAAGTGGCACTTTTTATACTAGAACACGAACTTTTGAATACATTCGGATTTGCATTCGCATTCGCATTTGCACAACAGATTGGCCGAATTTCACACAGATAACTATGGACAAATTTCAGCCATCAGATGATGGAGAGAGAGAGCGAAAGAGAGAGAGAGAGAGTTGGTGGAATAATATTAAGTGATTTTTGATTTTTGCTTTCAAATATATTCCACACGATTAATTTTTGCGATCCATTTAAAAGATTTTCTCAAATTGACAGAATCATCGAGTGTCGATGCCACGCGACGCGTCTCATCTTGTCTCGTCTGGCATGGTCTGGCGTGGTCTGGTTTGGTCTGGTCTTGTCGCGTCGTTGTCCTCGATGTGTTGTCCTCGAACCTGGCCATGGTCGTATGAAAAATGTAATCCCCTAGGCGTGTGTCAGCAGACTCCACATCCACATCCCTCATCCCTCATCCCTCCCCCCATATTGTGTGCCTGGTTTGCTGCACACACAAGTGTCTCAATTTGCATGCGTTAAGCTAAGCTGGGAATCGAGGACCGAGGACCGAGGACCGAGGACTTGTTTGCCATGAGCACTGTTAGAAGGCTCTTCACTTGCCTGAGTGTGCCCCATTAAATGCATGTACATAATCATAAATTTACACTCATTATCAGATTAGCGGGCAGCATTTTCCCCGAAGCTCTTCGCTGTCCAACTTTCTATTACTGCAGTAGCAAAAAAAAAAAAAAAAAAAAAAAAAAAAACTGCAAATTGAATTTTGCAAGTAGAATTGATGTGATTTATTCTCTGTATGTATGTGTGTGTGTGGGAGTATATATAAAAAGTGTACACAGGCTACAAAGCTTCATACTTCAAGCGTAGCAAATGGACCAAAATCGAAATCACAATATACAACTGTAAATTCGAATCCTCTAGAGAATATTTTGTATTATTAATTCATATTTTTTATATTTGTCATATTCATATTTTTTAATTGAAAATTTGCATGTTACTTGTAATCGGCGAAGTTCTTTGCCAACTCTTTGCCACGAAGTTTATTATTTATGGACAACTTCAACTCCAAAAAAAATAGCAATATTTTTTATATATTTCTAGGGTATTTTCTAGTGCGGAATTGCCAGGGAGCATATGGGATTTTCATACATTTCTGCTGAATATGCTTTTGAAAATAGACAAGCTCGAATGCACACACAAGCACATTGAAAGGGGAAAAAAATCACGTACATACACAGACTTAAGGCACACACGCACACACTCAAACACACACACCCACACACACACACACACACACTTGCTGATACACGAATGAGACACATTTACCCTTTTCACGTTTGTCACTTCAATCGTGCTTCATTTCTATAAAATGTAAATACAGTTAATGGTAATAAAGTGCCTTTTATGTAATCACACAGACACACACACACACACACGCACACACACACCCACTCAGTCCGTCAGGCATTCACAGCTATTTTGGTAATAGTATGTATTAAGTGATTTCTAATTGGCAATGGGCAGCTTGGCCATTCGCTGATTACGATTGAATCGCCCTTTTCTTGTTGTTGCCTTGTTATTCGCGTCAAAAACTGTATTTCAATCAATATCGAATGATAAATGCAAAAATGATAAGGCTAAAATGGAAATATATTCGGAATTAGAATCATAAAGCAAAGAACACAATTGCGAAATTTGTGTGTGTGTATGTGTGTGCCTGTGTGTGTGTGTGTAGCTGGTGTTGAGTGTGGGAATGAAGATGGACATGGACATGGACATGGATGTGGGCATGAATGAAGATGGGGATGAATGTTTGTAAGGCCCTGAAATGCCCATAATTAACGTTTCATTTGGCAATTTGAATGTTGCCCCTGATTGATGTGGCAACTTTACCAGCTGCCAATAAAACATTGTTTGCGAGCGCGTAAACAGAAGTGGATAAAAGGACATGTTATGTGGAACATAATAAAAAATATAAATATATAAAAATAAATATATAAATATAAATATAATTATATATTTATATATATAATATAAAAAAAATAGCATGTCAAACAAAGGGAACATCGTTTCAGAGAGAAGCAAGTGCTTTGAACTTTCTGGAAATTGAAAATAAAATTCAAGAATATTAATAAACGTTTCCAAGAATTAACAATTTTAGGATTTGTCAGAATATGGAATTTGACCTAAAATGGTGTGATTGATTATAAGAAAAGTTAAGTATGTGACATAAAAATTTTTTAATAAAATAGACTACTAGAAAAAAAATTCTAAAAATTTAACAGAAATAAATTTACACTGACGAAAAAAAAACTATGAAAATAAAGTAAAGTTTTATAACAAAATAATAATTGAAGAAGCATCAGCAAAATTGGATTTAAAATATGAACCAATTGTAAAAATAAAGAACTGAAGAAAAGTATTATATTAAAATCATAATTAAATATATAGGTTTCTCAATCTATATATATCTTGGTCAAATTGTCATTCGGCTATGTCATTCCGATAACGTATATATATTCTTGATCAGGTCCGATTCCGTCGTAATTTTTGAACTAAAGCAGTAATCGTTGAGAAATAGATTTTCAAATTATATTTATGCAATCTGTAAACTAGCCACGCCAAATTCAAATTATCTAAAAACTCAATTTATATTTGAGTCCAAAAATCAGGCAACGCGCTGAAGCGGAAAATTTGGTGAGGCGCTACTCGAAGGCAGCCAGCGCCGATGAACATAATCTTGCCATATCCGGGTGCTTCCTGGTACTGGGTCAGTCTCGACTAACACTCTGGCCAGCTTTAAGCCCGTCGTTCGCCGACGGGCTCCAATGGCAGCCACTGGACACCGATGCTGGTGTCTGCTCTGCCCAATTGAAGCCGATTTCGCGGCTGATTGCAAAATTGGCACATGATGCGCCAAATTGAGTGCAATTTTCCACAAGTATCTGTCGATAATGGACTCGATTATGGGCAAGAAGTAAAGTACTCGCCAAACCCCCATCTAAAAAGAGCAAAGCAGCAATTGATGGTGGTCCATCACAGGACTTTTAGCGCACACTGTTCCCATTTCTGGGCTGCTATTTGAGAGGTTAAATTTCATTTGTTTCCCATTTAAATTGATGTTGTTTCGTATTTCGTGCAATTTCATTGGTTAAGTGTGTAAAAAAATCATCATAAAATATTATCCTATTTTCGTTTGGAGGCAATCATCTTCATTCGACAATTCTGTGCCAGTTTGTTGTTTTTGGCTCAGACAGAAACATTTCATTTACTCTGTTTATGAAATTATTATGAGCTGAAATTTGCTTGCAGCGAGCAGATAAAAAAAAAATAAGCTCATTATGAAAGTTGCTACAATGTTCCCAAAAAAAACCACAACAATTGGGCAATCATTTGAATATATTATTATTTTATTATTATTGTAATAAGTTTCATTTTGACAACTCTCTTTTTTTATGTTCACACATAAATGAAATCAGCTCAGTGGAAAATCTAAACGTTGGTATAAATCCAATCATTTTAATTGTCAGGCATAAACACAACTGCAACCAGAATTTATCACTGGACGCAAACCATTTGAACACATAGCGCTCCAAGTTAGATGTCCTGGATGGAAGACCCATAGGGGTGCATTATAAATATGTCAGATGCAGAATGGCAGCTCAAATCCCCGCACTTGCCCAATCCACTGTGGTCCAAAACAATCCAATGCCATCCATTGTGGCTGGGGACAGTTCATCTTGGTCCTCCCCCCTTGCCACTGTATGGATATAAATCAAGTTATGCGACGCGCCCTCGGCACAGAGCCACTTGTGTAGGCACAGAACAGTAAAAAAAAAAAAAAAAGATAAATAAAATGACGTTAGCCAGTGGCCGTAATGGTCAGGACCAAGCCAAAGCCGAAACTGAACCCGAACCTGTAGCTGAAGCTGAAGCTGAACCTGAACCAGAAGCTGCAGCTAGATGGAGGCATAAATTTTAGAGCCGCACAAACATGGCCATTACATGTGGAAGCTTGAAGCTTAGCTGCCATAAAGCCATCAATAAAGCACAGCTCTGACTAAACAACAGCAACAACAACAACGAGTGTGTTGGCCCATTAAAAAGCACTGGGAAAATAACTGGGCCAAGAATCGCATAATTATCAGAACATGGATGGGCCATTAAATGAGCATTAGCGTGGCCAGCGAGGAGTTGGATGAATGCTGAATGATCATTAAGTGGCAGTGGCAGTGGCGCAGTGGCACTCAGTCTGTGCCACAGCTGATAAGCTCACAGTCACGCCCATTTAGGGAAAACAACAACAACAACAACAATGTTGGTAACAAACAGACAGGCAAACAAACAAAGCCGTTCAAACGGATCAAATTGCGGCGGCGTGTACAAATTGGCATGGACTGAACTTGAAATTGGACTTAGTCCAGGATTTATAGAAGTTTGAGTGTGTCCACAATGTTGTACACATTGCGTTGCCCTCGTAGACAAAGCAGAAGTAATTTAACTTGCTAATCCACATTGCTTGTAAAGTATGGAATACTTTTTGCACTTCATCATGACAGGGAAATGCAATAAAATGAATTGCTGTCCCCCAGTTGGCCGTGATCTTGATGTCAATTTGATGCTGGCATTGGCCAGCTCTCTTACGCATTTACTATCAAACTTCTGCTGTGGCACAACCAGCGACGAAGGTGCAGGAGCAGGAGCAAGTGCCATAAAGAGCCGGCTGCGTGTAGCGAGTAGCAGCCTTGACCCAAATGCAATGCACACAAGCCATAAGAAACAGGGCCATAACCCCCAATCAAGCAGCTGCTGAGAAATGGATGCGAAGAGCGCGAAGAGAATGCTAAATATGGGCAAAATAAAACATGTCTTAGGGAATGCAGCAATGATAACTTGGGGAATTCACAGAAGGCTCTGGCTGACTCGCTGACTTGGCTGACTTGGCTGACTTGGCTCATTTTCCTATTCCGCTTGCATTTCACAAACGCATTCGAATTTTTACATTTTCACATTTTCACATTTCCACAGTTAACAAGCGCAACCCAATTCACTTTGTCCTTCACTGCGAAAAATAACTGCGAATATCAGTTATTGCCATATAAACATTAAAACCCATTTGATTTTGACCATTTGTTTTTAGCTTTAAATTATTGGCAATGTCAATGGGAAACTCACTAAAACTCAGCCACATTCTGCACTTGTCTTAAACAAACTCCGCTCGGCACACATAATTACATTATATTGGGCAACTTGAAGAGTAGACAACTGGACAGCTGGACAACTGGACAACTGGACAAGTGGACAAGGAGCAGCATGGACTCAGTCTGAAGTAGTTTTGCACGTGCGGCAATTGTTGGAATTGTTCTGCTCTTGGGACTCGAATTGCAGACAATGTTATGCGAAAGTTATATTTATTTTATTTTTATTTGTAGCATGTCTGACAGATTCATCGAATTCCAACAACTGCAAAAGCAATGCACATTTAAAAATTAAAACTTATTAAATTAAAAACAGCAAAAAAAAAACACTGTTTGCGAAATGTAATTTAATGCGTTTTGGTGGCTTTGTGCTTAAATCGATTTATCACACAAACTGATGCCATACAATGTGGCTGTGGCTGTTTTGTCCAATATGTGTATAAGCCATAATTCGATAGCTGGTTAAAATTGTGCAAAACTCCAGCAAAATGCAGTAAACTTAATATTCCACAATCGCCGAGTAGTTCCCCTATTCAAGATGTGTGCGTGTGTGTGTGTGTGTGTGTGTGTTAAATGTTTGCTATGCCAACAATTCTATAAAAATATGTTTACTTATATCATATATCATATCAGAAGTTTTTCTATATTCTCCGTATTATTTATGTAGATTTTCATTTCATATATTTTGATTTATATATGAAATAAAATTGCTCAACTTTCTTTTTTTGCTCAATTTGAGTCGTAAAAGTTACATTTTATTTCTGTTTTCATTACTCGCATTTGGCGCATTAAAACTTTGTCTTATATCTGCTAGCACTAACGGGTTACTTTTTGCCTTCTTTTGCTACCTGTTTATTGATATTGCAATTTGGCCAACATAAATTCAAGCTGACTCTCATCCAATGCTCAATGCGCCAGGCCAAGTGGCACTTATACGCGCTGTGGGGCAGACAGTCGACCAACCCAACCCAACCCAACCCAACCCAGCTCATCCAGCCAACAAGCCAGGCAACCAACCAACCAAATAACCAACAGGTCGGCTTCGCATTGTGGCGCCTCACAATGAGAATTGGCGCTGCCGCTTTTGTGCTCTTAGCTCTGTGGCTGTGGCCATGTTTATCTTGTGTGTGTTTTGTTGACTTTCCCGATTTCTATGGCTCGTCCACTTACATCTCTGCTGCTCCTGCTGCTCCTGCTATTCCTGCTGCTGCTCCTGCTGCTGCTGCTCCTGCTGCTGACGCTCCCTTTGCCGTTGCTGTGGGCAACTTTTTGGCTTTGTTAACTTTTTACTTCATGGGCATGGAAAATTGTATTTTACATTATTGCAGAGGCAGCTCAACTGAAAATAAAAGTTAATTTTCGCTTGTCGCTCTAAGCCAATTAGTGTGGTAGTTGCCCCAACCGCTGACACCCACTTGCCCCTTTCGTCGCCCGGCAGGTCATCAAGCTCAAGCTGCCTTAACGAAGCCAGCGAACCAGCAAATAATAAAAACAACTAATTGAGTAAACAAAGTTGCCTAAACTTGATTTTTCTTTAGCTGAGTTTTTGTGACTGACAACGGCCACAGCAATCTTTTCATCTCTTTCTTGCTCACTCCCCCTCTCTCTCTCCCCCTCTCTATCTGTCTTTCTCTCTCTTTTTATCAGTCGCCCCGTCATCCTTCTGTGTTGTGTGCAGTTAGCTATTTATAAACTTATTTTATTGATCCCTTAAAATAATTGCGAAAAGCAAAAAAAAAAAAAGAAAAGAAATGAAGGAAAATCTCTTGAAAATTTTATCAAATATTTTGTAGTTCGACAGACGACGTCGCCAATAAAGCTGCACACCATCCTCTTGCTCATCATTACCACAGTCATCATCATCATCATCATCAAGGTCAGACTTTGCTTTTAGGGTTTTTAGCAATAATGAAGCAACCGCAACGCAGGCCGGAACCCAACCCACCCCAACCCAATCCGAACCCAACCCAACCCAACCCAAACCCAAACCCAAACCCAAACCTTCTTCGACCCAAGTGAGACGAAGTGAACCCATCGACTGGTTTTAAGTTGATTTAGTTTGCAATTTGCGAGACGCGAAATGAACGCGGGCAAACTTTGAAAAATATTTGCCTTTGCATTGCTTAACTTTGCTTATAAATTTTGATTATTGTATGCGTAAGAAGGAAGGAAACACAAATGTCGGCCTTTAAATATATATATATATATATATATATACATAAAATTTAAAGTCATACGAAATATTTAACAGTGCCACTCAAATGAATGGAAGCAAAAATTGACTAATTGGAAACATAAAACTACAAATCACTGAGTGCTCCTCAGTGCTAAATCCTGTGTCAGCTTATGATTTCGAACAGAAATCAACGGAAAACATCGAAATTGTGTAATAATTAAATTACAAATTCCATTTATTTTGTTTTATCCAAATAATGTAATGGATTATGTGCATTTCAATTGCGCACTGACATTTGAAATACTAATGGAATTCATCAATTTTAATTTCGTCGTTGTTTTCCAAATAATTAACGAGTATAAAATGAAATGCAAAGCATCAAAGAAAATCCGACAAAGGCGAAAACCTGAAAATACACATCTATTAAGCGGAAAATGCATTCTAGCTATTTTCTAATTAAAAAATATAATATGTATTAATTGGTTTTATGTTCGATAAATGATTATTTAAAGGCTGCCACTTGCTAAATAATTAATACTAAGAAAATATTTAAGCAGTAAACATAATAAAACGATGAGCAGATTATTTTACAAATTCCAGGGAAATTTCACAGAAAAATGTAATTGAACAACATAATGAGGATTGTGATGATACTCCAAAAACTACCAATTAAAATTGAATATAATCTGAAAAATAAATAAAAAGATGAGCAGCTTATTTTACAAATTCCAAGAAGAATTTATTAAAAAATTATAATTATATATTATATTATATATTAAATTATAACAACATAATGAGGATTGTGATGATACTCCAAAAACTACCAATTAAAATTGAATATAATCTGCCGAATTAATAAGAAAATAAATAAAAAGATGAACAGCTTATTTTACGAATTCCAAGAAGAATTTATTAAAAAATTATAATTATATATTATATTATATTATTATATTATATATTAAATTATAACAACATAATAAGGATTGTGATGATACTCCAAAAACTACCAATTAAAATTGAATATAATCTGCCGAATTAATAAAAAAAAATAAATAAAAAAAATGAGCAGCTTATTTTACAAATTTACTAAAAAATTATAATTGAACAACATAATGAGAATTGTGATGACTAAATATTTAAATTGAATATAGTTTTCTGCAATATTATTATTATTATTACTTACCAAAATCCAAGAAATATATAATAAAACTCAAATGATTAAAAATGTAGCATTTAACTTTAACTTATTGCAAACCTATTGGAAACATTAGCGTTATTCCCACGATGAACACAATCACACAAATGTCCCCATTCAATTGGCCAACACTGTGCGCCACTATATAATATATATATATATATATATATATGTATTTATATGTATATGTAGAAATGTATTCAAACTTCTGAAACGAGGGCGAAGTCGACCTCGCAACGTGGAATGTTACTTAAGTCGAAACACAGCTGAGCGCTGGGCCAGTGATAATGGGCTACACACACAAAAACCCCATCCACACACACACACACACACACACACACACATACACACAGAGAGGGATCCCTTGGGAAAACAGCGTCTTGTATTACACTGGCATTTCGTACAATTTTCAGCTCGTCGCCCGTCGCCCTTCGCCCTTCGCCCGTCGCCCGTCGCCCGTCGCTCTTCCATTGCTTTACACACTCAGTTAACTTGGGTTTGTGTATCTGTTACGCCATGGCGCCCAGTGCTATTCGAATTGTCCCCTATTGGTATTAGTGTTTCATATATATATATATCTGTACATATATATATTTCTTCTTTTTTTTGGGCGAGAAGGTCGCAAAAGTTGCGCGCTGGCAACTGCGGGAGTTATTTCTGAAATTGTTGCCACAGCAGCAAACAGGCAGACAGACAACGATGAGGTGATAGAAGAGATGTCAGTTGAACAAACTAGGCAGACATTCCATCTTTAATTCTCTATCTCTCTCTCTCTTTCTCTCTATTTTTTTCTTCCTCTTTTTCTCTCTCTCTTTCTCTCTTTCTCTGTGTTAATAGAAGCGATGTCAGTTGAACAAACTAGGCAGACATTCAAGTAGAATTCCATCTATAATACTCTATCTCTCTCTATATCTCTCTCTCTCTCTCTTTCTTTCTCTCTGTCTCTGCTCATATACTCTTGCATTGGGTATTCAAAGTGTTGTCGAGAATTGTTGCCTTAAGATACAAATATAGCCAAGTTGATTTTGCCAAATGAAACTGCTTGCAATTTGGCGCAGCTAATAATTTCAATTAGTTAGTTGAGCAAATGTTATAGCAGCCATAGCAAACCCGATCCCATGCTTATTGCATAATGATATTTTTTATAAAATAAATTCGATTTGTTAGGGTATGCTATTTTCGGCACATAGTAGCAGTTGCTCTACTGAGGGATGAGGAACGAGGGATGAGGGATGTATTCATAAAGTGTGCGCTGCTGAGGCTGGTAACAGGTCTTGTTATAAATGGCAGAACGAGTCATTTTGGCAGGCTCCATTGTTATACTTTGGCTGTCTTGTTGCCAAACTGGCGCACTGACGAGCTGACGAGCTGACGGACGGGCTAAAGTAACTGTAAGCAACTGAGCCGCACAAAGTGACACGCAAAAGGCGCAACAGGCAGCGACACAACTGAGACGCGCAACACATGCACAGCAAAGCAGAGAAAAAAAAGAGAATGGCTGAGAGTGCGAGAAAGAGAGAGAGACTGAGAGGGGGGACTACAAATGTGACCATGTCGAGCCATACCCACAAATTTCTATCATTCTCATCTCATCGTCAGCCACGCAGCTTGTTGCTTTGCCAACTTTTCGGTTTTTCCTTCATTTTTTTTGCTTTTTCTCATTGCTGTTGCTGCCACTGTTTGGGGATGTGGATGCCTGTTGCCGTGTCACACCTAAAGAAAATCCCAGTTATCGCAAACACACACACATACACTGCGCGAAAGAAACTGAGCGAATTTACAACCAAAATGGGAGTTGTTAAATTGCGCACTCAAAAAAAACATCTGCAATTGACAGCTGTAAATATGTTTGTATATATATATATATATATATATATATGTATTTGTCAGGCTTGAGAGTTGCCAAATTTATTATATTGTTATAATCCTCAATTTAACAACGAACAATTCATGTTAAATGGTGCGAGCAGCGGAATGAAATTAACAATATGACGACGCATAAATCGATAGCATTTTATGAACCCCCTCTCATCCAGACATATACATATTTTGTATACTATGTACACCCCCCCCCCCCCCCCCAATTCAGTTTAAAATGTACCATTTATTTTTGTGCAGAGTAGCCACTGCACGAAATGGCTGTGAGCAGATAAAGAACAAAACTTAACAAATGAAAAAAGTAATAAAAATAACCGCATTGAATCCGAAATTAATCCCCCTCCTCGTTGCCCCAACACGCCGCAAGCGATAAATTTGAAAGCGTTTACTGGCACAAAGCGGCTTAGTCGAGGCATTATTGAATTGTGCGAAATGATTGCAAATTCAGGTAATTTATCAAAATTAACTCGACTTAATTATAATTAGTATTAAATAAATATTTTCTAATCAAAAAATAAATGTGTAATTATCAAATTAAATGTGATTAGATAAATGAACAGTATTATTAAATAATTATTAATTGATAGCATAATTATTATTTTTTTTGCTCGAAGCATATTTGATTTATATTGGCCAGTTTGAGGCTGGCTTAAAGCTTGTTTTCGCTGCCCTGTCAACTGGCGGCTGCCGTTGACAGCTTTTCGCCAGGACTCTAAGTGCGCATCCTTGTCGCTACCCGTCGCTACCCGTCGCTGAATGTCAACACCCATCGCACCCAACCATCGCTGGTTGGCAAGCCTCAAAACTGCAGCCACAAGCCCGGATGCCAGCTAAAATGTTCGGTGCCTCGTTTGCCTGTCCAATAGCTGTCAAATTTGCTCTCAAATTAAACGGCTTGCGGTTTGCATGTTCCCATTGGTGGTGGTAGCGGGACGGGGGGGGGGGGGGGAGGAGGAGTGGCTGTGGATATGGGTTTACGGGCAAAACTCAAGTAAGGCGCATGCTACGCTGCGTATACGCAACGCAACGTATAAAACCGCTCGGCCAGCAGTTTGCCGTTAATTGCTTCTTCAGCATCGTTTCGGGCCACAGCTGCAGCGTGGCATGCAACAACGCATATAGGGAGACTGACTTAATTAAATGTGCCTCAAATCTCTGCCCCACAAAATGGTCGTCAACGAAAATGAAACTGCCAGATGGCCAACTAACTAGTGTTAACTTAACTTAACTTGACTTGTCATGCAACGCAATCCCCGCCATGCTTTTATTACCATCCACACACATACATGCACCGCTGTGTGTGTGTGTGTGTGCCAGCTGGGAACTTGCTTGGAAATTTCTTTAAGTGCACGTTGGCGTCGCAACGTCTGCCAGCTAAAAGAAACGCGCAACAAGTCAACGAAGACGACGACGGTGTCAATAATGGATTCGCCTGACTGCCAGCTGTGTGCCACTGTGTGTGTGTGTGTCTACCCACACACCATATATATATATATACACACATACATGTGTATATACTTTTATGCTTTAGGGTCTGCTGCTCTGCGTTTAAAGCGTTGCTTCAATGCCCAAACACAGGATATGCTGCCCCAACTAAGTCAATAAGATTCATGCATGAGATTTCGGTGCAGATTGTGTCTCAATACACACACAAAAAGCATTTCATTAGCCAACGATCTGATGTTGTGAGAAACTCAAGGGAAGAGTGAGAAAATCACATCATTCTAGAAATTCACATTCGCAAACTAATTAGAGCTAATTGAGAGCTCATCTAATTGCCTTATTATCAATCAGTCAATCTAAGCCAAGCTGAACCCATTGAATATGGCTAAAAATAAAAATGGGATAAGTCAGTTGTGCAGAAAAAAGCTTTTTTGATCTAATAAAGTATATATATATTTCTGACCAAGACCGAGACAGTCCTGGCAATTTGCCCATTTAAAGTAAAAGTTCTCTAATATCAAGTGTATTTTATCGATAGAAAATCGATTAAGTTCAAATCGAAACTTAACGTTAATCACCTTTAAGTCGTAAGATATCGAAATGAAAGCTTTTAAGTCTTGTGTATTGATCAAGTTGTAGCCAAGAATAAAATCTGTTTCGTTCAGAACATATGAGGACAGTATTCCGTCCATTGGTAAACACTGGTATCAAATCGATAAACATTATAGGAAGCCTAATATGTACCGTCTGTGTGGTAAAGCCTAAGACGGATAAGTTTTCAATGAATTGGTAGTAGCAATTTGTGGCCCTTAACCCGCTCAAACATCGGCTTTTGTTCTCATTGCATTTAATATGGCAAATTTGGAAGAAAATAATCGCCGATTTGCGATGCGGCAAAACAAATAATTGCATTGTGTTTGTATTTGTCTGTTTGTGTATTTGCCTTAGCTGCCTGCTTACTACTTTATAGCCCATAAGAAGCAGAACAACAACAACAGCAACAACAACAACAACATCAACCAGAACAACGACAGCTTAATAAATCGCTTGCAATTTAGCAAATTTCCAGCGCAAGCCAAAGACAAAGGGAAATCCAAAGACAAGGAGAACAAAAACCCAACATCAGCAGCAACACCCTGCTACCCCCCCCCCCCCCCCTCTCACACATGAAAAAACCCCCCCTGCTCAAACGAGTGAGCTGCTCGCTTAAGTTTAATATGAGCTTATTGCCTTATGGAAAGAACGCAAAGAAAACGAAAACAAAAGCAAAAACAAAAGCAAAATAAAAACAAGTGCTTCGAAAACCAACGGCAAATAATAATAAAAAAAAATAATACAGAACTGGAAGCGAATAGAAAATTGAGAAAAGAGAATTGAGAATATAGAATATATAGAATTGGTTGGAGGTTATGAAAGGAGTAACATAAAAGTAGCTTGGAACAATTTTGATGAGCTCAGCAATCTGAACACGCATCTAAGAGACGAGGACGACGAGGACATTGGTAGACGCCGTCGACATTGTTGGCGAACACGTAGCACACACACCTGACATGACGTGATGTGACGTGACGTGACGTTGCGTAACGTAATGAGATTTTTGTGTCAGCTTTGTGCTATACGAAATTCCCCTTCCTAAACATTACTCGACATGCAACGGTCAGTTTGCGAATTGTGAAATTGCTTACTGCGAGCGGAGTGCGGCGTGCGGCGTGCGGCATGCTGCATGTTGCAGCCTGAGATCTGAAAGATAAAGGGATTAAGAGTGCTTGATATTGTCACCAGTTGCCAGCTTGATTAAAATTCCATCCATGTAGTATGGGTTGGCAAGGTTGCGGGGCGAACGCTGCTTCGAACCGATAAGGTGCGACCCACGCCCCGCCCTCACAAAGACCACCCCCCTTCATGGTCAGCACATATCAACTTAAGCTTTTGTATTGGCAGTTAGCTTAAAATTTCTACGGCAAATAACTGAGAATTGTTTTCAACACAGCACAGCAAGAAAATCGCAATGTGCAATTACTTAATTAATTGTACGATTGTTGGAAATTATGGGAAAAGTATCTACGATTAGTTGACATTCAGTTTTTTTTTTCCCCATTTCGAAATTTATGGGATACATTTCGATTCACTCACTCACTTATCCACTTGTCAACAAAGTGTTCAAATTATGTGCGACTCTGTCAACAAATTGACAGTAGCTTCTCAACGAGCGCCTCGCTAAAAATCCAACTTTCATCCAAGTGTCAATAACAAGCTGGTTTTTTTTTTTATTTTTCATCTACGTCAAGAAGAAAACGAATTGTCATTGACAGAAACATGAGAAAATTTTAATTAACTAACTAATCAAGATAGACAAATTTCTTCGAATTTGATAATAATCTTAGGAATTTTAACATAATCAACTGAATAGTTTTCATTGTATTAAAATGCGTTGCTCAAATACACATTTTAATTGCTTTGCAACAAAAACTAGCAATTAACAGCACAATTAAAAAGCAATTATATATCAAATATTTAAATAGACTCCTTAAACGGCTTGAATTATTTAAAAATTTAATGTGAACGGTAAAGGTGAAGTTGGCGCTAAAGACCCTCGCACATATGTTGCCACAGAGCGCATCTGTTGCCGTAGCGAGCAGGGCTACCGCATGGCCCTGACTTGGCTTGGCCACAACTGACAGGTAGACAGACAGACAGACAGAAACGGACAAGTAAAGCAAAGCAGGGCATAACTGAATGGGAATGAGAAAAACATGGAATAGAACAATTGAAGGAAATGGCGTGAAGAGGTGGCAAGAGAGGAAGCGGGGCAGCAAGCCACCCCTGGAACAGTTGCTACACTTCGTGAATGACTTAACTTTTGCTGCATCGTTAGTAAAACTACAACAATTTCAATGTTTTCATTGTTATTGTTGTTGTTGCAAGTTGTTGATGTACCTTGTTGCTGCTGCTGTCACCTAGTCATTGTGATTATTGCTGCTGCTGCTGCTGCTGTTGCACTGCCCTTGTTAGTTACTTGTCGCAGTTGTTGCTGCTGATTCAGCTGATTCTGTTGCTGCGATTTCTGTTATCGCCTTGACTTTTATGGCATCGCCTTTAATTTTTGCACGTTTAAATCGTCTGCGCTTCTTCTTCTTCTTCTTCTGTATCTAGTCGGAGCAATCCGCTCTCTGTTCTCGCTTGACTCTATTAGTATTAATTAAACACCTGAGCGTCCATCGGAATAATTATTGTGAATGTCCGTTTTGTCGTTCGCTTCGTTTTTAATCATAGTAATTAATGCGCGCTTGTTAATAACAATTAAATGTTGCCTTTTTGCTGTCATTTTCTTATTGTTCTTGGCCTTCTTTTTATTTTATTTCCCTTTTTGCTTTTATTTTGTGTGTGCGTTTTTTTTTTTTGTTTTGTTTTGTCTCATTTTTTGTCTCATCCGCATTACAATTAAGCATTTAATCAATACAATTAAAGCCTTAGATCTAAACTGCGAACATCATTAAAAGTAATGCCGAAGACAAAGACAAAGACATAGACAAAGAGAATGACAACGACGCAACAAAAATAACAACAACAACAACAACAACAAGGACAACAACAACGACAAAGACGATAAGAAAAATAAACATAAAACAAAAAGGCAACAGCGATAAAAGGCAGCCAGGCAAGAGGCAAAGCATGTTGGGTGAGTTTCTACAGCTGTCCGTCGAACACACAGCGGGAAAGAGAGTGAGTGAGTGAGAGAGAAAGCGATACAAAAGCTGGATTAGAAATTTTTTTCTCTTTTCTTTTATTTTTGTTTCATACAACCAAAAATTTAAGCCAGCAGAAACACACATACACACTCACACAGCGAGCTACAAAGAGCAAGCGAGATGGGCAGCAGATCAAGTGCGTCCTCCCCACCACGCACCCCGTCCTATCCCCTTTCCTAGCGCACAGCTATGACACAACAAGTCGAGTGCGAGTGTTGGGAAGCAGGGAATTAGGTGGTATGGGGGGGGCATGGCAAGTTTTTACGCAAATAAACGCACGTTTTTGCACAACTTTGCGCCACTTTCCATTGCCATTTTCTCTCCTTTTGCCCCTTTTTGTGTGCTACACTTTTTGTCCCTCTGTTTGAGTGCGTCTCTGTGTGTATAAGTGCGTCTCGTTGTGTGTGTGTGTTAACTGCTTTTGGTTGCGTTTCCTGTTCTTTGATTAACAAACTCTCAAAAAATGGAAAACAGTAATTACAATATTTTTGGCGTGTTCAGTTAACGGTTTAAAATCACCTTTATTTTAGCCTTTTCACCAAAAAAACACCAAAAAACACCACATACAAATAATCAAATTAAACACATAAAATTACAAAAAACCGAAAGTAAACAAAAAACAATAAGCTAAGCGCAAAGTAAACAACATAAACATAAAGCTATTACGGTTTTAAACGCAGTCAGTGGAAAAACGTATGGGAGGAGGAGGGCTTCGGGGAGCGAGTGGGTCTCTGTTGCATTGGTTTTGGGTTTGGGCTTGTCTATTTGTGAGCGTGCTGCGTGAAAATTAATAATAAATCAAAATTAAATGTTTGCTTACTTGACACTTTGGCTTCCCCACGCCATCGCTAGCTGTGTGCCACACACACACACTCGGAATTCCCTCTTTGTTTTGCTTTTTTATATGTTCTTTTTTTATATTTTATGTTTATTACCTTACGCTGCTTTTTTTTAACTTGATTATTATTTATATGCGATACTGGGGCTAATGCTGATGCGGCTTTAGATGCTTCTTCTGACGCTAGACTTCTGCTTCTTTGGTATTTTTTTTTTTTTCTTTTTGTTTGTCTTGTTTTTTATTTGTTTGCATGGCTTGTAAAATTTATTTGCCACATACCGGCGCACAATCATTTGGCTTGCGGTACTCGCGAAATGTTACAAAATGGTTAACAGGCAATTAATTTTGTTGAAAATCGTAGCTGCAACAACAAGTGCAACAGCTGTCAAAGAACAACAGCTACAATAATGAAAACGACAGCAGCAGAATCGGCAGCAGAAACGCATTAAATCGTATATAAATCACTTTCGACAACTTTCATAACACACGCAACGCACTGTGAAACATACACCCACACTCGCACACATACATACATACATACATACATATGTATATATATGTATATATATTTGTATGTATATTTTGTGTGAGTTTCATATTTTTTGGCGGCGCAATAAAATGGAATTTATTGTGCATGCTGCAGACCTGAGGCAATAAGTTTCGCTTCGCTTCTGGTGATAGGTGCGGCAAGGACAGCCAACAATTAAGCTGCCATTTCAATAAAATCAAGTGGTATTCAAATAGCCTTTTCCACTAAACCAATTTCACAATGCATCCCAATTATTTTTCAGCTTTAAAACAATCGAAAAGATGATTTTACTTGCTGCATTTTGAATTAAATTCATAAATATCATCCGGAATTTAAATACATAAATATTTGCGAGGTGTTAATAAACTTTACACAAGTAATTCAGGAAACCACAACAATTTTCTTATGCCCTGACAAAGAAGACAAAATTTAAGACCAACCTTTGAAGTTGAAATTCCAAAAACGCTGCCAGCTAAATAGTTGATCAAATTTTGTTTTAGCAAACTAAGGCAAATAACTTTAGGTATTTGTAGATTTCTGGTAAATAAAATAAACTTTTGACAATTCAAAACTATTAAATAAATCGATTTCCATGTAAATATAAAGCAGATAAACATCTATCGGCTTTAATAGATATGTAAATCATGAAAATTCATTAGTTTTATTTTATGGAATATACGCCTCAATCGAAAACAAATGGATTTTTTGCTAAATAGTTTTTACTTCTTATTTATTGCACATTGTAACCATTATTATTTTGGAAAACAACTTAATAAAAGCAGTGCAATTCACAATAAATACAATAAAATCCATCAAACAATTGATTTATGTGCGCAATGCAAAAAAAAATTTACAGTACTCGCTAAAAGTTATGAAAGTCAGATGGAAGATCGACGGATGGGATCACAGGTAAATAAATGAATGTAAGCAACTACTCAGAATATGAAATATATTCCGAAAATGTGACAATTAAATACGTGTAGAAAACATTTCTATCAAATTGTAAACAAAAAGCAGCTTATAATAAGTTTTCATATAATAATTAATTTTTAATATCGGCTTGGAAAGTGTGTATTGTAATATTTCACAAAGGGATGGCTGATAAAACACATACTTCAAAATATATATATCATTAATAATAATATAACATTTCGTTATGATTAAAATTCACAGAATTTGTGTAAGTAAATATGGAGAAACAAAATATCCCCAAATATAATTTTTTTTTAAATTAAAATTTACTCTATAATTTACTATATTCATTTTTTTTGTTTTGTATTTATTTTTTCTTGTCACTCGTCATTTTGTCTGCGTTTGCTTAATATATGGCCTCAATAACATTAAAAAATTTGCAAAAAAAAATTATAACTTTGATGTCATCATGTAAATATTTAATTGCCTATGGCAATAACACATATAAAAAACGTCATTTGAATCTTTTGCGCTCACCGTTAGAACCAATTCACTGCGAGATTAACCGTTAAACTCAAATTACACACTTGAATAAATACTTGTTTTTTTTACGATTCTCTTTGTTTTTTTTTTTTTGTTTTTTTTTTTGATTTGTTTTGACAAAATTAATTTCGAATTTTAACGGCCAATTGGATTAGTTTAAATTGTTAAATTAACGTTGACTGAAGTCAACTAATTTAGAATAATATTGAAAATTTAATTGAACTTGAACTGAAGGATTTGGCGTCAAGGCGTCAATAGAGAGAACTTCAACTGGTTGTCGCGAGGCTGCCCAGAGCAGAATGAAGTTTAGGATGCGGCGCACGGTAGCGCCAACTCTGAGTTCTGTTGCCAGCGACGACGACGACGATGAGAACGAGAATGACGCGCCTAACGATGGCCACTGCGAGACGAACCGACGACACAGCCAACGATGGCAAGGACAATGCCAAACGACGGCAACAAGGACAACGACGACGACGACGGCGACGACGACGAAGATTGTGAACGAGGAAGGCATTTCGAACTCAAATCGCTTCACTTTCTATTTGATTATGGGGCCGGTTTCGGTGGGCCTTGACTCTCACTGTTGCTGTTGCTGTTTCGGCTGCTGCAGCCTCGTCAGCATGCGCTGGTGTTGGTGTTAAGGACATGGCTTTTTCCTATCCGTGTGTATCTAGCAGCAGAGACGCAACAGTTTCGGCAGCAACGCCGAGTCGTCTGCAGCAGCGTCGCCAGCACAACAACAAGTGGAACTTCATTTGCTATTCGGCTCTTGGCTTATGCATTCGTGAAAACACACACACACAGACAGACACACATACACACGCACAGAGAGACGACGACACACACATGCTAGCAGAGCAACACTCGTGTTTTGTGTATTTGTTCGTTGTGAATCGCATTCGGTTTCAGTTTCGCATTCGTTTTGAGGTTTGCCTTCAAATTTTTACAGCTGAACTGCAAACAAGCATCAGCAGCAGCAAAAGTTACAACAACAGAACAACAAAAAAGCACAATTTAGCATAATAAGCGAAAAGCTTCCGCTGGGTAGCGCCACCAAATGCTCACCAAATTAACACACGCACCCAAAAAAAGCACAAAAACTACAAGCAAAAAAATAAGAAAAATAATTAGAAACAAACGGATGTGTCGCATTCAGTAAAAAAGTTAGCTGGAGGCAAATATATATGAAAATCTATATATCTATATATATATATATAGATATATATAAATATACTTCATATTTGATTAGGTAAAATTTTGGCCACAATTAAATTCTATTTGACTCTACTTTTTTTATGACTGTAAAGCTTTAAAAGTTTGCAATCCTATTTAATGCAATTTAGATTTCAAGAGAAAAAAAAAGAGAGATAGAGAGAGAGAGAGATTCTTGATCTCCTTATTTTATACAAAAATAGCCTGGTTATTTTGGCGATTTTCAGTCTTCTGTTGGTTACCGGTTCGAGAAGATCGCTTTAATGGATTTGCTGTTCCTCAGCCGGCGCATTTATCTGGGCGATGGTAGCCACGAAGCGCCACTCCACGGTGGCATTATTGTGGACACCCAAGGAATCGTTCGACGAGGTAGGCAAAACTTATACATTTGTTACGTATGTGTTTGTGTAGATATATATATATATATATATATATGTTGTGCATACTATTAGCATATCTTTGGTACTTATTAATTTAACTTTGCTCTTCACAAAATATATAAATATAGAAAGAGAACGGGAGATAGAACGAGTCAGAGAGAGTGGGAGAACGAGGAAGAGGTATTATTATCTAAACAGCTGTGCGATTGAAATTCTCTTAGTGATTGATATATATAGAACTATAAAGTTGTTAATTATATTTAAACTTAGTACTTGTGCTCCATTTAAAATTGCTTGGCTCAGCGCCTCTTTCGAGGTACGCACTAATTAAGTAACAAACAAACCAAATCAAAACAGAGAAGAGAAGAGAAGAAAGAAAAACGAAAAGCTAAAACAAGTAAAGGAGATAAATATGAATATACGAGTAAAGAGTGGGCTGCATAGAGAGTGATAGAAATGTAAAGACTAAGGTAACGGGAGATGGAAATAAAGCTACAAAAGCGAGTGAGAGGGAGATAGATAATCACTTGCCACTGTACTTATTCTAATTCGAAGTCTGTCTCTCTTTCTCTCTCGCTCGCTCTCTCATTTACTCTCTTTCTCTTTCATGTCGTATCGCCAACGATTTTTTGGTGCAGTGCTACGGACATCGCAGGAGGTGAACAGTTATTTGTATAACACGGAATCGGAGGCTGTTTATGATTTTGGGGATCTGGTGCTTATGCCCGGACTTATCGATGCGAATGTCCATATTAACGAGCCCGGCCGCAAGGACTGGGAGGGATTTGTGTCGGCCACTAAGGCGGCTGCTGCCGGCGGCTTCACCACCATCATCGATCGACCCACGTGAGTAGCGGTCTATGCTGTTGGCGTTCACACCCCACACACACACACACACCCCACACACCTTTCTACAGTGTAACGCCCGCAGCAATGCCACGCCCACCACTTGCAACGTGCAGGCGCTAAAAGCAAAGACGTCAACCGCCCGTGGCAAGATTTACGTAGACGTTGGCTTCTGGGGCGGCCTGGTGCCCGGCAATGGGGATCAACTTGCGCCGCTGCTCGCCGCCGGCGTGATCGGACTGCAGTGCACCCTCTGTGGCAGCGCCCCGCCCGTCGGCGATGAATTTGCGGCCATCAGCGAGTCCCAACTAACAGATGCCCTTAAGCAGCTCAACGATCAAGAAATCGAAGCAGTTATAGCGGTAACTAAATCATTATATATTTCTCTATATATATATATATAAGCTAGATCTTTCAATCCGTTGCCGTTGCAGTTTCACGCAGAGTTGCCAGAGCTACGGCAGGCTACAGCGACAGCGACAACGTTGCCAGATGACTCCTCATCGAAATGTTATGCCAATTTCCTGGCCACCCGACCCGCCACCATGGAACTGTCTGCGGTGCAGCTAATCTGCCGGCTGGCCGCTCAGAATCCACAGCGTCGTTACCACATTATGAATCTGAGCTGCGCGGAGGCAGTACCTCTGCTAGCGGATTGCCGTCGTCGGGGAGCGGGTGCTCAGCTGAGTGCCGAGACGTGTCCACATTATTTGGCACTCTGTGCCGAGGAGGTGACCGATTGCAGCACAGAGTTTAAGACCTGGCCGCCCATACGAGAGCGCTCCAATCAGAGTGGCCTGTGGCAGGCACTTCATCGGCCGGGTGATGGGCTGCTGATGATCGCCAGTGATCACTCCTCGGCCACGCCGGGCCCCCGCTGTCTGACCTATGGTCGTGGACGTGGCAACTTTATGAACGCCTGGCCGGGCATCAGTTCGCTGCAGCTGGGTCTGCCCATTGTGTGGACGCGTAGCAGGCAGGAGCAGAAACCACTGACGCTGGCGGATGTGCATCGTCTGATGTGCTGGCAGCCGGCGGAGCTGTGTGGCTTGTCCAGATTCAAGGGACGCATTGCCGAGGGCTACGATGCCGACTTCTGCATCTGGGATCCGGATGAACAGTTTACCGTAACGGCCGATGAGCTACACACGGCCAGCAAAGCGACAGCAACGCCCTACATGGGCCAAAAGCTGAGCGGTGTGGTGCATGCAACGGTGGTGCGCGGCCTCCATGTCTATCAGCAATACGAGGGATTCGGCCAGCCGCTGGGCAAGGTTCTCCTGCGCAAGAGCAGTCGCAAGGTGGTCAAATTTGTTCGTCTCTGAGAGACAAAACTATCTTAATTAAACAATTATATATAAATATATATGAATATATGTATATCTCTATATATATATATATATATATATATTTATATATATTTATATATATATATATATATATATAAACTATATAGAAGCAGCTGATCAGAACGACGAACTCAATTCGGAATAAATGTTCTCATTTAGTTCATAACTTTAAATTATTATTTAATATATATATATAAATATATATATATATATATATATATATAAATATACATAAATATATATATATATATATATATAATCGGAAAAATAGGAATAGTCCGCACATGTTTGAGCTTTTCTTTGAGCTTAACATCTGGCAAGAAAACTTTCCGTTAGAAACACTTTGCTTATTTATCGGTGAGTGTGTGTGTGGGTGTGTGTGTGTGCGTGTGTTTGCACTTATCCTCCCTCTGTCAATGTACTTATGAGGCCCACATGTCTCCTGCAGGCTCCTCCATCCCGTGCAACTACTGCCGCTTCCCCGACCAATTCCAAATAATCCATTCTAAATTCAAGACTTGCTGCTGGTGAGATTCTTTTTGGGACGTGCAACAAGTTGTCGCGTGGCAACACTAAGCAAGCAAGCAAGCAAACACACACACACACACATATGCCTTGATGTGGATGACAGCTTAACTTTTGCTTGCCAGACGTCAACTCAATTTCTGCAATTTTTTTGTACCCGAAGAGTTGTTTACCAAGTGAATAACAGTTGGAACAGCACGCAAGCGAATCTATTTGAGTGTGTGCGTGTGTGTGTGTGTGTGTGTGTGTGTGTGATTGTGTTGTGTGTATGTGTAGATTTCTATTCACGATTAGGCTTATGCACGAGAGCTTAGCCTGACAAGGAAATACTGTCTGTAAATCAAAAGAAGCAACTAAAATTAATAAATTTGCTGAAAGTTTTTGTTTTAATTTATTTACAGATATTTAATTAACAACAAATCTTAACTCTCGAATAGTCATAAAACATTGAACCACAAACTTTAAAGGCTAAAATTTATATTTAAAATTATTACTGGATTCTATAAAGATTTTGCTGTACACTTTACATCGATTTGGTAAATGTCTAAAAACATCCACAAAAATCGTACGATTTTTGAAGTTTAAATATTTATTCAATAAGCAAATCACCGAAAAAATCAATGCGAATTTTACATGATAAACCTATCGTGATATGCATGGTGTAAACATGCGAAGTTCCTTATTAGGAATATTTTGTGTTGCTTACGAATTTATGATAGTAACTTAATGCTGTAGTCGAGTGAGCTAGACTACGAAA
This sequence comes from Drosophila dives, assembly GCA_035042365.1. NCBI lineage: Eukaryota > Metazoa > Arthropoda > Insecta > Diptera > Drosophilidae > Drosophila > Drosophila dives. Next base: position 2,289,133 of record JAWNLJ010000443.1, on the reverse strand, counting down.
TACTCTAAACACTCTTGTTATATATATTCTCATTTAATTGGAAAATTTCCCCTTAAAAAAGCCGTTTGCACAAACCCCAACTGATCCCTAATTGTCTGGCTAGAAACACTTGCACAAACATACATACATGCGGGGTTCTGCAGAATACACACAAAAACATATTGATGCTCGCGGCGATTACATGTCATCTCTTTCTCACAAATGCGCTCGCTTGTTTTTGCATACAGAAAATGCTGGCGGCTGCTGGTAAAAATTATATCTTTATGGGAATATCTTGCGGACCATAACTTGGTTGTTTCTTATCGAGATCTTGATGAAATTTCGGCAGCTGATCAATACTATGAATATGCATAAACTGTGGATATGATGTTGTCTTTATTTCATTGTTTCATTAACTTCTATTGGAAATCGAAACGTATCGGTAATCGGCAAACGAGGTTATTGATAAAATGAAGTAAACTTGATCAGCGCCGGATATACGAGAACCTTTAATCCAAATTTCATACAGACTGACGACTCGGCTTTAATTCTTAATCCAGAATATATATACTTTATATACTCGGAGATGGTTTCCTCTGCCTGTCGACGTTTGAAATAAAAAACTGCAGTTCCGAGAAGCATTTGAATGAATAAATAAAATTTTTGTAATGTGCGGATTTGTGTTTATTGTGCAATTGCCATAAAAGCATATTGCATGTGTGCCCAGCAAGAGCAAATATGAAATGCGCTCAAAGAGGTTATCAATGATTTTGTTTACCATCTATTCAGCTGAACAGCTGGATGAAGCCACATAAGTTAGTTTGATGGTCGCTTTGACTTCTTACCGAGTCCGGGTCCGGACTCTGATTGTTGGCCGACGGCTGTTGGCCTTTTGCAAATACACGTCCCAACCCTCTGAACTGACCACACCATTCCAACAATTTTCTATTGACACACCACACTTCCTGCACGTGCACACGCACACGCACACCCGCACACACACACACACACACCCACACACTGTCAGTGCAGTTGATCCTTTTGTTGTCGCTTTTGTTGGCATTAAACTCCAAAATGAAGTTAAAGTAAATGGATTTGGTGCACTTTTTGAAATTAGTTTTCAAATCTATTTTGCATTGGCAATTCTACTTTCAGTTGGTAATATAATAATATAATATAATAAACCAGTTTAAAAATAAGACAAAAAACCGCATATCATTTTTGAACTATTAAAATAATCAGAGCTTTATTTTTATAAAATAAATCTGAAAATATTCTGGTTTAAATTATGAAAATCTGCATCTTTTATCTACAAATTTTTAAAGTGTTAATTATTAACTTAACATAAAAAATTAAATCATAAATATCTGCATATTCGATGTCACCATTTTAAACTAAAATATTATCCTCTGTATTTCATCTGGTAAGGATCATTTTGTTTTTTTTTTTAATTTAATTAAAAACAAATATTTACACAACTAGAGGATAATACATTTTATGAGGAAGTACTACTATTATTTTAACCGCAGCTGTATACTTCGAGCAGTTGAAAAATTAAAGCGTATTTGTAAATATTAAAGCCACGTAAATTTTGCCAACTGCAAATAATAAAATACTGAAAACAGAGTATTTTTCATCGGTAGATTTTGACAACATTATTATAATTTGTACTTTTTACAGACGCTTTCAATGCCATCGATTGCTCCTATGGTTACTGGCTGCCTCCTCCTTCTCCTGCTGCGATGCTCCGACTCCTTCGCATTCTGTTTGTGGCCATGAATGGTGTCTAGTCTGGGTGGCAAGTTTGTTTGCATACCTGTGGACGTCATGGCAGCTGGTAAGGATTTCTTAGCTCCTCAGAAAAATGTGGCTGTGGCGTGTAGGCGAAACGAATCGCTTTGCTTATCTGGCAGCTTTTAGCCTTAAATGTATTAGGCCGCCTAACGCATCTCTGCGTATTTTCTCTTAAATAAATGCCATCAACAGCTCACTTTCAAATCACATTACAGCTAACAAAATAAAAGGGTTGCGGCAAGTCTCAGCAAGCGGATGGTTTGGCAGAAATCGAATTTGCTTCTGTTTTGTTATTACTAACAGATGCCGTCGCTTTCAGCTGATACGCAGTAGTACGCCGCGTATACGTAATTTATCCAATGCTTATGAAGCATACGTCATGTATGCCGTCGCCACACACCAGCAGCTACATACGTAAAATTTTCAATATATCTACGTCAACTGTATCAACAATCAAGATAGGTGGGCAGGTTTATGTGCGTGTGTGGGTGGCTGCGATAACATTGATTATTACAATACGCATACGCCCAGTTGTCCAAAATTGAAATGTGTTTGGCACTGGTTTGGTGACTGGTTTTCACTGTTTTGTAAACAATATGCTTGAATTTAGCTCATCGCATTTTCCTAAACATTTTTTGCATTGCATTGCACTTGCATTGGGTTGCGGCTGCTATCCGCTTTTACAGCAAACTCACAGCGGAATGTGCTGCATGAAATTGTTGAGCTGATTATCAGCAATTGTTTACCTTTGTTTATTTTTCACGTACTAACCTTAATTCGGCACTCATTAAATTTTAATGAGAATATTCAGTATTGATATTACAACAAAGACGGAATGTAGACAATTTTAAAGTAAAGCGAAATAACTTGAAAATACAAAATTTGCTTCAGTATAAATATTGGGACAGTATGCCTGAAAGTATGCAGCATTAATTTATTCACCAATCAGCTGGAATTGCTGACTAGCATGTGCGAGCGAGTTAGCGTTCATTGTGTGTGTGTGTATGTTTGTGTGTGTGCAAGCGAGTCGGCAGGCTGCGTCACAGTCGTCGTCGCGCCTCTGCTGCAAAGTACGCCATAACTGTGCGCTAAACACAGAAACACAAGAAACACGCGGAACACAATACAAGCCACAGCCAATAGACGACAGAAAGCGATAGCGGCACACAGCACACTTATCATCGTCAGCTGTGCATATGGCTCTCTGTCTTTGTATGTATGCGTGTCTGTTTGTATGCCTTTATGTATGTATGTATATATGCAAATAATTTCCGTAGTATGCACACATACATACATATGTCAGTTTTGAATTTTTTTTCCTTAGGTATTTAAAAATATTTCGACCGTGTACGTTTATCGACGCTCTGAATGAGTAAGTGCCCAGCATACCAATGGTGAGCGCAAGCGAGACAGATGCAGAGACATGAGAAAATAGCAAGAGATTCTGATCGGGAAAGGTGAGTGTGGAAACGCCGACATCGACGTCAGCGTGAGGCGTCGTGACTTTGACGTGGCCACGATAACGTTTAATGCTCATGCTTTGCCATTATTATTGTTTGTTGTTGTTCTTGATGTTGTTTTATTTGATTGTTTATTCGCTGTTGCTGCTGTTGCTGCAGTTCATGCATATATATGTTTGTATGTATACACATGACATAACAAAGTACGCCAATTACGAAACAGCCAAAGAACCACACAATCGCATAGTTATTTATGTAAAAATGCATATACATACACACAGCCATAAAGAGAGTGAAAAATATAAAAATAAGTATGTATGTACATATCCAAATACGCACCGATTGATGAAATGAGCATGAATATTTTAATCACGACTTCATTGAAATAGTATTGTTCATTGATTGCTAGCCACAATTAAACGATGCATAAATTATATTAGAGATTTTAATAAATGCTAGAAAAAAAAACACAAATGTCACCATTTTGCAGGTTGTGTGTTGTTTTTCGTGGGATTAATCGAATAAGCGAACACGCGCTCAGCGCTAATAGTGGGTCTGCTAGCTTCTAGCTGGCTAACTGTTGCTGCTCTGGCTGCTTGGGTGCTTGGCTGGTGACGTGTGCGGCTGCGACGACTTCGACTTCGACGTCGACGTAGTCGTGTATATTTTCTGTGTGCTTGTATGTTTGTGTACATGGCCATCGTAGTTGTAGTCGTAGTCGTGGTCGTGTCGTGGCCGCTTAGTCAGTCAGCGGCGTCTGTATTGCTTTTCAGTTTGACTACGTAAAGAGGCGTCAGAGGCAGCAGCGGTGACGAGCAGCAGCAGCCCCCAAAGCACCAACAACAATTTTTAATCGTAATAATACATAAGATACATATGTACATATAACAACAGCAGAAACAACAACAATCACAACACTCAATTGTCAGTCGCGCAGTCGTCGCGTCATCGAGCGCCGGTGGCTGCAACATTTACAACAACAAATATCGAGAGAAACAACAGCAACAACAACAATAACAACAAAAGGTGACGAGTGTTCCCCATTAAAGAAGAAGAAGAAGAAGCACTGCTCACAAATTTGAGCGCCAAAAAATATAACAGTACCACAACAACAGCAGAAACAACAACAACTCATTTGATAGTGTTCACGTGCGTGAATGTTTGCGTGTGAATGTGTATGTGACTTTTTCCATTATTGTTGTTCTTAAATACTTTCGCGTATATAAAATTAAGCAAGTAATAATTATAGCTGCTCATTCGCTCTCGTTCACACTTTCGCGCTCACTTCTAGTGGGAGAACGCTAAACGGTTAACTAGAACAATTTTTGTTTCTGCACACATATATATATATATATATATATACGTATATATTTAAATATATACACTATATTATAAATATGAACATTGTATATATTGTAATCAAATTCAAATCGGTAATACAACAAAAATCTTGACGTAATCGCAACGCAATGCAAAGCAAAGAAAACGAAACACAAAAACAACGACAAAAAAAAATAACAACAACAACAAAAACTAAAACGACAGCGCAAAACGCTTATGAAAGGCAACAGTAGCAGCAGCACCAGCAGAAAAAAACAACAACAAAAGCAGTTTATTTTTTCCACGCTCTTTATTTGTTTTATTTTTTTTTGTCTTTGTGTGTGTTTTTTATATATATATTTTGCCGTTAAAACATCTCATTAAGCGGCAAAAATTATAAATATTTAGCCGTTACGCAAAATTTGTTTTTTTTTGTGGAGAATTTCATTGTTATTAGTCAGCAACAGCAGCAACGGCGACGGCATCACCAACAACAACTACAACAACAACAAGAGTAACAGCAACACCGAACCGAACAGGTAAAATATCATTGTGTGGCGGCGGGGTGGTTGTTGGTCTTTTAAAAGTTCACAGAAGTGTGCACTTAATGACTCTATTATCAAGTTATTTACTGCACTCCTCTGCACTCCTTAACAACAACAGCAACGACAACAACAACGACAATGAAACCAGAAATTATTTATTTTACATTCGTATTTGGATACAAAATGAAGACTTTACTAACCAATCACAGCACATATTTTCTAGACTATCCTGAAACACGTTTTTTGTAGGTAAATTTTCGAATTCTTTATGCATGACAAATTTAAATAGACTTTACTGTTCATATACCTGTTTTTGGTTTAGTTGTTGTAGAAGAACCACTTCTGGGATGATAAATCAATCGTTGAATAAGCTAATTATGAACATAATATCGAGCATTATTGGGTATATGAATATGATATGATATCTGTCGTAGAAATCGTAAAAAAAATAGTTCAAGTTAATGATAGTGATAGTTATTTTATCATAAATCTAACTTTTGAATTGAATGAACCGGATAAAATGGTTGATACTGTTAATTTTCTTATCGGATTTATTACGAACATTGTGTAATATTATAATGTTATCATATATGTATACGCATATATATATTTATTTTAATATATAGCTCATTGTGTTTGTTAACCAATTGATAATAAATTCCATGGGAGGAGTTCCCCCAAACGTAATCCGTTTATACACAGTTAATTGGCAATTCGGTATTTGTGATAAGTGTACAATTTAGGCTAATATTTCCTCAATGCCAAAGATTCCTTACATTTCCATTTACTACATTTGGTGATTTCATTAAATTAGCGTTTGATTTAAATAAACCAGCCGTTCAGCTTATACAATTGTTAATTAAAATAAAGAATAAGCGATAACAACTTTTCTGCTAGGAATCGAATATTTACAAAATAAATTTATACCTTTCTGGAAAAATCTGATTGCATATACTCGTATATATCATAATTTTCTTAATTATTAAAAGAAATCTGATAAACATTTGCAAAAAAAACGCAAATACTTGCTTGAAATTTTTGAAATTCTATGTTGAGAATATGCGGTTTTTGAATGTACAAAATGTTGTCCCTTATGGGAAAATCTACCTGCAACAACTTCAACATTTTTTAGAAATTCCAGAATGTTGAAAATTTTGCTAGTAAAATCCGGCTACAAGTTTTATACAAACATTTACGGATTCGCACTTGCGGTTTCCCAAGTTCATTCGAACAAAACAAATGTAAATGTCTGTAAAAATAAATATAAATAAATAAAAAAAAATATTAACATTATATCAGAATTTTTAAAAGTTATAATAGCAACATTCTGTACTATGAAATTGTCATATTTTTATACCCTGAACTCATTAAAAAGGGTAAAAAAATGTATAATGGTTACGGGTAAATGTATGTAACAGGCAGAAGAAAGCATTTCCGACCCCATAAACGAAACGGCTTTTTAACGGAGAAATTTGCCAATAAAATGAGAATCTATATAACAACAATGATCAGGGTATATCGTAGTCTAGCTTACTCGACTAAATAAGTCTTTCTTGTTTTTTTTAGCTTTAATTGACTGATTAACCAATTTTGTCACTCAATCAATCAGTTAGCTGTTGATTAAATGTGGTAATTTCCTGACTTTTAATGTTTCTCATCCTAAATCTTATTTAGCTGCTATCTATTCTGCATTAGATTTACACACACAAACATATATATATATATATATATATATATATATGCATTACATTTACGCACACATATACATATATATATATATAGATATATATAAATATGTATATGTGAATGTTAACTTACATAAAAATGTTTTGCATGTAAATATTTAACATGCCATTCGTAACACACAACTGAGTTGCGAAGCTGAACCATGTTCATGCATGCATACATGCAACAACACTGATAACCGGCCCCCCAAATAGATAACACATCTGTCCGTTTGTCTGTGTGTATGTTCGTGTACAAAAATATTTATGCACATACATACATACATACACATATCTGTGCATGCAGGCTTACACAAGTGTATTAGATTTGACGCCAAACTTTTGTATTATCAAATTACTGATTAATCACACAAAACTGTTAAAAATGAAGCGGGGAGAGGGGTGTGATGGTGTGTTTAAGTGAATGGTATTGATGAGATTGGCTAGGTAAATTCATTTGGTTATTTACAACGCTGGCAACCCTGCCTAATAGCGACTGTTTATATACATTTATACATATTTATATTCACACACACACGCACACACATGCATAGGTTTGACAGCTTCACCTGTCGAGTCAGTCTCGTACTCACTCATTTCCTCTCTCCCTCCCACTCATATTTTTATATTTATTTATTCTCATTCGCATTCGCACTCACATTCTCAATTTCATTTCCAATCCCTTCCATTCGCATGGCATATATTAACTGTTTTCACTGCTGATGCTGTAGCTTATGCTATTGTTGCTGCTGTTTGCGCACTCATTTTGCTTTAATTCGTTCAGACAAAAGCAGAAGAGGCACTCACGTAAAATGCAACGCATGAGATGGGTTAAAAATAAATAATGCTGACGTCACATTTTGCGTACGAGCGAACAGAGCGAACACACTCACACACACTCGCACGCACACACACACACACACACACACTAAGAAGAAACGGTGCCCACAGCCGCCAAAGCCAAAGCTCAAAAGCGAAATGCGGCTGATTGGAATTGATTAAAATGCAGCAGGCAAATGCTGCTGTTGCTGTTGATGTTGACTTTCCTGTTGCTGCTTGTTGCGACTTGCTGTTTATTTAAAATAAACAAAAACAGAAACACGAACAAGAACAACAATAAGAAGACTAATCAAACGACATATACGTGGCGCGTGTTTTGGTTTTTGACTTCACGTAACCAATAAGCCTCGATGATGTCAATGACGTTGATGACGTTGCCAGATTTGTATTTATGCTTTCAAGTTTTTCACTTTGCGCTTTCGATTCGCTCTGGTCATTCGCTCACTATCACACGCAACTTGTGTACCTCTCTGTTCAGCTGTAGTTGTGCTCGGCTTTATGGTGTCAATTACCTTTTTCACTGGACACCACCAGTATTTTAAAGTAACGCTTACGCACTGATGCTAAGCACAACACTAAATAATGGCAAACAAAGTGATTGTTGCGTGGGTGTAGTGCGGGGGGATGGTAATCTCACATTATACTTACATATGTATGTATAGTGACAGTGATGAGTGCGTGACCATCGCAATAACGCTCACGGCAACCAGAGCATTTATTACTACTATTTTCCGATTCAATCAGGACACCCACAAAATCTACGTACATACATACCTATGTATGAAAAACGAAGCAAAGAAGGAAAAGAGAAAGGCGCGATGATTCACTCCTTAAATGTTGTGTGGTTGGAGATGAGTGCGTAATGTTAAATTGAGTTGAATATTTCTTAGAGGTTCACAAGAACATTAAAGTTAGCCCTTTACAAACTACATCAAATATAAGTTAAATATAAAGTATAAATTTATATATATTCGCAATTGTCTGACCCAATAGTCGAAGTCAACAAAACAGAGTTGAAAGCTTTCAAATGTAAATCACATTTTTTGCACAATCTCTTCGTCTCACTCACGCCTAGGCACTCGCTCATCTCAGCTCCAGCAGTGTCAACAAACACAATCATTTTTGCGAGAGCTTACGCACTCCTCTCTCCCTCCTTCACCAGTCTCATCTGGCAACTGAGCATCGTTAAATTTGGCATAATTTTTTAATGCAGCCTTACTGTGCTTAATGTTTTATGCTGTCTGTGAATCTCCCTCCCTCCCTCTCTTTGCTCATTGTTCTCACTACCGCGCTGGGTTCATCATTATCTGCAGCGCAGCAAATACAATTTAAAGGCAAAACAACAATGCAATTTTAATCAGCTGTGGAAAAGGGGAAACCGTTTCCTCTCTTGAAACTCGACTTGTCGGAAATTGAAGAAAAACAGGATCAACAATCGATTTGCACTCTTACATTTCAATTGCCAATCAAAATAAAAATGTAATTTTATTCTTTAATCAAATACAAACACTGTCAGTATTTCAGTGAATTCTATTTATCAATATTTAAGATATCTTCGGCTAAATAATTGAATACCTGACTTGAAACATGAGCATAATTTCTTAATTTCCACATTAGATGCACATTTAATTGACCTGTAATACGAATGATAATAATAACTATTATATCTATAAATAATTCTTATATATAAACTGAAAAAATAATTATTTTTAAATTTGAGCCTATTATTAATTTATTTGGTTTCAGAGCAAACTATTTTTTAAATAATTGATTCATCGAATTGGAGTCATTAATTAATCATCATGTTTTGGTTCACCTCCAAACGTGAATCCCCAAATTTAAGTAAAACCCAAATAATGGGATCATTTGGGCAACTTCAAAACAAAGAGAATCATTTAAATGAATAGTTTGCAACGGCAGCTGCATTAAAAAATATTAATTTCTCATTTAAGTCTTCTGACCAAAGGGTGGCATTTAGTTTGTTGTTAACCAGTTGGTGTTCAGTGCAGTGCATTGAGTGAGTCAGTTGGTCATATGACTCTCTTTTTTTCTGACTATGGTTCGCACAGACAGCACGGCGTTCTGTTGGGCTGAGTGCGAGCGAGGGGGTGGGATAAAGGTGGTGTTTTCGTGCTTTGGGCCGATTCCGGATCGTTGCGTTTAGAAACAGAGTCAAGTTGTTAGTGGTCACAAGGATTTTTGTACGTCTGTGGCATTCATATTGCAGTTTTCTTTAAAATATTTGCCTGAAAATGAGTCATTTCGCAAACTAAAGCAAGCTGTGCTATGCAGCAATAACAATGAATCAACTTTCTAACATTTACTTTGGTAATTAAAAAAAAAAAATTTAATTAAGTAACAGCTGTTTCATTCGACCATTTGCTTATGGTATTCAAAACTTAATATTGAGCGCTAGAATTCCATAATATTTCAGCCCTGGCGTCAGCAGTGTCGCACGACCAAACAGCTGATGCCGGTGCTGCCAGCTCTGGTGGCGGCCCTCGCGCGCTTTTTTTTGTTCTTAATTGTCTGTTTATTCTTTGAAAATACCACATACATTTTTCAAAATATATGTTTTGTAATTTATGTTGTTTGACTGATGTTGATTGCCTTAAGCAAATCATATGAATATCATTGCCGGATTTGTGTAGGAACTATCTGGCAACGCTCGACTGTGAGACTGGTCGTCGTCGTCGTCGCTGCGTGCGCATGCATGTGTGTTTAAGAGTGCGTGTTCTCGCTTTGTACGAGTGTGTGTGAGAGTGGATGTGTGAGTGTTTTGAATGGCTGCATGTGTTTGCGCCAGTACTAAGGCAGTGAAGCAGCGCGAGCGAGCGAGCGAGCAATACAAAATAAAATTTTGCGCAAAAAGGTCCAAAAATCTGATCAATAAATTGTAGTCAAAATTGACTTTGACCTGAAACGCGTGTGCGAAACTAGAAATAAACAATTGTGCCTTCATATTTTGCCATTAGCCAAGGCAACTGACAAACAAAATCGCACTCGAAAACGCAGCTCCCAAAAAAAAAAGCAGAACGTAAGCAACGATAAGAGCAGAAAATTTTTGTATGCTGCTCGCGCGTCGTGCTGCCAACTGCGTGTAAAGTACTTTGGCTCTTTTTTTTTTGTTTTTTTTTTTACCGCCTGCCAGGCTGCTACCGCCACCGCCATCGCCACCTAATCGATGGCAAAAACCAAAAACAACAATTAGGACCAAAAATCGCGGGCATAAATATATAGAAAATCAAATCAGAGCTCTCAGTTCAGCTCCAACTCTGCTCTTCTCACTTGGCTTGTGTGTGTGTGGTGTGCGTACAGTTGAATTTTTCAACAAGTTGCCAGCACAGCGCGCAACGCGATACAAATACACTCAGACCAGACCCAACACACACACAACACACAGACACATATATACACAAACACAAGCGCGCGCATAGTGGAGAGAAACAGAAAACTGCAAAAACAACAGCAGCAGCAACAACAACAACAAGAGGAGCAGCAACGTTTTTTAGTGATGTCATCAGAAAGTAAGTTTTTTTCTCTTTTTTTTTGTTTGCCTATAACACAACGTCGTCATGACGTCATTTCATAAAAATACACACAACAGTTGAGGCAGTATGGTCGTTAATGTTGTTGTTGTTGTGTTGTCATCGTTGTCGTCGTCATTTTTGTAGCAAGCAAACAAAACAAACCAAACTGTCGAAGGTAGAGGCAACAGCAGCAGCATTGGTGACAGTGACAGTCAGCGGGTGTGAGTGTGTGTGTGTGTGTGGTGTGGTGTGCATTTGTTTTTGTTGTTGTTGGTGTTATTGCTTTAACGAAAAATTACCAATTGGCAATAAACAATCGAACAATATTGTTGCAACTAAAAACCAATTTAGTTCAAATCTCTCTCTTCGTCTCTCTCTTTCTCTCTCTCTCTCTCTCTGAATATGTGAATTGCAACTACAACAAATATTACTACTATTTCTCATTCTGTGGCGCCTCCTTCCATCTCCCTCATTGCTTGGCCAACCATCATCATTCGCCATCGCATCGCTTCACGTCTTCGCTTCTCGGCCGCCTTTGTAGTCGTCGTCCAGCATTCAAGTTCAACTTCAAACTGGCAAAACTGAAACGGAAAAGACGCCAAACTGAAGCACTTATCGGAAAGCGTAACGGTGCTGCTGAAAATCGCTAAAATGGATAGCATCGTCGAGGAGAACGGCAACTCGACATCCAGCGGTAATGTCAACGATGTTGATGTCACAGCAGCCGTAGCCGCCGCCGCAGCAGCAGCAACAGGCGGCCAACAACAACAGCAGCAGCAGCAGCAGCAACAACAGCAGCAGCAGCAACAATCACAAAACAACCAGCAAAGTACAACGGGCGGCGTTCCGGCGACGGCCAACACAAACAATGCCAGCGGCGCGGCCTCCGTGCTGACAACAACCGCCAATTGCAATATACAATACCCAATACAGGGACTAACGCATGGCCTACAGGTAAGCCCCATGCCCAATCCCCATTTCCATCACTCTTTGAAATCCTGCAGTTAATATATTATACAAAATATTTTCGATTCTAAAATCAAACATTTTATTAAATACATTCAAAAATATTCAGACGTTATATATATTAACGTTCTTGTGGTTACCGAATAGATTTTCTGTTTGTCTAAAACTGACCAAATTAAATTATTGCAGCTTTTTAAGAAACCCTTTCAAATCTTTAAAAATTTAGTGTCTCCGACGATAATTCTTGTGGTTTTCGAATAGATTTTCTGTTTTTCCAAAACTGACCAAATTAAATTATTGCAGCTTTTTAAGAAACCTTTTCAAATCTTTACAGATTAAGTGTCTCCGATTTATATTGATCTCTACGTGCTTTTGTAGGTACAATCCGTGATACAGGCGGCCAATCACTCAGGTGTCATACAAACCGCTGCGGGAACACAACAGCAACAACACCAACAACAGCAACAACAGCAGCAGCAACAACAGCACCAACAACAACAGCAGGCGCTGGTCGCCGCGTCGACGATGCACAAGGGCGGAGTCGTCTATCTGACCAAGCCGGCGAATACGACGGTCATTCACACGGCCACCGGCAACGCAGTGCAAGTGCGTAACAAAGTGCGTAGCATTCGCCTGCAACACATCGATTCTGATTGTTATTACAATACTTACAATACTTTTACTGTTGCTAATCGATTTCGCATTTGCAGATCCCTCCAAATTTTCAATGTAAGATCAAACCCGAACCGAATACCCAGCATCCGGAGGATAGCGATGAGAGTTTATCGGACGAGGATTCACAGCATCCGCACAATATTCTGACTCGAAGGCCGTCGTACAATAAGATCTACACCGAAATCAGTGGACCCGACATTAGCGGTAATCATATAAATATATATATATACATATTTAATTTGTTTCGATTTTTTTTTGTCGTAAACAAAGCTGAATGCCATAACTGCCTTAACACAACCCCCCTTCCCCATCCACTGTATACCTGTCCCGCTCTCTATCGCAATCTCCTCCGTTTCTATGTCCTGTGCATCTAAGCTCTACCAACTGACAACAAACCGAGTTTTAGTTAGTTAGTTAGCTCTCGAAACACTCACACACACACACATTCTGACTACAATCATATTAAGCAGTACGATATTAATTTAGTCTGGGCGCCACAGACTTAACCGTGTAGAATAATAATTTAAAATTAAAATCAATTGCAGCCAAGCTTGAACAGAAGTAGAAACAAGGACAAATAAAAATTATAATAAATTAAAAAATTAATAATAACTGATATAGTCTATTTATAAGAGTTCAATATATATATATGGATATAGTAAAGTAAGCATATTTAGTTTGGATCGAGTGGGTTAGTCTTTTGGTAGAGCTTGGGAACGGCTTCTGCAAAACTTATACGGGACTTCCTTGCACAAAGTCATCATTGACTTAACTAACGGTGTGTCTTATGCCTTAAGTCATTTTTGTATGTGTAACCGTTTCATGGCCCCTCATGTTTCCCTCCCACACATTCCCATAGAAACATACATACATACATGCATACATACATACACACATGTGTCACCCGAGAGACTTACAAACATTCCACATATTTCGCTATTCACCATGCTAACAATATTGCTGTTTTGTTAGTTGTTGTTGTTTCTTTAATAGTTGTCATTTGCACACACACACACACCCATACTCAGAAAGCATTACTGTTGCACAGCAGTACAGTTATTTCTACACCGTTAACTCCCTTGTTGAGCGTGTCCCTTTCTCGCTTTCTTTTTCATTAGTCATTAGTTATTGCTGTCCTTGTTGTTGTTGTTGTTGTAGTCTCAACTTCTTCGAATCTCGATAAGAAAGGCAAGGATAACGCGCAGCATTTATCTTTGCATTTAATATTCACTGACACACACACATACTCACACTCACACAACAAATCTTTCTGCATAATTTGGTTTCTTATGTTTTTATCGCGTGTCTTTCTTTCTCTTGGCTTTCTTGTTGTTGCTGCTGCTGCTGTTGTTGCTGTTGTTGTTGTTGTTGTTGCCGTTGTTGTTGCTGCCCGTGCTAATACTACTGCTGCTGTTGTTGATGCCACATCATACAAAGGCCACCACAGTTTTAGACAAAAAAAAAAAACATAGAAAAGTACAAACGCACCACCACCCACATCGCTCATACATCGAGTACATCATGCATAAGCATATACATATATATATATTATACATAAATACATAATACATATGTACCTATAACAAACGTGGACCGTTGCCGTCGCCGTGCTCAAACTAACCAACCAACATTTGCCTCTCGCTCTCGTTCGATCGTTCGCTCACTCGCACTCACACCAGACACCTCACAAATGAAGAAAATCAAAAACAAAACATGTCGAACAATATGTTTTCTTATAATTTTTATTGTTGTTTTTTTTTATTGATTTCTTTTTGACTGCTCGCGATAAATCAAAAACAAAAATCCAATCAATTTTGCATCAAATATCCAATGACAACAACAACAACAACAACAATCCTCCAACCATCTCCCAAAAATATCAATGTAAAAAAACCGAAACAAAAACATCGTTGGTGGTGCAGCGGGCGGAACACTCCAAATGTCCGACAGCATCGTTCTCAACTCACAGCTGAGTAGCGGGACGGGGGGCGGCGGCGGCAACAGCAACAACAACACATCAGGCAGTCCATTGCTGCACATCGCGCCAGACCCGGCCTTCTATTTGTCATCCAATCGGATAGCATACAATACCAGTAATGACAAATAAAAATATAATAATAAATAAATAATAATAATAAAACCCAAAGAGAGTGTAAACAAAAATAAAAACTAATTCTTGTTCTTCTCTTGCAACGCATTCTATTTGTGCAACAGATAACAGCGGCATTGCGGAGGACCAGACGCTAAAGCGGCAAATACGATTGCAAAAAAATCGAGAGGCGGCGCGCGAATGCCGGCGCAAGAAGAAGGAGTACATCAAGTGCCTGGAGAACCGTGTGGCGGTGCTAGAGAACCAAAACAAAGCGCTTATCGAGGAGCTAAAGTCGCTTAAGGAGCTCTACTGTCAGACCAAGAACGATTGAACGTGGTGCAGGGATGGACAGCGGCGGTTCGTTCTGGCAGAGGCACCAACACCACCACAAATATCAGCAGCAACAGCAACAACGATGGCGACAACAGCAGCTGTGGCAACTTCAGCTTTAAGTCAAAACACACACGCGGCCTGGCAACAACCAACAACCAAGACGATAATGACGACAACGACAACGACGATGACAATGACCACGATAAGCAAGTTGTTGTTGTTCAGGACGATGACGATGACGATGACGATGACAAAGACGATAACGATGACGATGTCTGTTCGGGAAACGACTGCAGCCGGCCGCATATCATGGTTAACATACATATAAAGCGCTATATGTTTTATAATTTATTAAATATGATCATGTTGCTGTTGTTGCCACACATAAACACACACACTGAGACACACACACGTTCAGGCACACACACTGGTTGTGTGTGCTGCTGGCTTGTTGGCCAAATTTAGCCATCAACATTTGCGACACGAACATGCAGCAGCAGCAAACAGGCACACACAAACAAACACACACACACTACATAGACACAAAACAACACACAGACAGACAACACACAATGTAATTATGTTTATAATTTAAATGTGTAATATTATTTTAAAGTTTAAAGTTTATGTTTTAGTTGTATTTTTTATTAAATTAAATTATGCTAGACAGTAAAAATTTTACTGTTGATTATGATTATTATTAATTTTACACTCTTTTTTAATTTTTTTTTTTTGTTTTATCTAGTTTTTTGCATTAAAAATTGTGCGAACACAGCTTAAGTAAAACAAAACAAAACAAATGAAAAAAAAAACAAAAACAAAAGTTTTTAGCTAAATTTGTAAGCAGCATCTAGCAAAATTCTCTCCTCAGACTCCAAACTTGTACGAAAAGCAAACAAAAACTAAAAAAAAGAAGAGAACATCTTTAAAACATATGTTTATCCATTTTTAATGGGTGTACAAAAAAAATAATTCAAATTAAGTTTTAAAAGCGAAACAATATGCATATATGTATGTATGTATAATGCTATACATATGTATATATAATTGTGTACGTAATTATTAAAATTATTTAAATTTTTGTTACGTAATTTTAGACATGGCAGTTTCTTTCCAGAATTATCAAAAAAAAAAAATAAATAAAAAGCAAAAAATCTTTAAACCAAACCCTCCCTCTCCACCTTAGCATAGGTTACACAATTTGCGCACGCCACAAAAAAAAAAAAAAAAAACAAGAAAACACTAAATGTATAAATCTCTATGCATATTTATACATTTATATATTAAATATATGTAGTTAGCGAATATTTGTACACTATTTGTATTTTTTAGCTGATGCGATAAGAGAGATGAGGAACATTAAAATATGAAAAGGCAATTGTAAATAAACAATTGTTTAATAATTTTTTTGACAGCTACGCATAGCCAAAAGCAGTAATATAAAGAACACAGAAAGAAACAAACAATAAAAACAGCAATAAATAAAAAAATCAACGAAAGCTTCGTCATATTTTGTAAATGTTAACAGAAAAGAAAGTGCAAAAGAAGCAACTATGAAACAAAACAAAAGAAAACAAAACAAAAAAAAAAACATACATATAAAGCAAAAACTCTTGTTATTTCTTGTGATCAACTCAGTTGTTGTTATAAATGAAAAACAAAAAACCATTAAAAAAAACCCAAGGCAAGGAAAAAATGTTTAAAAACAAAACAAAATAATATATGTAAATGCAGGCAAAACAAATTGATGTATGCAACTTTTTTTTTATATATAAATTAAAAATATGTAGAGACGCAACCGAAATGGGAAAAGGATAAGAAAATATTGTCAAACACAGAAAGAAATTCATGCATTCAAAAACACTTTATATAGATATATATATATATATGTATATATACAACATACTTACATGCACACAACATACACACACATATATATATATATATATATATATATATATATGTACATGTATATATCTATCTATTTTTGATGTCGAAATCAAAAAGGCAAAAAAACACTTTCGGATTATAAAACAAGGGAAACTTTAAGGAAAAAAAAAAACGGTGTGCAACTTTTTTAGCTGTTCAGAAATGCGGCATAACAACCAGGCAGGAGTTGCATAAACAAATAAACAAATATTTTTATTGTCATTGCATAATTTTTAAGGTAGTAATTTTAATATTTAAAACATAAGTAACAAAACAAATAAAACTGACAACCGAAAACAAACAAAAAAAAAAAAACAAAAGTGAAAAAAACAAAGCAGTAGAACTTACAATATTGTTATAAATATTTGTCTCAATGAGAAAAACAACAAAAAGAAACAAACAAAATTTAAAAAAAAAAAACCAATAAAAAAATTATAAAAACATAATATATTTTTACATTGTTTAGTTTACGTGTTTAATGGTTATTGTAATATCAGTTTTGGTAAACACATTTTTGAATTAGGAATTTTTAAATTTGCTCATATAAAAAAGAGCAATTTACATTTATTAAGTACAAAACTAGGACACATAATATAATATAATAAGTACAAATATATGTGAAAGGGCGCAAAAGGGGGCGGGCCGACTTGTATATATAATTTTAAGCCGCGCTAAAAATGGTATAAAAAAGAAGGAGTATTTTTTCTCTTTTGTTGAATTTCTAATTAAAAGTGTGTAGTTCGCCCCCCCCCCCCCCAGCCAATAGCACCCTTGCCTATATATGTGTGTGTGAGTGTGTATATAAGTAAAAGCCAAATTGGGCACATACAACTAGAGATATACAAATAGAGTTAATTTGGGGATTCACAGTTATTAAATCAGTTCCGTTGTTGGTCGCCGTGTGTCCAATGGATTCGCGGTTGGTAGCTATAGAATGCTCAACGCCTCTATATCAGATCAGATCAGATCAGATCGTATCGAATCATATCATATCACATATGTGTGTGCAATCTCTCGGGCAGTCTTACGATATTATCAGATACACGACGAACATGCCAATGCCGATGTAGTGACTGAGATAGCCGGTGGCTGACCAGTGGTGCATGAAGGGCAGCTCGTTCTCCGCGATGAGCGACTCGTTCAGCAGCACAACGCCCAAATAGGCCAGATGGCAAATGGCGAGCAGTGTAAATATTAGATTGGTTAGCACCACCAGCAGAGAGCTGACACAGAGGTGGCCACGTCGTTGTGGGCAGTTCGCATAGCGACATCGTTCGGCGCCCGGGCACGGATTGGCGGCGATGCAGGCATTGAACAACGTGGCCAGTTGACGGCGCAGCATTGACTCGCCCTCGGCAAAGGTAGCCAGCGACAACAGCACCAAATAAATGCGAAAGTCCATGCCGTGCAGCAGCGATGACACCAGATACGTGCACAACACGGCCAAAATTGTGCTGTGTCGAGAATTGGGCTGGTGTTGCAGGTGCTGCTTTGATGTGGAGTAGACATAGCGCTTGAGCCACTCGTGCATAGGTATGTTCCAGCAGCGCACCAGAGCGCTCAGCGAACGCGGCCACTCAATGTGGAAGGGACGCACGACAAGCTCACCCACATCCAGCTGCTGGCCGGCGGCAGCTAGCTGGGCCTGGCTGAGCAGGCTGACAAAATAGTGACTGGCGCGCACGCTTATCGCCCCGGTGTACATGAGCAGCCAAAGGGAGAGACCGCCGTCGTTGTGTATCGAGGAGTGGTCTTGCATCGGCATATACAGTTCACCCAGCGCTGGTGCAATGCAATTCGAGATGGAGAGCGCCACCAGGCTAAGCAACACATTGAGCAACATCTGGCAGAGGTTGCGGCGCCAGTGTGGCTTCTGGAGCAGCGAGTCCAAGTAGCGGCCGTAACTTATCCACGGTCCAAGAGCACAGCTGGCCGGATTTAGCACGTATCCCAGATAGGCGACAATATTGGGCATTCGCAGTGCCGGCGTCCCCGTTGCAACCAAGTCGTAGCCCAGCGAAATGACCTTCATGTTGGTCACCATTTGCAGGCCGCGCAGTTGCGGCCAATCGTCCAGCTTCTGCCAGATGGCCATCTCGTAGATGAATTGGCTGCCAATGCTGAGCACGGCAATTGCCGTTGCGCCACGTTGTCCACGTCCCAATCGCACCAGCTGCAGCAGTAGATAGCTTATGCAGCTGAGCAAAAGCAGGATTAGCATACGCTGGCCAAGCGTTGCATAAAGCACTCCCAATCCGCAGAGCGCATTGATCAAGTGGAGTGGTGCCAGCTTCAAGCTGTTCGCTTCCACCCAGCTGCAGGTGGTCTCTTTACTGCTGCTGTGCACAAGGCGCCACTTGCTGGCATAGATCGAGCTGAGCAGCCGGCAGAGCAGGCAGCCCACAACCAGTGGCAATATGTATCCCAGCACTTGTTGCAGCGATGGCAGAATGCAGTGACCATAGTTGTCCCACAAACGATCCGTGACGTCAGCATATGTCACATAGCGACCATCGGAGGTCTCCTCCTCCTCCTGATCGGCGTACACATCCTCGCTGAGGCTGCTGTCAGCATCTTCATCTCCGTATTCGGGCTCCTCGTCGTAGTACTGATAATCCATATTCTCAGCCACATATATCTATATACATTTATAGAGACATATATATATATGAGCCGCGCACGAGAAACTGCAGTTTGCAGCTTGCGGCTGGAGTGCGTGCTTGCAGCAGCTGAGAGACCAACTACCAAGCAGCTCTCTTTTTATTATTCTCAATTCAACGTTTCAAGTTCAGTTTCATCTTTTGAGCTCTCAATTGCTACTGCAATTGCAGCGATATTCTTTACGATATTGCAAATTACAGCGATATTCTTCACGTATTTGCGAACCAGTCGTTCCGATAGTCGGCGATAGTTCAAACGTTAGTGATGCAAGCCAAATGCTAAAACAGAGATAAAAGATATGCAAGATCCATTTTAAAATTTATTTGATTGGTATAAATTAAATATATATATATATATATATATATATATATATACATATATATTCCTTTATTTACATGTAATTTGAATATCCTATAATATGTATAATTTGTCTACAGACTAACTAAAAGCTTAATAAATTAATTTGTTTTTGACTTGCTTCTTAATGCGACAATTTTTTTTTTGCAACGAAATTTTCTGATTTTATGGGTGAACGGTATAGAAAAACAAGTCTTAATAATAAATTAAACACATTATTAACTTAATTATTATGGTATTTAGTATCTACTCTGCACCAAATGTGCTTAAATAAGTCTCATAAAGGCTCTCATCCGTGGCTTTTAAAAGCTTCTCCAAGCTCAAGCGAAACTCCTTTATATCATTTGCTTCTCTCTTTACCTTCTCAATCTCAGAGTTAAGGCATTCGAGGAGTGCGCCTTCTTTGGGAGTCCCGGTTTCCTTCGCCATCAAGTGGTCCAAACGCTGTGTCAGTTCATGGCGTATATTTTCCTTTTGGAAGTTGACGATATTAACCAAGGTCTTGGCTGGTGTACGTCGTGGATTAGTAGAGACTTTTGGTAGCACGATGAGTGCTGGCTCCTTAAACCCACAAAGAACCGACCCCAGTTTGGTAAATGCTTTCGGCGGTACAAGTGTTGTTGATGCTTGGGCGACTCGCTGCAACTTTGGCTTCTGCTTTGGTTGTGGCTTTGCTTGCGTCTTTGCTTGTGGCTTTGCTTGTGGCTTTAGAGTCGTCTTTGCTAGCGACTTTGGATGCGATTTTGATTGTGATTTTGGTATCAGCTTTTTGAGTCCCTTGTACCATTTAGCGTCGCGGCTCATCTTTATCAACTTGGTCAATGCGCGAACCGGTGTGCCCTGCAGATTAACAGATATCGGGCCGCACCTATTCGTGCTTGATGATTTCGATGTTGAAGGTTGATTGATAAAATCCTTTAGCGAAGCTTCCTCGGGGTGTACATCGGTTGGCAATGGTTGTTGGAAGTTAATCAAGTGAAATTCGCCACTCGGATCGTAAAACTTGTAGCCTAGCATTTCCAGCGCAATCTCGGTAAGTAAGTACGACATTTCAGCAGAACAACTCTAGCAAACTGAATTAAATTGAACATGCTGAGGCAAATATCGAGATGAGGCAAATTCAAACGATTAATGACGCCATTGAACCAGAAGAACAGAATGAGCAGCATTGCCACTTTGAGTATTTATCGGACTGATTAGCTGTATCCCAGAAAACTGACTAACTGAACTTGATTGAAAATTAAATTATTCCTTAATTATTTAACTTAATTTAAAAATGTATCCTTTTTTCCTTAATTTTCACATTTATTTTGTTCGATTTATACAAATTTTGCAGTCGAATATTAGCAACCCTGTTGGTAAATGTATATCGATATATATATTAAAATAATGCGATTGTCTAGCGTCATTTTTGCAAATTCCCTTTTACATATTGCCAAATGAATGCAAACAAAGCTTGTCGATTGGCATTTAATAATTTGGAAGAAATTATCAAAAGTTTCACCAATAACATTTCACAAACATAACTATTCATTTAAAACAATATTTTTATGTCCTGGGCTAAACTATTTTGTTGTAGGTTTTTATTATATTTTTACAATTACTTGCGGTACAATGACGGTTTTTTTTGTTGTATGACTTTTGTGTGCAACAATTCTCTTTAACGGGCAAATTTCACAAGAATGTGAAATTTCACATTGTCACAGACAAAAGCAAGTCATAAAATCGCTCATTTCTAACGGGATCGGCTGAAAAGTAAAGTGCAAAATCTAAAACAGCCGTTTTTCTTTTTTTTTTGGAAGTCAAATCTATTTATATAGTATAAAAGATTGCCCTTCTTTATTCTGATTTTTTTCGGTTAGCGGTATAGAAAAACCAAGTCGTCATTATAAATAAAACACAATATTAATTTGATTGATGTTGTTTATTTAATATAATTAACTTTTTAAGTTATTATATTATTACACATAATAACTTAAGTGTTTATTATAATTACATAATTATTATTATGAAGTATTATTGTCGTAGTGTTTTATATGTTTTGTCCCATGCCTGAGTCTTTAATTTTTTCTTAAATTTGCAATGGTACTGTTGAGATAATTATACTCTAATAATTATCTATTCGCCACCGTTTGTACTTAAATAGGTCTCATAAAGGCTGTCATCCGTGGCTTTTAAAAGCTTCTCCAAGCTCAAGCGAAACTCCTTTAAATCATTTACTACTCCCATTGCCTTTACAATCTCAGACTTAAAGAATTTGCGGAGTGCGCCTTGTTTGGGAGTCCCGGTTTCCTTTGCAATCAAGTGCTTCAAATGCTGTGTCACTATGCGTATTTTTTCCTTTTCGAAGTTGGCATTAACAAAGATCTTGGCATTTGGTGCATCGAAAGATTTTTTTGGGAGCACGATGGGATCAGGATCCAGACACAGATTGGTATTAGATTTGATCGGCAGTACATTTGGTGCTAATTTCATTGGCTGCAACTTTGGCTTCGGCTTTGATTCCGGGTTTGGGTCGCAAGGAACCGTGTTTGAGGACTTCGATGTTGAAGGCTGATACAACAAATCCTTCAGCGAAGGTTCCTCGGGATGCACATCGGTTAGCACTTTCTTATGAAAGTTCATCAAGCGAAATTCTCCATCCGGATCGTAAAACTTGTAGCCAAGCATTTCCAGCGCCATCTCGATCCTGAAGTACGCCATTTTAGCAGACAAACTACTCAAACTGAATTAAATTGAATCTGACCAGGCAAATGTCGTGATCGGCTATGTGGCGGAAGCGATTAGTGGCGCCATATTGACCATAATGAGCAGTTGAGCAGCGTTGCCACCTCGAGTATTTATCGGACTGATTAGCTGTATCCCAGAAAACTGACTAACTGAATTTGATTGAAAATTAAATTATTCATTAATAATTTAACTTCATTTAAAAATGTATCCTTTTTTCCTTAATTTTCACATTTATTTTGTTCGATTTATACAAATTTTGCAGTCGAATATTAGCAACCCTGTTGGTAAATGTATATCGATATATATATTAAAATAATGCGATTGTCTAGCGTCATTTTTGCAAATTCCCTTTTACATATTGCCAAATGAATGCAAACAAAGCTTGTCGATTGGCATTTAATAATTTGGAAGAAATTATCAAAAGTTTCACCAATAACATTTCACAAACATAACTATTCATTTAAAACATTATTTTTATGTCCTGGGCTAAACTATTTTGTTGTAGGTTTTTATTATATTTTTACAATTACTTGCGGTACAATGACGGTTTTTTTTGTTGTATGACTTTTGTGTGCAACAATTCTCTTTAACGGGCAAATTTCACAAGAATGTGAAATTTCACATTGTCACAGACAAAAGCAAGTCATAAAATCGCTCATTTCTAACGGGATCGGCTGAAAAGTAAAGTGCAAAATCTAAAACAGCCGTTTTTCTTTTTTTTTTGGAAGTCAAATCTATTTATATAGTATAAAAGATTGCCCTTCTTTATTCTGATTTTTTTCGGTTAGCGGTATAGAAAAACCAAGTCGTCATTATAAATAAAACACAATATTAATTTGATTGATGTTGTTTATTTAATATAATTAACTTTTTAAGTTATTATATTATTACACATAATAACTTAAATGTTTATTATAATTACATAATTATTATTATGAAGTATTATTGTCGTAGTGTTTTATATGTTTTGTCCCATGCCTGAGTCTTTAATTTTTTCTTAAATTTGCAATGGTACTGTTGAGATAATTATACTCTAATAATTATCTATTCGCCACCGTTTGTACTTAAATAGGTCTCATAAAGGCTGTCATCCGTGGCTTTTAAAAGCTTCTCCAAGCTCAAGCGAAACTCCTTTAAATCATTTACTACTTCCATTGCCTTTACAATCTCAGACTTAAACAATTTGCGGAGTGCGCCTTGTTTGAGAGTCCCGGTTTCCTTTGCAACCAAGTGGTTCAAATGCTGTGTCAGTATGCGTATTTTTTCCTTTTCGAAGTTGGCATTAACAAAGATCTTGGCATTTGGTGCATCGAAAGATTTTTTTGGGAGCACGATGGGATCAGGATCCAGACACAGATTGGTATTAGATTTGATCGGCAGTACATTTGGTGCTAATTTCATTGGCTGCAACTTTGGCTTCGGCTTTGATTCCGGGTTTGGGTCGCAAGGAACCGTGTTTGAGGACTTCGATGTTGAAGGCTGATACAACAAATCCTTCAGCGAAGGTTCCTCGGGATGCACATCGGTTAGCACTTTCTTATGAAAGTTCATCAAGCGAAATTCTCCATCCGTATCGTAAAACTTGTAGCCAAGCATTTCCAGCGGAATCTCGGTCTTGAAGTACGTCATTTTAGCAGACAAACTACTCAAACTAAATTAAATTGACTCTGAACAGGCAAATGTCGTGTTCGGCTATGTGGCGGAAGCGATTAGTGGCGCCATATTGACCATAATGAGCAGTTGAGCAGCGTTGCCACCTCGAGTATTTATCGGACGGATTAGATGTTTTTTAATTTAATTTGATGAATAACTGATTTTTTTTTGGAAATCAAACTATTCTTGAATTACTTAACTTAATTTTAAAATATATATTTTTCCCCCTCGTTTTTATATTAAAACGATTTATTTAAATTTTGAGTTGAATATAAGCAGCCCTGTAATTGAATTTGATATCGATATATAGCAAAATAGTGCGTTACGTTTGATTCTTTACAAGTTGCCTTTTACATATTGCCAAAGCGTGCTGATTGGCATTTAATATGAACTTAAACTAAATATCAATAAATTTACCATTTAAATCACTATCTTGTAGATTTTTAAATTTGGTTTGGACATATACTAGCAACTGGCTAAAAAGCATTTAAGTTATATAGAATATTTTCGAGAATACAAGGATCTTTTAAATTTCTCTCCTTTCCTATGATCCTGCTGGTGGAATTTTTATAAATTGTTGGGTTTCTTGATGAAGAGGAATAAACTTGGTTGTTTTGAGGACCATGTCCATTTTTGAGTCATCCCAAAAGTAGGCATCAATTTTTTTTTTGCAAATCAGGAATAAGTGCGCTTAATAATCTAGTAGGCACCAAAGAATTATACGTTTTAAATTGGTTTCACTAAAATTTATTTGGCAGCCTAAGAGTATACTAGTTAATTTGCTTATTTTCATATAATTATCCATACACTTAACCCAATCCAAAACTTAACTTTATTTTTATTTATATGCATAATTATTTATGTGATATTTGCATATTAATAATCTGTTTCGGGATTATCAATATACTATACATTTAGCAATTAGGGTAATATATCCCAATTTCTAATTTCACAAGAATAAAAAGAAATGTATTTATTAAGATACGACGGTAAATTCTTTTTTATTATTTTGATTACCCACCGATAAGACTTAAAAGACGTATCTGTAGATAAAGACATATTGCTTTGCCATTCTATGTATTCGATTCAGTAATCTAAAGGGGCGTGCATGCCTCTCTCTCTCTTTCTCTCTCTCTCTCTGTATGACGAAGGAGAAATACTTAAGAAATACTTTTATCTCCGCTAGGAGTTCAAACCTATAAGTATGAATGTGGGAGTAATTTATGTTTGTGCAAATGGAGAGTGCGTAATTATTTTTGCACTTGAGCAGTTTGTTGAACTTTGTCCTCCATTCGAGAATTCGTTTGCAATTAATGCAGTTGCATGCGGCCACCGCAAAGCCGCAAAGTAGCAAGCAGCAAATTGTCACTTAACCGTCGGCTGCCCCAGCTGAAGGGGAGAAGAGACAAACAGCAAAAGAGACTGAATTGAAAATCGAAATGGATTGTTTGTTCCATGCTTATCGCGACCGCATTTTTGAAATTTGATTATTCTCGATTTTGTTCTTGCTGTTCTGTGTTTACTGTGTCTTTTTACTGACCTTGAAACTGATAAAAAGCAACGCACGATCCAAAATAACAACAACAATCACAATTCAGCAGCAGCAAACAAGCAAACCAGTCCCAAAATGTGTGCAACTCAAGAGAACAAATCACACACACACATGCACATAAATGTATTCATGTAAGCATTTGTAAACACAAAATGTTTGTGTGTTTGTGCAAAACAAACGCGTTTTTTAAATGCGTTGTTTTTTGTTTTTTTTTTTTATTTATTTTAAGTGTTATTTTTGTTTTGCTATTTATCTTTTAATACCAAATTTAGGTTTGCAGTCTAATAAAATATGATTTTAGCTCAAAAAACTTAGATTAAGCTTCTAAAAAAAAAATATATATTTATATATTTTATATATATAAAATCTGTATATATAAAATATTTTTTATGAACAATTGAATCACTTGATACAAAATGGGAAACAAATGAAGTGCAGCTGGGGAAAACATATTAAAAATAAAAAAGACTTTCATTATATTTATATATATAAATATATATCCCCACTTAGTGCGGGACCCCATTTAAGATGGGGACTGAGCCCAGTGCGTTCCATTGTCATTTTCGATGAAGGTTCGGTTTTTTGTGATGAGGTGTGCTTTGGAATGGGTGGTAAGTGGTGACTGATGAGTGGTGGCGACATGGGGATATGCCACAGCGTTATTTTATAAATTAATCCTTTTTAGTCGTGTTCACGTCCTTGCCAGCCGCCTTGCATTGGACACAGTAGCGATAGGATACCGGCTCCGGTGGCTTATTCACATCGGGGCAAGCATCATTGTTGTTGCTACTGTCAAATGGCGACGGTTTGCTATCCACTGGACTGATGGGAAAGTGCTGCCAGTGTGGGCAGGGCATCTGCTTGGGCGGATGTATGGGAAACGGCATCCTGGCGCTTTCTTGAATTCACTTGCAATCTAGTTTGTATTGAAATCTCCGCTGCTGCACCAGACGACTCCGGCTCGCTTGAGAACTCACTGGCAACTGTGTGGCTTGCTTGCTAGAATCGACGCCGCAAACGCGACATCAACGAGCAAAACAAAAACACAAAAGCGTCACTTGTAACCACAAGTCAACGACTGTATACTCTAATTTTGGCGTCCGTCTGTATGTGAATAAAATATAATTATATTTTATTTATTTATTTATTATTATTTATTATTCTTGCTTCATAAATAGTATATGAAATGAACAGCTGAGTCAAACGACATCATCAAATAATACGAGTTACAGGGTTTTAGGGCATGAAATCAACAAAGAGCAATAATCGTACGCGCTGCGGCCGGCAACAAGCAACTCTCAGCCGGTCTGGCGGGCTCGTCTATTCAGCAAATAGGTAGAAGAAGAAAAGAAGAATACAAAGAAGAAGAGCAGCAGCAACAACAACAGCTGAAGCAGCCGCACAAAAAGAACAAGCAAAAGAGCGAAAATGAAAAAGAGCCACACGGTGAGCGAATGGCGAATGGTGAATGGCAAACACAGAGTTGTCTTTGTCTGCTGCACCCTGTGGGTGGAATGACTTTTAAATCTGCACTCTCTTCCTGCGAGGGAGTCGACTACTCGTTTTATTTGTTTCATTGCCTATTCTTTGTTTTCTCTGTCTGTCGTTTTGTTCCAGTCCTATTTGAACTTCAACAGCCCGTTCCGGGTTAATTCGCGAGTAAGTCAGCGTCTGGTTGGGAAATGTTGATAACCTCAGAGCGCTTTGTTCGCCTCGAGTAATGCACTTACAATTTTTTGTTTTTTTTTTTATTCCTTACATATAGCTGCTTAATTGTAAATCGTGTCTGAAAAGTAAATGTTTCGGGGCAATACATATGCATGAGCATTAGTAGTACACTTAAATTGATAAGTGTAAACAAACAATTATATTGGTTTCCGTCTTACGTATGTTATCTTGATTTTAAGAAATTGATAACAGATTTAAGATAACAACTTTTGAAAATAACTCATACACATAATACATAAAGTTGAGATAAAACAAACAGAGAAACATATCAATTATTATTAATGACGATACAAACTAAAACAACACATTAAAAATCACCGAAAATACATAAAAAAAAATCGAACTGATAAGATTACTCTTCAAACACAAGAAGTAGTATTTTTATACCAATACTTTTGTTTTTAATTATTCATTAAATTTTTATTAAACTTATGGGTTAGTTCAATACAATTATGTTATAGCATTCCTTAATATCCTCTTTCGCATTCCCTGTGGAAAGCTACGTCTTTCATTTATAATGCATTTACAATTTGTTAAGACTCGTAATTATACAATATTCACGTTCTTACATATGTTTCAATACAACAAAATAATAAAAAAAAAACATAATGATAAAACTACTTCATTAGCTTAAAAAATTGTTGTTTTTTATTTTAACTTTCGCATTACTTGTTTTTTATATGTATGTACGTATATTTCTAAAATGACTTCTCACAGCTCCAAAGCTGATACAAAGTGCTGAAGATTACAAAAATTAAACATTTTTGATATTAAGTTATTATTTTTTTTTGATTTATTAATATTAATATCATTATTATCATCATATCCTAAGCTTAGGATTATACAAAAAAAACCTTTACATTGTTAAAAATTAAATTATTTCGCGTTGTGTATAATTCTATAAATATTTTGTTTAAACAATTGCCTACATATTTTTTTTCTTGATTTTTTCGTCTTGTTTTGCTTTCATTTGTAATATTTAATATTTAAGATTTGTTTCGCTTGATGCTGATGTAAAGTAATATGCGTTACATTTGTTTAAAGTAAGCTAGGTGCTATTACAATAATTACTTTAAAATATTTAGGCTACAACGTAAACAATAATTTGACAATTACTTCGTTTGCCAACCTTGTCAAAGATATCTTCATTTTGTCGCTAGGAAAATATTTACAAAACAAAGCTCTCAAATATTTCGAACCCAGAATGTGCAACTGAATGTTGACAGTTGTGTGTCATATTCATATTCAAAATGCTAGTTAATTGGTTATAGAAGGTGCCGTTCCACACAAATACAATATGTCGGTAGCTAGATTAGGTGCTAGAAAGAGTTATAGTTATAGAGATATAGACAGATAAATGTATATGTCCAGGATTGCAAGTTAATGTTAATATTTGCAAGCTGAGTCTTTAAACGGAAACAAAACAAGATTAATTATAATTCGAACACCTGAGATTACCTATATAAATCATCTATGCGTGCGCGAGTGTTTGTGTTGGTGTCTATATATATATATATATATATATATTGGGATTCTTTTTGTGAGTGATTGAGTGTTTTTTGAACTCTTTAAAATGGAAGTGAGCCAGCAGTGGGCTCATATTAATTATTAATTAATATTTTATGTTATGTTACTTTGGAAACTTGTGCCGAGTTTTTTTTTTGTAGTTTTACGTAGTAAATACGAGCTAAATGATGGTTGTTGGTAGACACACACATATATAAATTGTAGTACTTAGGGCTCGCTAACGCTAACGCTAAAATTAACGTTAAGTTAATTAAGTTTCATAAATATTTTACATAGAAAGTGGTCGTCGCACGATCGTCGAACTCGGCGAACTAAAGATCAGATTACATATATTGCCTTATGTAGTTGTTAAGCATAAACTAACTAAAATAACAGCTACAATTACACAAAAAAAAAAAAAATACATACAAATAATAAAAGTATTAAATTATACTCCTATGTATATATATACACATATGTGCATATATCGTTAATAAGAATGACACGGGCATCCAAATGGGCTCAGTTGCTTATGACGCATTCGATGCTGGCGGCGGCGATGCCGCCTTGCGATAATAAATGTTGGCACCTTTGATGGGCAACGGATGTGCCTCGGTGTTGAACACCCACTCATCCAGTGGCAGAACGGAGTCATCTGAGAACAGCAAGTACAGATACTATATATGGGAAAGATAGAATATCAGTTTAGTTAGCCTTATTTAAGTGTTTGTATTTAAGTGCACTCACCTTGAGCGTCTCAGCTAGGAAGAAACTCTGCTGCACATCGTCCTTTTGGGGCTCCTGCTGATAAACGTTGCGGAGGCCGCAGTAGCCGTGAGCGGTGCGACAATGCTTCTCCAGTGCCTGGACTGCATCCCAGCCCCAGTCGCGATACTTTTGGTCGTGCGTGAGGCGCCACAGCACAAAATAGCTCTCGAATGTCTCCGGCCTAAGAATATAGTATTTCTCCTGCGAACGCAGCGCACGTGCCTCTGCCGCATCGCTGAAACTGCAAAAAAAAATGAAATTCAAGTGTCGAAACGATTAATAAATCTCAAGTGCAAAAGCAGTTTTCAATTTCAAATTTCAAATTGTGTATTGACACGAAACTAACCGGAATGCCTCGGGTCCCAGCTGGGTGGGTGTGCGTATGTAGCTCTCGTGGCAGGTGTTGGTTATCCCCTTACCCACTTCCATGTACTTGTCGGTGAGCTCGTTTTGGCGCGTTGCGGCGCCCAGCGCAAAAAGTCCGCCTAAAAAGTTGAAAAAACAGTTGGAAAAAATCACTTAATCTATTTTGCTTTGCATAAAAATAAATGCTCTTCAAATTATTTTAAATTATGTAAAGTTATAATTATTTCAATTGAATCAAGTATTTATTGATATTACTTGAATAGCTGTTTAAATTGTGGCCACAATTTGCATTTATCAAGTATCAAATTACACGCAAAAATACGTTTTTTATGGACTTCGACAAAAGATAAAAATGCGCTTCAAATGACTTCATTTTTTAGATACTCAATGAGCTTAATAAATTCTTAATTTAACTTAATTATTTATTTAGTAATACTAATAAAATTTCGATGGCTGTTGTGGCCCCAATTCATGGCTTTTTGGCTAACAAGTAGAGATTACAAAACGTACCCGAGAAACAGGCCAGGTGATCCATTTTGTGCTCCAATCGATCGAACTTCAGATCAGACACATAGGTCAGTCCGTTGGGGCTGGTGCGGACCATTCTGTCCATGATGGCCAGCATGGCGTCGTCATACATTTCGCGGGCCTCCTCGTCCGTTTGGCCAGACTGGAGCCAGGCCTTCAGCAGATACTCGTAATAGCTGTCGCCCAAGGCGCCCAGAGACATGTGCTCTGTTCAGACCAAACCAAAATGGCAAAAGTTAGATACAAGTTGGGCATAGAATTGGCGCTACTTACGCTGACCCCATTTGCCCGTCTTGGGATTGAGGAAGTTGGGATAGAGACCCTTGGGCTTCTCAATCTCCTTGAGCACCTGGCGTATGGTTTGGACCCGTTCCCGATACAGCGGATTGCCCGTTATGTCACTTAAATAGGCAAACTCCAGATGCAGTGTGCCAAACTCGGAGAGAATCGAGCTGCTGCCGGATGCCCAGCCATAGTTCTTGGCAGTGCCCGTCTTGGTGTTGACCAGTGCATACGGAATGCCTGTCGGTGTCTGAAAGGCGGGCAGCAGCTTATCGGCAACGTGCTGGGCCTTCTCCTTGTACAGTGGATCCCCGGTAAAGGCGTACAGTGTCAGCATGCCGCCCACAAAGCGAATATTTGTCTCAAAGACAGACAACTCGGCACTTATGTTATCCAGCGAGAATTTCCGTTCAATCCAGTCGCGTCCCTCCTTGTATTCCTTCTCCAGTCCCATAATGTACAGCGTATCCAATCCGTCCACAATTGTGGCGCCCAAATCGTATGATCCAAATATGCTGCCCGAGTGCGGACGCTGCGACAAGGGGCGCAGCTCGTTCTTGCCCCACGCATACAATTTGTAGTTGTGCCAGGCGTGCTCCATCATCTGCAAAAGTCAATGATTCAAATCAATAAAATAAAAAAAAAAAAAATATGTTTATTTATTATGGTGGGAATTATAATTCTTACACAAAGCTTGCTGAACATGTTCCAATTCTACAATAAGAATCGATTCACTTTTACAAATATTATTTGAAATATTCCCATTAAATCGACAACTGATAATCGCAGTTAAGTAGATAAATTGGATGCAGATATGAAAAAAAAATGTTGAATATCTTTGTAATTAACTGGATTATTTGGTAGTTCAACACTTTTGGTGGACTCAGCTGGATAATAATGGATAATAATGGAAAGCGTAAAGATTAAACATGTAATTAACTTTCACTATTTGCACACCTGCTCAAGGTCCTTGCACACAAAAACGACGCTGTTCAAGGACATTGCTTGTGGTGGTTACAGTTCGGACTGAAAATGGCTGCATGAGGGTTTCACAATTTCAATTGAAATTGGCCAGGCACACGGGGCAAAGCAGCGTTACAAAATGTTAATGCCAAATGTTTTTTTTTTGGGCCATCGCATTTGGCTTAAGCCCCAAACAGCGTTTGCGGGGCATTTTGCCCTTTTGCATTACATATTGGCTTGTTCGCAAACTGGACCCACACAATCCGCCAGCTTAGCCATGCGGCACCACAAGACAGAGAAAGATAGAGAGAGAGAGAGAAGGAGAGGGAGAGAGAGAGAAGGAGAGAGATGCACTTGCACCAGCATAGCATAATTGGCATTGCATAATTTCGAGCGCATTTTTTTTATTTTTGAGAATTTCTATTGCGAGCCAAAAACATCGAAAATAAGGTAAAACAAAATATACAAAAGTAGAGTATACAAAAAGCCATAATTATTATAATGCTCAGCTTAAAGATACCCTAGCAAAAAAGAATTATTTTTATTTTATATTCTTTTTTAAATAGCTTCAAGAAACCACGAAGGATGTTTGGATACTTGAATTTCCTTGTTCGTATAAATTTAGAGAGATTAATATGTGTTCCTTCTATATATTGGATGTACGTCTACATTCTCAGCTCAGCTTAAAGATACCCTAACCATTTTGACAAACATAAGAAAGACTTATTTTTTATTATTATTATTTTTATTTGTTTATTTATGGATTTATTTTTTTATACATTCTATGAATATTCAATCTTCGTTTCCTTTGAAGATTGTTCAAAAATGTAAAGCAGATAAAAATATTTGAAAATAGAGTCATAATTTGTGCAACTTTTTGATGACCTTGACTATGTTTCTCGATGTTTTCTCTACCTTTTTTTTTATTATATGGTAACAGGGTATAAAGAGGAAAAAAAAAGATAAAAATCTATATTCGCCCGCAGGCCTTTGGCCCCACGGGTGTTTGTGCTGATGGTGGCGAGGGGTGGCGAGGGAAAGGGAAGGGGTTTGGTTGAAAGTATGCGTCGCTTTGAGCCTCGTTGCGCTCTTTGTGTGTGCTCAGCCGCACTCTTTTTGCCCCTGTCGGTTAAGAGCTGTGGGCCTTGAAGGCAATGCAAATATTAACAGTTTCCGGTAATTAATTAAAGTCGGACACGTTCACAAACCTTGCGTTCCGGTTTGTTGGCCGGGCCCAAAACGGAGACGACATCCTCACCTCCATTGTCCCGTCCAGTCCTCTCCTGCCTGACAATGTTTATGCCTGTTTTTGGTTTTTTGTTTATGTTTCTTAAGATTTTTGGCGCAGATTCTGCGACAGATTGGCAGAAAATTCGTACTAAAATCCTTTGGTTAATCAGGCAAATTGAGTTCCGAGACAAGTTTCATTTGTTCTATAAACATGTATATAATTAACGGCACCTTAAAGAATGTTCTTTGCGAAGCGTGACTGTGCAAATTTAAAGTTGCAAGTGTGTTGCACATGCAACACAATAAAAAAATCTAAAAATAATTGCTTAAAAGAGTTTGAAATTATGCTGGTAATTTTTTGATATCAAGCAGAAATGAAATACAATTTGGCTAAGTGTATTTTTTTTTTGAAAACTTAATGAGCCGCATCTGATTGCAAGTCAACAGGACCGAATTTAAGCCATAGTGTTTATTTTTTTTTTTATTGAATCAATTCGGTCATTTCACTAACCACAATTTTTGGCTATAATAGAGAAGGAGTGTGAGGGGGGGGGGGGGTGTGGGGGAAGGCGCCACATGTGGGCAACAGTAAATCATCAGCTTGACTAATTTAACGGAAATTGCTTGATGGATTTGACTGATTGATTGAATATTTTTGTACTGTGGCAGGCATAAAATGGGGTAAAAACATACACAACACACACACACACGCATACACAAACAGATATGTATGTGTTTTTGCAACTGTACTTTCAGTCTGCACGTCTTCATTACGAATTAAGCCACATCCTTGAAATGTGCAAACGTCGCACGAAACGTGGCCCACCAAATGCGTTTGTTCTGTGTGTGTGTGTGTGTGTGTGTTTGTTGTGTGTGTGTGTTGTGTGTGTGTTTTGTGTGTGTTGTGCCTGAACATCATTTCCGCAACGGAACGTGAAAACGTGCAGACCAATGAGGCGCCCTTCGTCGTGTGTCACACAAATGCCCCAAATGCCACAGCTCCACAGAGCAAACACTGTAAACAATTTTGGGCTGTGCTGTGAAGAATTCACTAATCGCCATTTTGTTACAAATTAATATTTATTTAATTAAAATTATTGTTAAGTCGACGGGAATTTCTTGGATATCTGCTTAAGTCAGACATTTTTATAATAAATTCTTAACTTACCCAAAAAAAAAATATTTATTTATTTTGCTCAAACTGACTGATGTACAAAGAGGATTTGGAATTGTTAAGATTTTCATTAGGATGTAAAAAATAATATTGTAATGAAACAAAGAGATCTAGCTAAAGATTTCTTGCAGTGCAGCAGCTGCATCCTTCCGTTTCCTGAGGCTTTTGAGGACTTTGGGAATTGGTTTTGTCGGCTTTTGGGCCGATTTTGCACTTGGGCTGAAACATCAGAGAACCATGGCACATAGCAGGTCCCCAAAGCCAACGCGAATGCGGGCCGCATTTGTGGCACGTGACACGTGGTCAGGTTATTCATTTTGTCAGCCTTTTCTTGCCACTTTGAAGAAATCGTTTGTTGTGGCAAGTTAAACGCAAATTTGGAATTTGGAATTGCTGTAAAAGTGCAAGGAAAGAGTCGAGTGGTCTTCTTCTTCTTCTTTATTGAATGCAAATTCCAAATGCAACTTTAGCATTAGTGCGCAAGTAGTTGTCAAAAAACTTTGACGCTTTATGCCGCTGGGCCGCAAAACAATGCAAATGGCAGCGACGCAAATGAAATGCAAGGCAAGAGCAAAGAACAAAGAGGCAAGGAGGCAAGGAGGCAAGGAGGCAAGAAGGCAAGGAGGCAAGGAGGCAAGGAGGCAAGATGCAAGAAGGAGTAACTTTAAAATAAATGTAAAAGTATGCATAAGCCAACACACACGCACACGCACACACACACACAACCAAGCTCGTATTCGCAGAAAAGTTTTGGGCAAACTCTTTGGTCGAAGCCAAGGGAAAATAATTGCCTGAAGGCCATAAAATAATGCGAAAACGTTGCTGCTTTTTGAATATATCTTGGCATAAAAAATAAGAAGAAAAAATAATGCACACACACGCACACACACACACGCACACGCACACTGAGACACATTCAAGACAAACTATTTGTGGGTGTTTTGCATGCAGGCCAAGAATTGAAGTCAAATTTAACTGGAAAAGAAATATGAACAGCAACAAAAAATACAATAAAATATATATGTATATATATATATATATATATATATATATATATATATATATATAAAAAGAAGCTGAGGAAAACAGGCAAACTATTAAGAAAATATGCGGCAACTTTCTCTGCTAATGGAATGGCAGCTGTTGAGGCAAAGGCAAAGGCAAATTGAAGACGAGATTTGCAGTGTTCTAAGCATAAATTGCATAGGAAGAGAGGAAGGAAGGAAGGAAGGAAGGAAATTCAACTAAAGATTGAACAATTGCTTGGCAATGTTTACCTTTATGGCATGTCTTTGTCAAAAATGATTGTATTGAAATTTTATGGCATACCTTTTAAGGCAGAGAACGATGCGTTTCCGTTAATATTCAAATTGTTTACAGTTAAGTCAAAGTCAATTATCACTGAAAATCATCTTTTTTAATCGGTAAATTGCAGCACATTGCGTGGAACGCTTTTAATTAGGCTCTCGTCTCTCGTAGTATGCACTATGTTGTTATTGCACCTTGACGCATTCCCAATCCTATAGCAATGCCAATCCATCAATAGCCGCATCGATGGCCATTTTGAGTTGGATTCGCTCTGCGCGCGGGCTTCCATTGACAATGAAACGGTTGCAAACGGTCAGCAAACGGTTGGCCCAACAACAAGAACAACAACGAAAACAAAAAAAAAACAGGCAAAGTGGGTTAGTGTCAGCAGCGACGTCAGCGTCATCGTCAACGTCATTGGCAGCCTCAGTCTCGGCGTCAAAATCAGCAGCTCCGCTGCTTTGCTCTGCTGCTGCACTTCGTTTTTGTTTTTGTTCGCTTTTGTTTTGTTTTTGCTTTTGTGTTTTTGTTTTGGCGCTGCATAGGGGATTGCATTGATAAATGCAACGCTGACTGCGCTGCTGCATAGTGGAGCCAACTATGCTAAAGTTCAAATTAAGCTGATTCAACAATTGCAATACACTTGGGAAAAAATATTTGCAATTTCGTTCACCATTTTATTTTCTGTGTATTTTTTTTTAAAAATCATAATTTAAGAAATAAATTTCTGGCCTGAGTAGGTAATTTAAAAATTTTATTTATCTCTTAATTTTCGTTTGAAAGTAATTTCTACAACTAAACATAAAATACGCAGAAATTTATTAGTTTTATTTGAAAATATGCTACGCACAATTCAGAATATAAAAAGTGGCCTTTTTTTTTACAGATTATACCTTCTCCAGCAAAAAAAACCGTTTCTTTGGGTGCTTCTCTCTTCGCAATTTGACCGAGCTTTTGTTCGAGTTATTTTTGTTGTTGTTGTTGCCGTTGCTGATGCACTTTTTGGCGGCCAGTTAAAGTGGTTTACCTTGGATTTGGCCAGTGGCTGCACACAATGCACAGCATTGAGCAAAACATGATATCAGCTTTTCTGAGCGAACGTTGCAAGGGTGTAAATGGCCCATGCATAGTTACATATATCTATATATATATATATATGTGATCATACAGATAGATTTAACAAGAAGAGAAAGGGGAAAAGAAAATATCCGAACGAGCGCCAGATTGAATAAATGAGCTTCGAATGGAACCTCAATTTAAACTTATTATTAATTTGAAGCTCAAATTACCCTCCCCATTGCCCCCTCAACTGCTCGAATGTTCTGATTACCATTCTCACGTTGTAAAGGGTGTTGGGTGTGTGTGTGTGTGTGTGTGTGTGTGTGTGTGTAGGGCAGCTCTTAAGTGCTTGGCAATTTCGTGTAGTTTGCGTTCGAGCTGGCCATTTGAGTGCCCATGCGATATATATATATATATATATATACACATATGTATATATATATATTTTGAGTGATTGCATCGAGGACAGGCGGGAGACTGAACATGAAACTGAGCCGGAAGCAGCAGGAAAGTTATACAGGTACTCTATAAAATGAACCAACTCCAACAAACTTCTACATATATATATATATATATATAAGTGTGTATGTGTGTGGCACATCCCCTGCTGCTTCAGTTTCCAGCTGGTTAGCGAGGCAAGTGTAATCCCAGTTTGAGCTCATGTCATGAATTTCATACGCATTCGCAATTGAATAAACAAATGAATATATTCACATGCTAAACAAACCTGCAGGTACACACATACTTCAATTACTGTGTCTGCATGTGTGTGTGTGTGTGTGTGTGTGTGTAAGTGTGTGTACGTTTGCGTGTGTGCATATGCAAAAGACTTATTGCAACAATCAATAAACGGAATTTCAATTCAATGGAGGTTTGCATAGTGCGCTTGTGTATGTGTGTGTGTGTGTGTGTGTGTGTGTGTGTTTGTGCATTTGATTTGAATTTACGTTTATTTTTGGCTAAACAAATTTACAATACAAACTGCATCACAAGTTCAACGAACTTTCTATTTTTTTTTTTTAATTAATTGAAGAAATTCCTGAATAATTTGTGAGAGCTTTGCTAGGAAACGCCAAGGATAATTCGTCCTTATAGTTATTCAAACAGGAGCTCAACTTAATAGCTATATAAATTAGTGATCTGATCAGATCTGGACTTGCAGTGCCTGCAGCCAAGTTGCATCGATGCAAGTAGCAAGTGATGCTGATCAAGAATATATATATACGAGGTGTGTTCAAAAAGTATTAGGAATTTAGAATTTTCGCGGGTTACGTATATTCGAATTTCGATTTTTTTTGTGGCGTTATGTTGCTACTCATGTCTCTCACTTATGCCGACAAGCGCGGCCATTTTGAATGTTCACTTAATTGTTGACAGCTGCTTTGCTTGCATGTGTTTTGGATCGTCTTCGATTTTTACCTATTCAAAAAAATGGACCAAAGAACCTGTATCAAATTTTGTGTGAAAAAAGAAATTAAGTGCGCCAATCGTCGAATCACCGTTAGAGAAGTTGCTGAGGACCTAGACATATCGATTGGCTCATGCCATTTTCTCCACTTTATTAATTTTTTCGTCTGTTGTTGAAGTGCTCGGGCGTCCGGCACGCTCTTCGTCGTTCACATCTTCTCGGCCTTCTGAGAACATTTTGTACCACCGATAAACGTTGCTTCGGTGCAAGGTAGCTTCTCCGTATGCCACAGTCAACATTCGCGCACTAAATTTCGTTTTTCACACAAAATTTGATACAGGTTCTTCCTGATTCCTGATACTTTTTGAACACACCTCGTATATATATATAAATAATATACAAGCGTCACGATAATATTCAGAGACCCCACTGCTAGTAGAGTATAGAAACTATTTAACTGTTGGATTCCATTGCATGGCAAATTAAGTTGAGTGCATTTTTCTGACATATGAAATTTGCTCAGTTCAAGCATTATTTCCGGAACGGAAATGAAAATCAATTGTAATTGTTGGCATGCATTTCATAATATAAATTTAAATGCCTTTTAATCAATTGCTGACGAGTGTTTGGGAGGGGTTTGGTGGGCGGAAGGGGAACATTTTGAAGTTGCTTGTTGCAAGCAGACAAGTCAATTGAAACGCCTTGCATATTCTGGAAAATGCAGTTATTTATTGTTGCAGTTGCAGTGGCAGTGGCAGTGGCAGTTGTAGTTGAAGTTTGTTGTTTGCTGCTTGTTGCAAGTACAAAGTTGAAAATTGTTTAGT
Source organism: Drosophila dives (assembly GCA_035042365.1). NCBI lineage: Eukaryota > Metazoa > Arthropoda > Insecta > Diptera > Drosophilidae > Drosophila > Drosophila dives. The sequence goes on along the minus strand of JAWNLJ010000443.1, from coordinate 2,249,849 downwards.
GCCAAGTTAGTTTGCCAAGGTCTCGATATGGCCACTTGAGCCGTGAAAGCGTAAAGCAATTGACGCCCATCCGCATCTCGGCGTCAACATCCCATTTCCTCTGCCTCTTCCTTTGCCCAGGCGAATTGCAATTGCATTGAGTGGAACCAAGCAAAGGCAGCAGATCTTTGCCGGTTAGCGTTCACCGGTTACCGGTTAACGCCAGCCGGCCAGCCAGTCAGTCAGTCATTCAGTCAGTCAGCCAGCACCCGTTAGCCAAGTGAGCGTAATAAACGTCAAGATTTCGACCGCAAACTGAGAATGCAGGCACTTTGCCAATGTGTTTGCAACAACTACAACAAATGCTGCTGCTGCCACTGCTGCTGCTGCTTCTTCTGTTGTCAAGTGCGTGTTCTTCTCAGTCTACCCCCTACCCACCGTCACCCTTCCCCGTGTCACACAAGTGCGGCCAAGGCTAATGTGAGTGTGGCCCCCAAAACAGGAACTCTTTGCAGCGAGCCAAGCCCTCAGCAATGCCAATGCGACTAAATAGAGCAATAACAATAACGATAACGATAACGATAACGATAACAGCAAATATATATATTTATAATTATATATTTTGTATGCATGTACATGCAAGTAGAACACATAAGTGATAAGATCTTAAATTTCTCATTTTATAAATGACCAAGTCAGTGGGGCTACGGTGTACAGTGAAACCTGCCTAAGTTGACTGTTCCTGTTTATACGCTGAACTCATTCCAAATGGGTAAAAAGTGTATATTAGTGTTGTGCAAATGTATGTAACAGGCAGAAGGAAGCTTCTTTGACCCCATATATATACATAATATATATATTCTTGTTCAGGGTCAATAGCCGAGACGATATAGTCACGTCCGTCTGTCCATCTGTCTGTATAAACACGTGGATCTTAAAATTTATAAGAGAATATGTATTTGATTTAATCGATAACATCCTCTGATTTTTGATTATCGATATATTTCCGATGTAAATTAATCCCACAACTTTAAAGGCAGAATCTTCTTATTAACAAGTTATATACATATTCGAAACACCCAAGTTATATTAGAAAATATATTCTCATATTGATCTAATTTTGACCAGCAGCCGCAAGCATTTTCTGTATACATAAATATGCAAGCGCATGTGGAAGAAAGAGATGACATGATAATCGACGCGAGCGTCAATATTTTTTTTGTGCTTATTCTGCAAAACCCCGTTACCTACAATTCCGCGAACGTATCTTTGTATTTATGCGTATGTATATGTATGTATGTAAATGCATGGTTTTCTATCCAGCCAATTAGGGATCAGTTTGAGTTTTTTTTTTTTGTAATCTTCAGTTTCTACACTTGCAAACCTGCTCACATTGGGAGCAAAACTTTTAAAAGGAAATTTGCCAATAAAATTAGAATATATTTAACAACTGGGTTCAGGGTATATCTTAATTGGGCTCACTCGACTACAGCATTGTTACTTTTTTTTAGTTGTGTTGGAGCATTGTTGCTTGGATCCTTTATTTTCTCTGCAACACTACTCCATACTGAGAAATATGCACAGTAAAATACCCTGTAAAAGGCAGAGATAACCAGGTAAAGACATATTCTCTTCACATTTATATACCTCTTCAAGTGAGGGGAAGACAATGCAAATAGTTTTTCATTATAGTCATTAAATCTTAATCATAATTGAATTGGTCTTTGGTACAGTATTTATTCTATATAGGTGACTGTGAACATGTTTAAATTGGATAAGTTTCTTTCTCGAAAGGAATTTCTTATTTAAATCGATGCCGATTTAATTATTATTATTATCGCATTTGTAGTTGAACTCTGCAGAGAGGCATGCCACACGTTTTGCTGGCATGCCAGTTCGTGTGGCATCAACAGCTGCCACGTTGTCTTGTTGGTCCGTGACAGGCCCCCCCAAAGGTCAGACATTTGAAATTGATACGCAATTTTAGCAACGACTGTACTGCCACTGCCCCGCCCCGCACCGCCCCGCCCCATCACTCCCCCCCACCCACTCACCTTAACAATTTGGGCGCGTTTTTCGTAATCAATCAAGCTGTCGCCTCCCCCGCTGGTCGGCGCGTGCGTCGCTGCACCGCCGCCACCCAAGGGCATTGCTGCAACCGCCGGTGGCAAGTTGTTGGTATTGGTCTCATTTGCTGGAGACTCGTAAGCGCCTCGCCCGATAACCGGCGACACTTTGGGCTCCAGCACCATGGAGGACATCTCCTTGCGAATTTGCTCCAAACTGCGAGCATCGCCCTCGCTGGTGGGAGTGGGATTCAGTTGCTTGGGACTCTTCAAGTTCTTCGGATGATTGTTGACATAGTTCAGTTCCTTGATCTGATTGTCGTTGGCACTGACGCTATCGCTGGCCACCTGCTCGTTCAGTCGAATGATGTTGGACAGGTTAATGTTGTTGATCAGGGTGACGCCAGTGATGGCCACCAGAATGATGACGAACACGATGCCGCCAATCATCAACACTGGCGTCGTCTTTGACGTCTTCGGGCACATCTCAGTTGTTGTCAATTTTTTTGATTCTTAAATTTTCCAATTTATTCCAACTTGCAATGTAAATTTTTTATCACTTTTTTTTTTTAATTTTTACAGCTTGGTTTTTGGCACTGCAGTTATTACATGGTTAACAATTGTATTAATTTATTTTATTTATTTATTTTATTTATTTATTTGAGCACACACACACACACCCACACACACACAGTTCAATAAGATTGAACTTAATAAATTTGGCTCTGTTTGTCTGTTTGACAGGTTTCTCAGCATTTGAGCCAACTAAACATTAAATCAGTTAGCTTTCAAGCCAAATGCAACTTCATATTCAAATTTTTATTTATTTATTTTAATTTTCAATAACGAATTGCAGTTGAAAAAAGTGTTTAAATTACTTTAATTTACTAAACTTGCAAAACTTATTATTTGTTATAAATATCAGAGTGAAATGTTTGCTAGACAATCGCAAAATAAATATATATATATATATATATATATATAAATATATTTATGTGAGGCAATTTATATATATTGCGATAATTCGTGATAACTGCTAATCGTGTTTTCAGCCTTGACTTTTAACAAAATTGCATGTTTTTACCAACAATCAAATATTTTGCAGTTGTATTTTTGGAATTTGCGTTTAGCAAAGCAAACAAATTGCATGTTTTTTAGCAACAATACGTTTTGCATTGCATGCCAAATTATAATTAATATAGTGCACAGCTTACAGTTATTAAATAAATTATAAGCATTAAGCATGAGATCAGTGAACAATTAGAAATTAAAAATTTATGGAATAGGTGTAAAATGGCTTTCTACAAAATTCACTGCTACTAGTTGAATGAGGAAAATTAGCATTTTATGACTTGGCTCTTTTGGCTACTCCTCCATCAAATTGAGCATATTGAATATTTGTGCTTGCACCTGGAAGCAGGTGGCATTTAGCTGGCGTTTATTGTCTGGTCCTTGAGGAGAAATGATTCCGTGTGAACGATGGCACTTGAAGGCCGCGGATGTGCCACAGCTGGCTAACGATAACGGTATCAAGTCTGACAGGTTAACACCCCCTTACAGCCACACCCACCACCCCCGTCCTGGACAAGAATAGGGGAGTGGGGGGGGGGGGGGGGTGACGATGTAGGAAGATGTTTTACTTCTGCACATTGAATTTTCTATTAAGGATCCGCATCGATTTAAGAGCTGAATACAAAGTTATACAAAGTCAGCGCTAAGTGTCAAATCAAGCTCTTTCGATATCATATTTTTTTTTTTAATAGAATTGATTTTATTTAATATGAATTTCTCTTACTTTACGTATAAAATGGAAAGTCTTAAGTATTCTTGTGCTCAGGCAGCTGCTTGAGTGCTCTCAATAGCAAAAACCAGATGCTGCTCAACTCTTTGCTGCCTGTGCATTATATGATGTTGCAACATTGGAATGCCGCATCTTCTACGGCATTTAATTGAAACTTGGCCAACACAAATGTTGTCAGACATTGCGTAGACGCAATATCTGAGCATTTGCTGGCAATTGAGAGCTAAAAGTCTCCATCTGGGAGCTTATTGTTGGCCAGTTTATTTACTGTGACAGAGACTTATTGTATTGCCTACTTATGGGGCAGGCTTGGTGGCCATGTGACTCATCGAATCAATAGAAAATGGAGAGCAAGAGTGCGCAACAACTGTCTGTGGCATGTTAGAAATTTTCTGCTTGCTTAACACAGTATAACAAATGTAATAAAGACCCATTGTGCAGTGAAATGCATTTTCATTTGTTGGCGATTGGCGAATGGCAATCGGCGAACGGCAACCGTTTGCCTTAATTTAATTCACATCAATTCATATCAAAAAGTGGCACCCAACTTATGGACAAGCCAGACGACATTGGGGTGCTGGGTTCGCATCGGTTTTGCGCAAGCAACGTGAATTTAAAAGTAAATATCTGAAATGTTTTTTTGCTACACATGAGTATTTTTTTATGTTTGCTTCGTTTTTTATGACTTTTTTTGTTTTGTACATCTCTCGAGAGATGCGTTTAAATATAAACATTGGGCGAGAGCAGCAATGCTGACGACATGAGTGAGATGAGAAGCGACGCGATGCGACGAGGCGAGGTGGGGCTCAAGGACATGACTATGCGGCAATTAAAAGAAGCAACACAAACACAAAATGTACATATACAAAATAACGAAACGAAAATAAAATATAAACAGACACAACACACACCCACACACACACCCACACACACACACCAACACACACAAATGGGTAGAGGCTACTTGCCCAGGAGGCTGTTCGTCAACAAGAAAATACTTTGGGAAGAAACGTGTCAAGCGGTGCCGTGCCGTGTACTTTTAAATACAAAAGTTATGCCAACATAAGCACCTCCCCTAACCACCCCCTAAACCACCCAACCACCCATTCTAAACCCTTCAAAAAGACCATAGTATAGCACTACACCTGGGCCAGTTAGCACCTTTGGGGCTGGATGCAAGTTATGAGTTTACTGTTGTTGCTGCGACTGATTAGTTTGAGTTGTGCATAGTAGAAATTTGTGTATGGGATTCACATGCCGTTTTGTTGAACCGTTGCGCAGAAACATATACATCACACACACACACACGCGAACACAACACACGCGTGTCCACACACGAACACACACACATAGTTGATTACTTTGGGGGCAAACTTTAAACTGGGTAAAATAACAAAAATTGTTGTGTTTTTCCCAGATGTTTTGAGACGATGAAAAATTCTAAGAAAATGCAACTAGTTACGTTATTGTTTACTTTTATTTTGTATGTATCTATTGTGTTATACAAATTGTTTTAATTATTATTATTTTTTTTTTTTTATTATTGTTTCACTTGGCGAGTGATTGTTGCTGCAGATGCTTTTGTTGTTGTTGTTTTTGTTGCGAGAGTAACGCGTGGCCGCAGCTGAGCAGACAACAGGCGAGTGCGGCAGTGGACCGAACTGCCCAAAACTAAGACTGAGACAGCGGCATTGGCATCTAGCAAATGGGGGAGGCAATTTAACCATAAAGCCCCAGCGAAAACGAAACGAACGAAAAAGGAACGAGAGCAAATAAAATGAGTGTGCGAGCAAAAAGCGCGCGCGCTTGGAATGTAACGGCAACAGGCGAAACACGAAAACAAACCAGAGCAGCAACAAATTGGTAAACGAAACGACAGCCACCGTTAAAAAGCTTTCTGCAATGCATGCACAGACGCATGATGAGCGGGAAAATAAGTAAAAGTTCTACTTCCAAATAGCCTTGGGTAAATTTGAGTGTTTGTAGACGAACAACAGGATCAGAACATAGCGATCGAGAGAGAGAGAGAGAGAGGGAGCTTAAAATGGAGCAAAAGATTGTGGGAGAGAAATGGAGCAAGAGATAGGAAGCGAGAGAATGAGAAAGTCGACATTGCAACGGCAATGACATTAAATTAAATGAAGCGAAATAGAAAGAAACAAAGGAGATTCAATTAATTATAGCTCTATAAGCGAATAACACAAATGCAAGTCAAGGAGCCACTCTAAGACAACAACAACAAGTGCAATTTATGTGTAAGTGTATGTGTATGTGTATGTGTGTGTGTTCGTGTTCGTTTATTTCGGTTGCTCCATTTACATTTTAATTATGCTTAATTTATGGTAGCAAAGGGCGACGTTACCTTTTAGGTAACGGTAAATGCGGTATTAAGTATACGCCGTATGCGGCAATGAAGAAATAGAGTTCGCCAGCATTTAAGGGTTGTGGCCTGCAAATTTGCACCTGCATCAAGTTACGCGTTGGCAAGCTGCTGCTCCCATTGCTGAGGGCAACATTTCCGGTAATTAAATACTTTGAATTACCGACAATTAAAATGCATAACTGTGAAAAGCAACCAGGTTCTTATGAATTACATTTCTTAATAAATAGGTTTTAAGTATATTAAATGTTCACATTTAATTAACTAACAATTTAATTGCAAAAAAATGTGATTTACAATAAAGTCCAATTTGATTGATTGTGTAAAATACTAAAAAAGTCGCTTGTAGGGCGACTCCATGTGATATTTATTTTTATATAAACTAGCTGAGCTTTGCAGCGTTTGTGGGGCGACTCTATGTGTGGTCTATTCTTCTTGGAATAGCTGAGCTTCACTCTTCGACGAATGTGATGTTTGTTTATCTTAAAATAGCTGAGCTTTGCAGCGTCCAATGTTCATACTTGAGCAAATTCATGTGATGTTATCTTAACTTGAAAGTGGACTGTATATGATAATTTGCCATTAACAATTAGCTGAGCTTCGCAGCGTCTCATATTCATACTTGAACAAAAATCACTTCCTTACAAAAATTATTGCTATAAAAAGTGATTCTTTAATAACTGACATTGTTGCCCCGAGCAACTTTAATAATATAACTCGCTTTGCATTTGGTTAGGCCCCAGACTCTAGCGAAAACCTTTCGCAAACAAACCTTTTGGCATTATTTTCATATAATTTTTGTGTTTTTTTTTTTTCTTTTCTTTTGTGCACAAGCAACTCGAGACAAGACGAAGGCAAACAAAAGATGCCAACAGTTATTATTGCTCTCGTTGTTATTATTGTTGATGTTGCGCTGAAAATAAGCCCGGGCCGTTAAGTAAGTAAGTAAGTAAGTTAGTAAGTAAGTACGAAGGATTCTTGCACTTGTCACTTGTCTTGCCGTTTCGGTGCCTTTGAGCTGACAGCGCACGAAGCCATGACAAAGGCAAAAAACGGCACAAAGTAAGACAATAAACAACCAAACAACAATGCCATCAACAGCAAAAAAAAAAAAAAAAAAAAAAAAACACAACTGAAGCTGCTTGCTTGCCCAGATAATATGCGAATCGTTATTGTTGTTGCTATATGTTGATAAATATACTCACACACACACATACCTACCTACTACTAACGGTAATATGCAGAGTGTGGCAGCCCACACAGAATTCATAACACCACAAGTCTAACGCAACACCAGCAAAAGTTATATATTTCTTTTTTTCTTTTTTTTTTTACAACCTGCAATCATAAAATTGCTAAAATGAACATTTTGTAAAAGCACAGTTATGTAAAAATAAAATAAAAAGTGCAACAAAACGAATTTGTTGATTTTTTGGCCTATTCTTTACGTGGGCTGTTTGAGGAGCGGATCCAAGATATGGCTAAAATAGGTACATAGAAGGGCATCAAAATATTTGATTCATTTTTTTTTCGGCAACTGCAAAAATTGGAATAAAGTGCTCGTGTTCCATTTCTTTAAGTGCCATTTTTTTATGGTCTTATGGATATTATTGGAAAGTTGATCATCCTCAATTCTATGTATTTCCAATTAGTATATATATTCTATGCCTAAAATAGTCATAATTGTGAAATATTAATAGGTATATATAGCTTATAGGTGTGTAGTTTATTTTTTTTTTATATATATTTTGTGTTCTTGTAAAACAGGGTAGAAATCCGTTGAGCAATCCCAACAAGATTTCATTTCAACATGGTTTTTGTTTTGGTTTATCCTCCTTTTTGTTGTTTTTTGCCACTCTTGAGTTGTTGTCTCAGCTTTTTTTTTAATAAAAAGGTAACGATGACAAAAGCAACAACAATAACACGCACAACAACAAGTGTTTTATGCAGTGAGAAGAAAAGAACACAACAAAACACACAACACACAACAACTGAACGGAGAACGCTGCCTGAGATATTTGAGGGCGTAACGTGGCTAACGACAATACAAGGCTCAAACAGACACGGGGAGCGTTGAGGGGCGTGGTGTGGGTACTGTGGATACTGTGGCAGCAACTATGCCTCAGCCTGTTAACATCCTTTTGGCAGTCATTGTTGCTGTTCGCCATCAGTGCCAACAATGGCGCCATAATAAAAAAAACAAAAAAAAAAAACAAAAAAAAACATGTTAATTAGCTGGCAAAGACAGAGGCGTTTATGAAAAAAGGAAATGGCAATTTGTTGCTTTGTGTTAATGGCCTGCAAATAATATAAAATGAAATGCACTCGCCCAACGTCCACTAAAAGGGCTATTTTGAATATGCCCCAGAGTCGAGCAAGAGTCGCAAGCGTGGCATTTACAAAAGCTGCAACAGATTTTTTTTAATGCATTTTCCGAAAGAATAAGATTTATTTTTACAACTTTGTCGTAGATGGTTGGAAAAGTTTTTTTTTTATTATTTTCTTTTTTTTTTGTGCATTATGAAAATCACCTGAATTTTACAGGTCAGCGAGTTGACAGGACTTCAATTATCTAAGAACAACAAACACGGCTAAAATGAACAAACTTTCAAAATGAAAACTTTTAGCAAAATGCCTTTTTGTAAGTGAACGCAAAAAGCTATAAAATGCACACTGACTAGAAATATACATATATATATAAACATTTATATACAATAGTGGAGAAATTGAAATATTCAACTGATTGTGTTTAGCATTGAAACAAAAGAAAACCTAAAAAAAACTAACAACAAAAGTGAGCTAACTGAAAATAAAATCAGCGTAATTTTATGCAAGTGCAAAAACTAAAAACAAAAGAATGCTTAAACATATATTTTATATATATTGTTCTATATTCTATATTATATATTTTATATTCTATATTTTATATTCTATATTCTATATTCTATATTCCATATTCTATATTTTATATTTTTTATTTTATATTCTATATTCTATATTCCATATTCTATATTTTTTTATTTTATATTCTATATTCTATATTCCATATTCTATATTTTTTATTCTATATTCTATATTCTATATTTTATATTTTTTATTTTATATTCTATATTCTATATTCCATATTCTATATTTTATATTTTTTATTTTATATTCTATATTCTATATTCCATATTCTATATTTTTTTATTTTATATTCTATATTCTATATTCCATATTCTATATTTTTTATTCTATATTCTATATTTTATATTTTTTATTTTATATTCTATATTCTATATTCTATATTCCATATTCTATATTCTGTATTCTATATTCTATATTTTATATTTTATATTATATATTATAAATTATATATTATATATTATATATTCTGTATTCTATATTCTATATTTTATATTTTATATTCTATATTCTATATTTTATATTCTATATTTTATATTTTATATTCTATATTTTATATTCTATATTCTATATTCTATATTCTATATTCTATATTCTATATTCTATATTCTATATTCTATATTTTATATTTTATATTATATATTATATATTCTGTATTCTATATTCTATATTTTATATTCTATATTCTATATTTTATATTCTATATTTTTTATTTTATATTCTATATTCTATATTCCATATTCTATATTCTGTATTCTATATTCTATATTTTATATTCTATATTCTATATTCTATATTTTATATTCTATATTCTATATTCTATATTCCATATTCTATATTTTTTATTTTATATTCTATATTCTATATTCCATATTCTATATTATGTATTCTATATTCTATATTATATATTTTATATTCTATATTTTATATTCTATATTCTATATTCTATATTCCATATTCTATATTTTATATTTTTTATTTTATATTCTATATTCTATATTCCATATTCTATATTTTTTTATTTTATATTCTATATTCTATATTCCATATTCTATATTTTTTATTCTATATTCTATATTCTATATTTTATATTTTTTATTTTATATTCTATATTCTATATTCCATATTCTATATTTTATATTTTATATTCTATATTCTATATTCCATATTCTATATTTTATATTTTATATTCTATATTTTATATTCTATATTCTATATATATTATTATATATTCCATATTCTATATTTTTTATTTTATATTTTATATTCCATATTCTATATTCTGTATTCTATATTCTATATTTTATATTTTATATTCTATATTCTATATTCCATATTCTATATTTTATATTTTATATTTTATATTCTATATTCTATATTCCATATTCTATATTTTATATTTTATATTCTATATTCTATATTCCATATTCTATATTTTATATTCTATATTCTATATTCTATATTCCATATTCCATATTCTATATTCTATATTCTATATTCTATATTCTATATTTTTCTTTCTTTTTTAAATTGGCTAAAAATAATTTTGGATACAATTTAAGCTGATGAACTATTCAAGTGCGTTCTTGGACTATTTACCAAAGGATAATTGAGCAGATTTAAAGGAGATATGCAAATAATTGCTGAGCGAATTGTATCCCGTCGAGTGTTGTTGCCAGGGGCAAAAACCATTTTCGAAACGCTTGTGGGGGAAAATTGCTGGAAAAATGTCGGCGACTTGGGCTGCTGCAATTAAATGCTGGCCAGAGTGGGCATGGTTACGCCCTGAGAATAAACAGTTGGCCAGTGACAGTGCAGTTCAATTAAGTATGCCACTGGACACTGGCCACTGGCCACTGGGGACACGCCTATGTGTGCTGGCCACGCCCAATGTCAATTCCAAGGTTCGCTCAACTAAGCAAATAAATGCTTAGTTTCACAATGAACACGTGTCGTATGAGCAATATTGCAAAAAGGACAACCGGTAAAGAAATTTATGAAAAATTATGAAGTGAAAATAAATTTCCCATCTTTTTTTTTTGTTACGCATGTGTTGAAAGCATTTATGAATAATTTAAAAATTTACATTTTTGAAATTCATTGATTTTTTAAGGTTAACAAAGGGGCGAAAGTGTCTGTCTGTGTGTGTGTGTGAAACAATAAATAATAATGAATGCCTCGCATTAAATAGTAACTATTTCAATTTATTTAAATGGGATAATTTGGCATTCATTTTGTTTAATGCAATGCGATTTATAACTCAATAAAAAACTATTTGAGTTGATTTTGTATTAACTTTAAATTGAATTTTTCAATTTGCTGTCAAATCGATAAATAATATATATGCTTTTTGTTATTATTTTACGCAATTAATTACATGTATTATTAATTGTGACGGCATCTCGAAGTTGGACTGCAAAATTCAATTCCACAGCTAGTTGGGAATCCCTTGAGAGCCACTTTAAAGGTCAATGCTGCAATACAGCACTCTCTCTTTGTGTGTGTGTGTGTGTGTGTGTGTCTACTGCAGCACATTACACGCACATTAAAATTTATGTGGCACGAGCAAAAAACTCTTTACAACAAAAGGCACTAAACATTATGCCCATTTCAGGCGCCATTTCGATCAGCCCTGCAATGGCACGCCCTGTGTATGTGTGTGTGTGTGTGTTGGCATGGGATAACGGGCAAGTGCAGTTTCTGGTTATAACTGGCAGGCTAGTGTCGAACGTTGCAAGCACGTTAAGTCGAAAATGAAAAGGGCAAAATGTGATTTCTGCAGAAGTTGAAACACGAAACTGACTCAAACTGACTGAAACTATAAATCTGAACTTGTATCGCTCAATCGGATTATATTGTGGACATTTGAAGTGCGGCTAATGGGTTCGAGGATGCTATGTGATGTGTTATGGGGATCAGCCGGAATTGGCCAATCGACAAAGTCAGCCAATGAAAATCAATTATTATGCAATAAGCTCATTAAAAAGCGGCAATTGTAATAGCAATTCCAAAATAAGGAGTTGATGGCTGGGGTGCCAAGGCAACAGCCAGCAACATCCAGCAACATCCACTTTATCAGCCTCATTAAACGCACAGCCCTCGGAACTGGCTAAAAGTTGGCAAAAGCAGGCAAAAGCAGCCAAGGCAAAACTCTCGAATGAAATTGTGCTCATGATTGCGATTATGGTTATGACTGCTGAGAAATATTGCCAGGCGGATCTGGATAAGGCCAGATGGCGAGCACCCCTGACTCCTGCCAGTGTGTGTGTGTGTGTGTGGGTGTGGATTGTCGGGCGTATTGGTTAAAGTTTATCCTCTTGCTGCAAAGTTCGTTAGACGCGGCCAAATCTAATTACTCTCAGCCAGGCCAAAAGCGTATGCCATGAATGCATTACCAAGAGCCCCCAATGCCACACATACAATTAGAGCCGCCGATGAAATCATAGATTCCATTTCGAGCAATAGCCATGTTCTACTTGGTCAAATCATCGCCGAACAGACGCGATTTCAGTGCACGCTGCTAATTGCCACGCTTATTGATGTAATCCGGTTTGGAATCTGAACCGTTCTGATTTCTCGCTATTCGCTAATTGCAATTTCAAAACGCCAAAGTTCTGTGCACAAATAAGTGACTATTTTAAATACACACACACACACACAGACACACAGACACAGTGCAATAGAATCACTTGTTTTAGTTCTGGGCTCCAATATAAAATTTGAATAAAAAAAATAAATATTTTTAAAATCACAATTTTTGCTATCCCACAAAACTGAGAATAGTTTGGAAAATATTTATAATAAATTTGCAAAAAATAAAAAGTGTCTTAAATATATTATTATTATATTATTATATTATTCATGCATTGAAATCTGTTAATCTATCTGAACGATGAGCTCTACTTTAATTCCTGCAGAAATGTTAAGGAGGTTTTGAGAATTCATATGTCGCCTGATATAATTTACAACCATTTTCCCGACTAAACCAATATAATCTGGATGCTCATTGAAGATTCCACTTTCCAAGATACCTTTTAGACTGCTCAACTCTTTGGCTATTGCCCTGCTAAAATCGTCTTTGATTAAATAAGCTCTTAGAAAATTTGCATCTACTCGTTCCATATTTACCCCAAAATCAGATGGTAAATAAAAAAATATTTGTAGACTTTTTAATTTATGAGCCTCCTTAATGTCATTTGCAACACGAAATTGCCATTAACATTAATTTAATAACCACTCATAACTATTCAATTGAAGCACACACACAAAAACACACAGACACACACACTTTGAGTGTGGCGTTCTATCGCCTATCGTCTATCGATTGGATGGCCATTTACATGTGTGCGACATTATCGCTGTGGCCAGGCGGCCATAATTCATGGCCGACTGGGCATTGTCGTGCAGCTTCCGGCTATGCTGCCACCCCCTCCCATCCCCCCTCACTCATACACACATAAATGGTGGGCTCTAATATTATTTGAATAGTCATCATCATCATCATCATCATCATTATCATCATAATCTGGTTCATCTTTATCATTATTGTTATTGTTGTGGCGTTTGCCGCGTGTAAAACCAATTTTTCATTTTGCGCCCGGCTAGCCATAAACTTTTGTGTATTATTTTTTATGCGATGTCATAAATAAAAATATGTTTTATTCTATGTTGTCCTGCTCTATGCGAGGGTTGGGCCAACGGGGAATCGGGTGCAGTCCATTAAAGCGTGCTAATATGCGATTTAAAATAAATTGCCAAAAAAGAAAACAGATTTCACGCCCAGCGATTTAGCCAGATTCCGGACGGTTCGAACTGTCCAACGACCCGCCTCAAAGTGCCTAATGCATAGATATATACATATATGTATATATATATATATTCAAATATATGCTGCGTATACGCAATTTGCACTCTGGCCTTTCACCAGCAGCAGCTCTCATTCCTCGCTGACTTGCCACTGGTCGTATGCGTAATATCTTTCATATTGCTCATCAAACTCAAAGTCAAAACTAATTTATGAGATTCTACAGGAAAGAAGGTATGTGTCTGCGGGGGGGGTGCTGAAGGAGGTACGCTGTGTCTGTGCAAATTCAATAAACTTATCAAGTTAGCGCGCATTAAATGCGCTCATTTCACAGACGACGAGTCCTGTCAGCCAGTCAGCACAGCCCAGGAAGGCCGCCAACCGGGTGACTAACATTCTCATCGTCCTTGGCATGATGAGCAGGACGTGCACATGGCAGGCGCACAACTTGTTGCAGCCTCAGCTTCTGTCCTGTGCCCCCGCCCCATCTACCCGCCGCTACTGTTCCACATGATTTGGACAAGTGAGAAAGGTTGGCGCCGCAGGCGAACTGTGTCCAGGCTGACTGCGAACTGCTGTCAACTAATTGTTGGCATGGTAAAACACTTTGATCTCATCTTATTCCATAAACATAATATATAAAATTACATATTGCAAATGGAATGTTTTGCAAATTGCTGCCAACAAAGGGTTAACTAATTAAATTTACAATAATTAGCAAAACACATTTCATATAAATTTCAGTACAAAATTTGTGGTTGGGTTGAGTTGGTCCTGTTGCTCCTGGTTTGCCCTGATTGCATATTGATGTCATCTGCATCTCTGCATCCGAGCATGTCGAACATAAAAACTGATTTATTGTGACATTTTATGCACATGCCATTTCTCACTCGCCGTCGACCTTTTGGGAGTGGTGTTTCTGGGATGTGTCCTGGCAAATGTGTCCAATAGCTAAAAATATCGTAGAACAATGCATTTCGCTGCTGGCATTCACAAGGAAGCGTTGGGGGGGGGGGGGTCTCTTATGAATAAAAAAATGCATGTATCTGTCCAAAATGTCAGTTATTCATATTTACGATTGAGTCTTTGGCTCCATTAGCTTTTCATATTTGCACTTTAGAAAAATAATATAAAAAATAAACTTTATAATTTTTATGACTTGTTTTTACTTGCATTTATTTAAAACACAAATAATTCTTTTTTATATTAAAAATAAAATTGTTGAAAAATGACTCCGTTTTAGGTTAACTGAAGAAAAGTGCTTAACAAAGTTGAAAAGTTTTCTGCCTCATTATTAAAATTTGATTTGTTGGCCCAAAAGGCGTTGAGAATTGAATAGAAGCGGATTTTGCGGAATCTGCTTTGGAATGTGGTCAAATGCAATTTTGCCATGGCAGAGTCCATTTAAATTGAATGCTTGCTGAACTGAAAAGCTATGAATATGATTTATTATTGCAGTTTCCTTTGCCTCGCACACACACACACACAAAATTTACATTTTGACTCTCTAATTGCCGACGAGCATTCGGTGTGGCAGCAACAACGGCAGCAAAGCAGCTGTCCAAGGCAAAAACATTAATGAATAAATATCACATGTTATTGTGCTCATTAAAGAGCACACAAGAGTTGTCAGAGACTTGAATCCGTGCCGAACCGAGTCGAGTCGAGATGAGTGTCTCATCTGTATCTGTTTCAAGCAGCCATCCGGCTCCGCTATGCACCACACCGCACCGGATTCTTATTCTATGTGCACATCCCCCCCCCCCCCTTAAACGAGGCGGCGGCACTATGTATCTTTCACCCATACGTTTTGTGGCAGCCACAACATGCAACACATACTGAGCAGCTCATTGATTTTAATGTTTTTTAGTGAAATATTATTTTATTTCAAATGAAGTTAGAATATAAATTGTGCACTATTTTTATTAGGCTAAATATAATTTTATTTATTGTATTATATTATTGTTTAATTATTAAAAAAAAAAATTCAAGAGTTTTTTCAGATATAATTTAAAAATAATACGTAAGTCGTCAATGCAATTTTCGCTCGATCGATTTATATGGCAACTAAATATAATATACAGTTAAACAATTCAATTAATAATTGCAGCAAAAATACAAATTTATGTAAAGTTTATTTAGCATAGTTATATATACAAAATATAGAAACATAAATTATTAAATCAATTTGATCAAGAATATAAATACTTTATGAGGGCTGCATAAAGTCTTCAGGAATACGTTGTAAAATGTACAACAACATTAAACATAATAACAACAACAACCGGGTTGCTCCGACAGAATATGTAATTGAATTCTTTTCATTGCTGTTGCTGTTGCTGCTGTTGCTGATGTTGCTGTTGCTGCTGTTGTTGACTGTCAGCAATTACATTTAGTATTACGTGGAAAACGGTTCGTCCGACCCCGATATTCATGGCTGCCTATCACAAATTAGGCCAAAATAGCGGTTGCCTAACTACCACGCAACCCACACACACACACAAACACACATAACACACACACACAGTCAGTGGCAGATTGCAGGTGTTGCAGGTTGCCCCGAATAACATTGATGCATATTACTTATGGTCAGCAAATGAATTGCGGCTTCTGTCAGCGATTATGTCATCAATAATGTGTGTGATTTGATTTCGGCTACACTTAGCGAAAAATATATGCCCGGCATTTCGTATTATCGTTTGGTTTAAAAAAAAAAAAAGTTTTCTTGGAATTTGTGTGTTAAAAATTTGTGATAAGCATTTTAAAAGGTTTTTGAGTTTTGGGGCGATATATATTTAGCAGTGTGTGTAATGCATGTGTGTCTGTGTGTGTGTGTCTATAAGTATTAATATGCCTAACGAACTCAATTCGTTACCTATTCAAATATTTCTCTCGTTTCTATTAGCTGCCTGTTATCCTGTCAATCAAATGATTGAGCATTGAATAGCTCCTCTACGCCTAACTCGTCCTGGTTCAACAACAATTACCGACAACCCAACCGGATGTGCTCATCATCATCATCATCTTCAGCTGGAGCAGTGGGCAGTTTTACGATTGTTCCGCTTTTTTCTGCTTCCTTCCGCTCATTGATTTGCCATCAGTTCTACGTATGAGCGAGCGGCAAAGCTGGCTAAAAGATTTACAGATAACATGCAGAATGTCCTGTGGGGGTGAGGGGGGGGGGGGAGCGCTTTCAACGATGCTGTCAGCACAAAAATTACAAAAGCGGCAACCTTTTGGCGAGTTGCTTGCTTTGCACATCCTTTTTGGCAATAGTCTCCTTTTTTCTTCTTCTTATCTTTGCCGCTTATCATGCGGCAGCTGACCTTTGCAGCCGAGAATTATGCAACGTAAACTAAAAATTAAACACAACAAAACAAAAATATATTTTTGCTTAGATTCGCTGAGTGTGTCTGCTGGTGTGTGTGTGTGTGTGAGTTTGTGTGTGTAAGACTGCTAAAGGGGGGGCAGGGTTTTGCGGACATTTCGGTGGCATTTTCATTGAGATGCTGGTGCCTCATGCTACATGTTATAGTTGTTGTTGTTGTTGCTCTTGCAGCGGGCAACCACAAAGCCACACATAAACACTTCACAAACAGAACTTTGCCAAAGCATCAGTCAACAGTCAGCCAAAATAATAATAAAAAAAAAAACTCAATTGCTTGAAATGCGTGGCATTTCAGTTAAAACTTCAAAGTTTTTGGCTTTACAATTAAGTTTTTTTTTGTTGTTGCCAAGAGTGAAAAGCAGCAGCTGTTCAAAGTGGCAAAACATATTCCATGGAAATCAAATAGAATCAGTTACAGGCTCCACTTGGCTCGACTAACAGTTACCCTGTAAACTTTTCAACACTTTCATCGAACTGTGCAAAAAATAAATCAGGCAAAGATCGACTAAAATTTATACATATAAAAATAATAATATACAAATCCGATTAAAGTCTAGAAATTTAATCATGATTTTAGTTGAAGATGTTTATTAAACACTTTTATTAAATAAGCTTTGTTTTAACCATTTTGACGAGCTCTTTAGTAAATAAATAGTTAACTCAAGTTTTTAGCTTTCACGACTCCACTTGACCCACACACACACACGCACACACACGCACAACCACACATTCAGTGAGTTGTTAAATCAGACAAAATGGATTCGAATTGCTTCGCACTAACCCCCCCCTACAACCAACCATTTGCCCCATCAAAGGTCAACCAGAGTGCTGAGTCGCTGTTTCTCCATCCTCTTTGAGAAGTCTCATCACATATTTATGAAGGCGACTCGCATCTTATTTTACGAGCATCGAGAGATGCCTATGACAATGGCTTCCAACACACACATTTATGTGGCAACACTTTTATACTTTTTATTCGTAATATATGCTTACAGTTATACACTAAAAAAAATACCAATATATATATATATATACACTTTAACGATGCGTTAGCGAAATGCTAAAATCGCAGCTGCAACTCAGTATTGGAATTTAATTGAAATATTTTGGCCTTTGAAGTACTTGCCGCCAAAGCAGCTCAGCTGGTGCTCAATATATATATATAAATATATAAATATGTATATATAAAAATATACATCTATATATATATATATATATAATATTTTAGCAACGACTTTGAAGTACAGTTTCACCGCAGAATCGTGTGACGAACCCATTTTCTGCACTCGCAAATTGAGCTGAAAATGTGGTTGCCACATTTGGCTTAAAATCGTGGCAAACTTGGCTGTCAAAGCAAATCCAATTGTTGATTAGCTTCTTTTTGGCTACTTTAAGTGTGTGCTGTTTGTTGGCTTTAAGAGTGTGTTCGCTCTTTTGGCCATCATTTCATAGGCATTTCTCACATGCCTAAGCAATTCGACGCATCGTTTTACTACTCGCCCCCCAACACCCCTCCTGCTGCTGCTGCTCGACAGAGAAAGCCCATAAAACATTTCATTTTATCGATGGCAATTTCCTTGTGCCCCCAAAAAAGGCAACACGAAACACCAAATAAAATAGAACTCAACTAAAACATTTCGATTCTTTGCCGCGCCAATAATTTAAGTACGACTCGAAGGGATTACCTAAAAATAAAAATAGTGTTTTTAGCGTGACTTGCTTGACTGAAAGTTAGCCATAACTTGGCCGATAAGTACTCAGAGTCTATATAAAAAACTAAACAAAAGCGAAAGTATTTTCGCAATCGAAAAAGGGTTTTTTTTTTGGGCCCACTTTTGGCCGGCAACTAGCAATTAGAAAAAGTCGTAAAACAAACGAATACTAAACACAACAAACACATCCTACATCCCCCCTCCCCACCGCCACCCCCTCAAAACCCACCCCGTTGGGTGGGCAATCAATTGCAGTGTAATTTTCTGTGTGTGTGTACAAATCATAGGAAAGTTTGGCATATCTAGTTGAATGATGCATCATGGAATGTTTTTGGAGCTTGATCTATGAGCTGGTTGTGCTCTGGGCAGTGAATTGAGTAGCTGAGAAATGAGATTGCATTTGAGTGGTGCACCCTATAGGGGGAGGTGTGAGGGGCGTAGTCAATCTATTAGTTAGCTAATTGAAGGGCTGCAAGTTCTTATAAATTTTTCAACTGGTTGCTTAGAGATTGGAGATTCCAGGGAGATTCCATGTTGAGACAGACATTCGTCGCACACACACACATGCCACACACACATGGCTAAGGACTGCACGTAACAATTGGCGCGGGGGGGGACAGCAGCAGTTGATTGATAGCCAAAAGCTTTTTGTGCTATCAAATAGTTAACGAAGCGTAACAGGTAAGAAATACCAACAGTAGCCGCATATCCTTGCCACATGTGTGGCAGTGGCAAGTTGTGTTGCTGTGTGTGGCACAACAATTGCAAGGACTAACTTAAGAATGTTGGCAACAGCAACAACAACAACAACTATATACAATCGTATTAGAGTGGCTTTGTTGCACTTGAGCTACCTGAGGGGCAGCAAGTAAGCTGCAAGCTATCCCCAAGCAGCAGCAGCAGCACCGAAAACGGAGGATTTGTTGGCGCTTTGCAGCATTTGTGAGTAACAGAAAATTGACTTGTGGATAAGAAGTAAGCATTTTCTACTGGACGAGACGATATTATTATGTCTATCGAATCGATTAAGACACACTTTACAGTTATATCGAATGTCTCAAATAAATGTCGAATAAACAACAAATTAAATCAATAATAATAATATATATATTATTTATAAAATATATACATTTAAGTTAATATTAAATTAAAGTATATACATCACTTTATGAGTATCTAAAATCGATTTGTATCGATAGATGAGATAGATTCGTTTCAACTGTATACGAGAACCAAGCTTATATATTCTGTAAGACGCATTGTTTTAGACAGAAAGATATGGCTGGGATATGACTTCCCTAAGGAAACCAAATTGCTTCCAACAATAGAAAACCTTAGTTTCTTTGTAATTGGTGTTTTGGGGCAATATTTGGCTTATGCCAAAAATTTGCATCTGCACTTTGAATGTGGTTTTTTTTTTTTTTTTTTTAGGTACAACGCAATTTGGAATTCTGTGAAGCAAGCCAAATCCATAATAAATTGCGTGCAGCAGGCAAAAGTAACAATCAGCAGAGCACTGCAGGTGGTTGCCACAAATCGCAGAGAGAGGGGGGGAGGGGTGTTTATGATTAGGTTATGGCAGCATTGGAGACAGCTGCTTTTGGCCCGGTTGGCTCTGGCTCTGCCTCTTCTCCCACTCTCATCACTCATCACTCTAACTGTCTCTTTCTGTGTGTGCGTGTATGTGTGTATGTGTGTATGTGTGTGTGTGTGTGTTTGTCATCAACGCCCAATGTGCCGTGTCCTTGTTCTCCTTGTCCATGGTCCGTGTCTCCACAGCCAGTTTCTGTTGCTATGTTTTGTGCCTTTTTGGCCTGTTTTGTGTATGCTTCATGTAATGCGGAAATTGAATAGTTTCCGGCATCGAACAATGATTACTTTCGGCTCCCAAAATGTCAACCCACCAACTGAGACAAGAAACAAGCCTAGTTTTTGGCACCTAAATCAATGCGCTATGTTTAATATTATTTTATTTTATTTTTATTTAATTTTTTCGTCTTTTTTTTTACCTATGCAAAGTGTATTATAATTTGTCATAAACTTTGTTTTTCTTGATCAACATTAAAATACTTTTTGTCTTCAAAACTTTGCGGTTTCTTAAGATATCTGGTTAAATAACTTAATCAATATATTGTTTAAGTTTTGGAAGCCCAAACAGCACTTCGAGCAAAAAACATTTTTGGAATCTTGAAATCTGATCCATTTTGCGTGTTAATCCTAATTTTAGTTAATGCCATAAATTTGCAAAAAGTTGTCAGATTCTTTTTGGCTAAGATGTGCGTATTTGTGTTGTTGCCACATAACATTACGCATTAGTCAGTGGCAGAGAGAAAAGTTTTGCTTGCCTTTTGTTGATGCCACTGCTTAACATTAGACACTCGATGACCTTGCACTATCCGCTTTGCGTCAGATTAATGCCTACTGTGCCCCACACTGTTTGCAATGCTTGTCACTTATTCACTCACCAAGCTGATATCGCACTTAAGTGTGCCACACTATAACCTTTCACGTGCCACTTGTGTGAAAAGTTGCCACTCACCTGCAAGAAATAAGCAAAAAAAAGCGAATAGATTAAACAAAAGTAAATATGGATTGAAGTTTTCGTGTTAATCATAAATATAAATATAAATTATTGCAATTGTTATTATTAATTATTGCAATTGTTATTATTAATTATGGACCGGCATCCATCGGATGCGGATAAGTTCGAAGCTGAAAAATGAAATGAAATGAAACAGGAAACAGGAAAAAGGAAACAGAAAGACAGCAAACAGCGGGAAAACGCTTAACTGCACAAAGACGATAAAGATTTATATAGAATAACTTCTAGAAATAAATAAGCTATATTTTTAGTGCATAAAAATGTCTGTCTTAGGCAGGCCAGAACTAATAAGAAAGCCTTGTAGACGTAAGTCAAAATGCCGGTATCTCTCCAAAATAAGGCTAATTATTATTATTATTATTATTGTTCTAATGTTCAAAAAGTTGTTCAAACAATAATATATCTTTCGATCGATTGTTCAGTAAACACAATATATATATACCTTATAGGATCGAAGACGTCTCCTTCACTTTAATATTACTTATATAAAAAAATGTGAACGTTAAAATGTATGTAAATATAGCCACTAAAAATACGGATTCCATTTTTAGCAGGACAGGATGGATTCCTCTAATGCAATTTTATACATTCCAAAAGTAATCTTTAAAATTGCATTTACTTTAATTCCCATTCCTTTAATTCAATAATTTTATCAATAGGTTTTCATATGTAGAGAGTCTAATAAGGAGTATCTTTGCTATCAATTGGGGTATATCGATGAAAGAGGTGCTTGTCTTGGGCTAACCTATAAAGCCATGCTTTCTGGGCGAGCTTTAGTTGCCCCGGAATTAATTTAAATATGAAGTAGATGGCTCGGAGCATCTGAAGGCGCTTCGTTAATGCCAAAACCAATTATGACAAGCACTTGGATGGTACTTGAAAAGGGAAGGCTAAAACGGAATGGTCATCCAAAGAAGATGCTCGCCAAACAATAATTGCTGGCAATAATTTTAATTTTAATTTTAATTTAAATAACAGGATCATCGTTTAGTTCATTTCCCCCTAGACTATAGCAAGTGTCGAGCCGACGGCGTTTGGAGGGCGTCTAGGAGTGCCCAGTCAAGCTTCGGACTGAAACACAATCCCCCTGGGTGGGTGCTGGGTGGAGAGGGGGAGTGTGTATAGCGGTAAGAACACAATGTGATTTCGTTTACCTAAAAGTTAAGCAATTTATTATTAAGAAACTTTTACACTGCCCTCGGCCGCGCCCAAAATTCTAAATGTTGGGCTAGGCCAAATAAATATATATATATATATATATATATAAAATATATATATAAAATACTTAAGCGGGTCCTGTGTATGATAAACGAGCATATTAAATAAAACATAACAAGAAACTCTGCATAAGTATGACCCAAAGCCAGGGAGCTAGGGGCCACAATCAGAATCTGAAGGCTGCCCAAGGAACAGCAGAGCACGAGTTATGTGCCAAATGGAACATTACCAAGAAAACTCTGTAGACCTATAAAGGGCAAGTAACAATTTGAAAGAGACTGAAATGAATGGCTTTAACTGTTCAGGATTGTTGTTGTCAGTGCAACAAAAATCATCAATATTATATATGTTAAAGAAAAAAAAAAATGAAATACAACAAAAACTAGGAACTAGGAAGAGTTATTAAAATACACAGTTATTTTATATGATATAACAGTTGCCTTAACTAAGTTTCTTTTTTCTACACTAATCTGTTAGCTTTTTAGCATATATGCATATTTATATCTCAGATTGGCTATCGAGATTTTGCACGTGTCATGTGCAAGTCTCTGAGGGGCACCATAGTAAATAGTATTTCTATTGAGATGTGGGGCATCAAAGTAAATAATAAGAGAAGTACTAAAAAAACGGAAGGTCATAAATTTAATTACTGTTATGCATTTATCAATAACGCATCAAAAATTCATGAGCTTAATTTGTTTGTGTGTCTTTCAATCAAAAACAGTAACAGCAACAACAACAACAACAAGAACAAAGAACAAATAACAATAACAGCAAGCAGCCGCGTAGCCATGCATTAAAACAAAATTCAAGTAATTAATTTCACACGGAATAAGTTTGCAAAGTTAATTGGCTTAGCGCTGGCTTTTGACTGACTGACTAACTGACTGACTGACTGACTGGTTGACTGGCTGGTTGACTGGCTGCTTGGCAGTCGAATCACCCAGCAGCTTCTGGAGCTTGAGCTTTCAGCATTAAACATTTAGCAACATTCACTCACTGCTTGCTTGCATCACACAGCTGCTCCCCCCTCTCATCGTCAAACACTCTTCACTGCTTTTCTCCCGCTGTTTACAACTATTTCTATTCACTTTGCATTTTGCACTTGCAAAAAAAAAAAAAAAATGCTCGAAAGCTTTTTTTTCTGAACTTTGGCATGACCTCAAGCAAGAGCAGCAGAGAAAGAGAAAGAGGAAGCGAGTGAGAGTGCGAGAAAGGAAAGGGAGAGAGATAAAACTCTCTCGTCGCAGCAATCGCATTAGGGCTTTGGTAAAGTATGCGATTTATGGTTGACCGCCCATTAAGCAGAAACAACAAGGCAACGACGAGGGGTGTGGAAGAGGGAAATCAGCGTTTTATTTTACTGTTTTGCTACTTGAAGTGTCATTAAAACTATGTTAATTATTGTTGTAATCAGGCACAAGCTTGGCAAACCAGCAATATTAAAAGAGAGCTTACAGAAAGTTAGTTGACTTTTTTATATATATATTATATTTATTTCATATTATTAATTTCCTTTTGCTGCGGCGCTTTTTGCAACAGTTTCGTAGAGCGACTCTCGGCAACTAGTTATGATGGTGACGGGGTTGAAGTGGTGCGGTGCGGTGGTTAATCTTTCGAAGCTGTTTTGATCGGTTTGCAACTTTCAAAATGTGCTAAGCCTCTCATTGCTAATATTTATTGCTTTTTAATAGCTGTAAACAAACAAGATTGAACAGTTATCTGAGCACATGTCTGATGTAAAATTGCAAATTAGTTTATTAGTTTTATTTGCTAAGATGTTGGCTACATACAAAAAAAAAGTAATCAAAACACCAACAATTTTACTAGAAACATAATTTACTTTTTTTTTTACAAAATCTACAAATTTTATATGTTGACTGAGTAAAATGGAGCAATAAGCGATGCCTTGAAAAAACTCTAACAACTTGTTTAACTGTTGGCCGGGCTTAATTACCCGTTAATAACAGAACAATGCCGAAGCCATATCGTATATCGCACAGGCATTTGTCAATGTTTTAAATGTTCATTGAGGCTCAAATGGGGCGTATGAGTTATTTTGTTGTATAGAATTATATATTGTTATTTTTTTTTATTTTATTGTTGTTGTTGTTTACTGCGACCACAACAACAACAACAATAAAATAAAAAAAAATAACAATATATAATTCTATACAACAAAATAACTCAATCGAGATAGAAACAAAAGGCGCATCGCACAAAACCAAAAATTGCATAATTCGAATTTTAAATTGAATTTGCAAACAATGGCAACTGAAGCAGAGATTGATAACAAAATTTAATGGAGTTATTAGCGTGTGTCACAGAAAAAACGCTACTCTAAATGCAACTGCAACTTAACGCTAAACAATGATAATATATAATAATATCGAGTTCTTGGCCTACAAAACACAATTCACTTCAAACAAATCCAAAGTGTTCACTCGAAAACAAATATTTTAATTTTAAATAATTGGATGAATTCATTCTGAATTAAATAAGTAAAAAAAACAAATATCAAGTTTTACGACAGACCTGAACTTGAGTTTCTCTTCGAATAAAAACGCTTTTACTTAACAGATCCCGGAAATAACAATTTTATTTCAAGTTTAAGGGATGACAAAAAAAAAAACAAAAACCTTTCGAATTTAGAGTTGTGTTTGTATCGTACTGTTTTTTTTTATTCATTTATTTTTTTCTCAGATTTTACCTGTTTGACGTGGGCTCGTCGCTCGAATTGAATGCTCGCTGGATTGTGGTCGGTAATATCAAAAACGATTGCCGCAGGTTTAAAAGTAAGTGAATCCGATGAGTTGACAGCTGCTGCTGCTATTGTTGTTGTTGTTGTTATTGTAGCTGGTGCTATTGTTGTTGTTGTAGTTGTAGTTGTTGTTGGAGTTGCGGCTGCGGCTGGCACAGATATGGAATCAACATTGCCATCCATCAAAGCATCTGCCGCCTGCAACATATGCGGCATGGGCAACAAGTTGATGCCGCCAACGGAACTAGTACCACTCTCATTGTTGTTATTGTTGTTGTTGTCGCTGTGACTGCTGCTTGTGCTGCTTGTGCTGCCCCTCAAACCAATTTCGATAACAATCTTGTTGGGCTGCTGCTGTTGTATCTGATTTGGTTGTTGTGTGGAAATGAAACGTTGTAAATTTTTTGGATGCGTTGCCGCCGATATGTAATTTAGATCGCTTTTCGATAAATGATGCTGATGCAGCGTCGAATACTGCTGCTCAACGAGGGCGGCACGCGTCTGTGCCGCCTGATGGCCCCCATTGGCCGCGGCCGAATCGCTGGCCACCTTCTCACGCAACTTGACAATGTTCGATATGTCGATGCTGTTCGTCAATGTGATGCCCGTAATGCAGACCAGGACGATGGTCACTAGGACGCCGCAGATGACTAACGTGGGCATGTGGAAACATTTTCGGTTGCACATTTTGCCTAAATGGGCTGGCAAATCTATGGTCTATCGATTAATCGTTATCGCTCTGTCGCTCTCCGTTTTGTGAATCTAACACACACACACACAAAGACACGCAATTTGTTTTGTTCGCACGCTTTGCACTTTGACTGAGTCGCCAGCGATCTCGTTCAGTTCAGCTCAGCTCGGCTCAGGTCGACTGCGTCTTGAGTTTAATTTAGTTTATGTTTTAAGTTTTCGCTTTAATTTGTTTTGTTTTGTTTTCGCTCTCTGCCGCCCGCCAGTCGCGTTCAACGTCTGCTGCGCTGGGCTGCTGAAACTCGAATGCAGCTGCTGCAGCGACGCCGATGCACTCTGCACATTTACTTTGACACCGTCGTTTTTCTCTCGCCGCTCTCCGTTTCGCGCTCTCTTGCTAAGCGCGCCCTTGTCTCTCCGCCTCTGCTGCGACAGCTTCAGCTGCTCGTTCACCTTGGCGCCGGCGCCGCTGCTCCCGGTCGCGTTGGCGGCGAAGACGTCGCAGCTGCGCGCTGCTCCAAACGAATTTGCATGATGCTTGTTGCGCTTGTTGCTGTTGTTGTTGTTGTTATTACTGCTATTTTAGTTTATTTTTATTGTTTTTGCTTTTGCTTTGTTATTTTGTGTTTTCACTGCTGCTCCTGCTGCACATAAAAAGACAAAATTCCCCGAAAAAAAAAGAGTCAGCAAATATCGCTTGACTCCTGCTAATTGTTTTTCCCAATTTCGGGGAGCGGCAAGCGGCCAAACAATGAGTAACACATTCCAATGTGAATGCACTGCAATAAGATTATTTTCAACTTCAATGAATGCCGATAAAGCTATTAGTATTTGAGCCCATAAGAGGAATCTTTGCGTCGCGTTTCACGCAATCGCCTGAATGAATGCAAACCAATTTGTCACTGATTACCACTAATTGAAATGTCTTTAGCATGTTTAATTGAAAACGTAATCCGTTAATTCCCAAAACGCGCAGTTCGTTGACCCAAGCCCACCTTCCCCTCGCCATGCACCACACCTTCCACATGTGAAGCTACGCAGTTCATTTACGAAATCGTAGCCAAGGAAACGGATAAAATAATCAAACAGTGCTCGACTGCCAGATACCCTCTCATAGAACTCTACAGAGCATACAAACGTATGCCCAAAATCATCACTTCTTATTAACAAATTTCTAGAAAAATATTGTTTGCTTGTTTACAAAGATAAAAAATAATATTAAAAAATAAACACTCACAATGTGTCAACCTATTTTTATTTTATTTTTTGTGTGGTGGGTATAAAAAAAATGCGCAGAACATTTTTTGCAACTGTTAAAGGGCTTTTTCATCCAAATTAATTAAAGAACAAATACGCAGCTTCATTAATTGAAGTAAATAAATAAATACATACAAAAAAAGAGGCAAACAACTAAAGCTTGCGTCACAAACAGACCGGGTTGCGAACGTGAGAAAGATGGGCGGAGTGGGTGGGTTGGGGAGAAACCACTTTATTCATCGATTTGTCGATGTCATTCGCCCAAAAATATGTCGTCTAGCCAATAGGCGTTAATATTCAATTAAGCGAATTTCGTTGCTTTGTTTTATGAGTGTGTGTGTGTGTGTGTGTTGTGGTGTGGTGTGTGAATGATACACTCATGCGTGTGCAAGAGTGTCAAAGCTATCGCATGCCGCTCAATTAAATCCACATTTGTAGCACAACCGCAGTGCTGCCCCCAAAACAAGTTGAAACCAACTTGGAATTCCGCAACTAAGACTGAGACGGAGAAAGGGCTTGCCTAAGCTGATTCAATGAAAAATAAATAAACACTCAACCAGAACAAATAATAATAATAACAATAAGCAAGTGAGAAAGTCGAGTGAGCTCGACTACCATATACCCTAAGGTCAGCTGTAAAAATTATATATTCTAGTTGGTAATGATATGAGAGTATATATCGACCATAACTTTAGGTTTTCTTATCCGATCTTGATGAAATTTGGGAAGTTCATATATAATAAACATGTGCAAGTTTAATGATTCCCATTTATTGCAATCGAAAATCGAAATTTATCGATAATCGAAAAACGGGGGCAGACAGTCAGACAGACGGACAGCCGGGCATTGCTATATCGACACGGCTGTTGATCCAGATTAAAAATATATATACTTTATGGGGTCGGAAATGCTTAGGGCATAAAAAAAACATGCTGAATTCTTCGATAGACTTAGCTGAGAATGTGAGTTTCGTAACTTGAATGGAGAATATATTCACCTACAAACTAAAATATAATATTGAAAACGGCTTTAAATATGACAAAGGCGGTGGAATATATTTTTTGGCATAGAGCGAGGGCTTCAATGACCGATATCAGCGTAATACCAGGTTTCAAAAAAAATTCTTGTGGGATTGGGCTGTGGTTCCATAAAATTTAAGGCGGTTATCGGTCATATAACTGCAGATATTGGAAATTCGAGCTTAGGGGGCGTGACCGGGAAATGTTTGCCGATTAGCAAGAGATGTCACCAGCAATATACCCTCTAATGCCTGCGAGAGCAGAGCATGAAAATGCCATTAATACTTTGAGCTTTTAATTGCTTTTAATGTGCATTTATTTGAATTTATTGTTATTTACATATAAAGATATGTCTTTGGACAAAGCACCAACAAACCCTTCACAATGCAGGCCACAGCTAAAAGGTATTACTTAAAAACACCCATACACACACACACACACACACACATACACAATAACACATTTGCCTCTTGTTCGTGCCTCTTCACCAAAGTGTCGGCTTTGCGCATCAGGCATGAAAATTGCGCTCGACTTTTGAGTAATTATTTTCAACAGCTTTTAGCTGGAGCGCTGCTCAAGGCGGCAGATGTGGCCGCATGCAACAAGCGGCAAGCAGTAAGCGAATAAGAATAAGATAGTTTTGTACATTTAGGCCAGCCACGATGCACGAGAGGGATGCAGGCGGAGGCGATGGTTGCAACCGTATCCGTTGGCAAGTTTATTAAATTGCAGCAAGTAAATTGCAATTTCGCATAGCACAGTTTTCTGCGCCAGCTACCAAAAAAAAAAACCAAACACTGCGAATTCAAAATAAACGAATGAACAGCAGTTTTTCAGCGAAAAATCCGCTAGAGAACCAAACACTATCGCATCCCGCCTAAACGGCAATAGTTTCTGCTGCAGACTGTCAACCTGTCCTTCGTTTCATCTGTCGGTGCGTCAATGCACCTGACAGCTTCTCATATGGATGCCCCGCCCCGCACCGCCCCGCCACGCCCCGTAGCACCCATGCTGTGTCCCCAGTCTCTGATGCGTTCTTCCGATTGCTTCATTTTTGACGAACTTGCATTTGAAAACTTTTTTGCATTACAACACAAATACATCAACACACAGCCACACACACACACACACGCAGTTGAGTGGCAGGATAATGCCAAGGGGACCTTCAGAATTAATCTGCATGATAACATATCGATTAGCTGTGTTTCGCGTCAAATTGAAAACTAGATTAATGAAAAGAAATAACTTTCATTATTTTAAAACGTAAAGTTGAAGATGTGGAAAATGTGCGTCACAGATGAATCCTCTGCGAACCCAAAAAGGACATTAATTAATCAATCCTAGCCGATTCCCGACTTTAAATTTTGAATATAAATTCTCGTATACCTCGCATTGTTCGTTCGATATGTTTCTACGTTGCTCACTTATTATCGTTATCGTTAAAAATCGATTACTTACGTCAATATCTTTACAGATATCTAAATAAAAACATTTAGTTTAACTAACTTTACTCTGCAAATGAACATTTTTATATATTCAAAATATCAAGAATAGTTTTAGTATTATTTTTAAACTTCAAATTTTGTATTGTGCACAAATCCCTTTTCACAACTTTTTTAAGTATTTGCGTTGCCATAAATCTTATATATAAATTTAGGTAAAATGTAAATTTTTTTGTACTTTGTAAACTAACAAAGCGAAGACCAACTCTAGTTGTTACTGTTGGCCTAATGTCAACAGGGCTGACATTTCCACATGCGTCGCAGATTGTTATTAATTATTAAATAATTTACTAGCTGATGTCTTTTTCACTGGCGGCAACGAAACAAACAAACAGATGTGCACAACGAAAACAAAAACAACAACAGCAACAATAAGAATCTTTGGAAAAAAAATGTTGCCAATAAATATTTATTAATCTTGTCCACAAGCAAAATATCATTAATTATACGAAGAAGCCAAAATAGAAGGCGAGGAGGAAATTAAATTCGGCCAACAGAAACAGCGAAAGCAGAGACACAATTTTTGCTTATATAACTCGATTAATTTCGTATATATTTACTCAACTCAACTTAAAGATACAAAAGATCGAAATAATTAACTAGTACCAAAGAAAAAATTTGCATTTAGAAAAGAAAGTATCCATAAAACTCATATGTTCGTTTTTAAACTAAATAGTTGAGTTTAAAAATTTAAAAAAAAATAGTTAAATACACGAAAAGAAATTTTGCATTTTGTAAATACACAATTACGAGAACCAATAATTTTTTTTTTAAACTGTATCTCAAAAAAACCAAATACCAAACTAATTTGAGCCAATCCTTAAACTTGTTTGTTAACTATATGAAATAAATTATTAATTATCACGACAAAATAGCTGAAAACGAAGTGAAAATGTTTTTTTTTATTGAATTTACGATTATAATTTGACTATTTATATACCAATAGTTAAATAAAATTGCATTTAAAAATTGTTTTGGCCAGGACAACGATTTCCAGCTGCACATATAAATCATTAATGCGTCGCTGAGAATATGGCAGCAAAGTATTTGTTGCCAATTGAGTGTCATTAATGTATGTGTTGGGTATTAAATATTTAGGTGTTACCCACACACCACAGACACCACACACCACAAACACACACTCACACACACTCTCACACACATATTGGCAGCAACTTAAGTCTCATTATAGTTATCGCACTTGAAGATGTGCAGAGCGTCTTGAGAAAGTGTGCCAACCTAAGATACGGGCCCAAAGAGGCTTTACCAAACCAGAGGCCAGAGGCCAC
Source organism: Drosophila dives (assembly GCA_035042365.1). Lineage (NCBI taxonomy): Eukaryota > Metazoa > Arthropoda > Insecta > Diptera > Drosophilidae > Drosophila > Drosophila dives. The sequence continues at coordinate 2,218,477 of JAWNLJ010000443.1, read as the reverse complement.
AAGACGCTCGACTAATTAGAGAATCGTTCCAAGGATGAAGCGCTCTTTCAGTTGCTGTTTCTGTTTCTGTTTCCATTGCTTTTCTGCGGCTGCCTCAGCTTTGTTGATTTAGCTGGCTTTAGTTGAAATTGAATCGTGAAACGAAGTCACATTTGTGTTCTTAGTTGGATTCGCACAAAATACACACAGACTGCAAATAGCCAAGGACGCGCCTTTTTAGAGAGCTAGAGAGAAATATAGAATAGAAAAAAAGAGAGAGAGAGAGAGAGAGAGTGCAGCCTTGGATGTAAATCGGTAGAAGTGACACAAAAACGTCAACAAAATAGACACATCTGCTAAAAACACAAGAGACCAAAAAAAAAAAAACACTGCAAGGCTGCTAAGAGCTATTTCTGAGCCCAGATAATGCAGGCGCCTCAGTCGGACGAGTTTGAAAGTGTAATGCATTGTAAAGTGCCTACCAAAAATTAAGTACAAGGCTCACACCTTAAAATAGAGCCAATGCAGAAAGGCAACCATTAAAAGGTTCAAGCCAAATGTCTCTCTTAGTAGTCTCTAATTGGGGATTAACCTCAATAGCACTAATATGTGACAGATGATGATGGCATACAGAAATCATGAATTTAAAAGTAGCTCAAACTTGGAGGAACTTTAGTTGACTCTGTGGTAGCAAGTTTATTGCTCAAATTGATCGTGTGGCATCATATTTTTTTTTTTATTGTTTTCTTATTCACCTGCTATTTAATCGGAACTTATCAACAACTTTTCAAGTACTCCGACTTTGCTAAAACTTTGCCCGCATTTTGGAAGTTTTGTGAACTGGTTTTCAATTATTAAAATCAACAGTTACCTGATAATTAAGATAAGGATGAATAACAGAAAATGTATGCAACAGTCTATCATTTTATGTCAAACCGGAACCGGCACATGGCTATTGAAAATAGAAGTTGACAGCTAACAGGAACATTTTATGACTCTATTACAAAAAAAAATCTGAAAACAGTTATTGTAATTTTTTTTATTGGTTAGATTGTGTATCTCTGTAACTATCCCTTTTATAAAAATCTATATATGACAAAGCATAGCAAGTGCAAGTGAAGCATGCCAGCAGCACAATTGGCCTGTAATGCAAGAGGAGTTTATGTCATAAGACATAATATAATAAAATATACCACACACAATAATAATATGTATGCAAAGCTAAAACACATGTGAAATATTCTCAAGTGAGACGGTAAACGCGCAACGACCGATGTGATAATGGTATTGCGTTGCATTACGTATACGCATTGAGTGCAATCGGTATACATGCTCAAAGGAAAAAAGGACAATAAGTGCGACAAGGAGCAATAACAACAGCAGCAGCAGCAAGCTAACTAACTGCTAACAGCACTTTGAATTATTAAAACTACAACGATGCCAGCTGCACCAATACGAAAGAGGAGCAAAAGAGCAGCACGCAACAACAACAAGCTACACGAACAATGCAAAACAAGTCACAATGCGATTGTCGAGTGAGTTCGAATACGAAATACCCTGAACCCAGCTGTTAAATATATTCAAATATCAATGGCAAATTACCATATTTAAAGCTTTGCACTCAAATGTGAGCAGGTCTGCAAGTGCAGCCACTGAAGAGAAACAACAAAAAAACCGAACGTAGCGCATATTTTTTTCACAAGCCCGAACTGATCCCTAACTGGCTGAATAGAAATACGTACATACACACATGCATACAGGCATGCATACGTTCACGCCATTGTAGGTAACGGGGTTCTACAAACAACAACGTATTGACGCTCGCATTGAATATCATGTCATCTCTTTCTCACACATATGCTTGCATATTTATGCATACAGAAAATGCTTCCTACTGGCTACTGATAGAAATGAGATCAATATGAGAATATATTTTCTACAATAACTTGGGTGTTTCTTATCAGATCTTGATAAAATTTGAGCATTATTGTGCATGTGCATATACTGTGGTTATTAATAAATTTTGCCTTAAAATTTGTGGCATTTATTGCAATATAAAATCGAAAGGTATCGATAATAGAGCAACGGAGGCAGTTATTGACATAAATAAAGCAAACTTGATGCTTTCTTCTGCCTGTTACATACATTGGCACAAACTCATTTTACCCTTTTTACCCATTTTGAATGGGTTCAGAGTATAAAAAGAATGCCAACGCAAGTCACAATTGTGTGGCATGGCTATGGAATATGTATGTGTGTTTGTGTGTATGTGTGTGTGTGTGCAAGTGCTTTCAAGTGTCCTGTTGCCGCTGTTGTCCGGCTGCGCTCTGCCATGTGTATTGCATTTGAGTTGTTAAGCAGGAAAAAAACACGATACGTTCGTTCAATCTAATTCAATTCGGCATGCAGCCATCCGATCTGCTTCTTCTCCGCCTGCCACTGCTCTTTTGCCTGCTCCAGCTGCAAGTCTGCCCCTAAAGGTCTCAGTTGTTGAATCAAAATCAATACAAGCGCACAAAACAGAACCCAAAATGACTAAATAAAAAAATACAAAAATAATGAGAACACGAAGGAAGAGTAACCTTTAATTAGTCAATGTCAGGGACAAGGCTCAATGTCGGTTAAAAAAAAAAAAAATAGAAACAAGCAGGAAATTAGCAGCTGCAAACTGCAGCAGTCAGCTTCTTGACTCGTTCAGTTGGCAGACAGCCAGACATGTCTGACAACTCAGTTTGTCTCCCATTCGTTGCGTTGCAATTCTATTTCGCTTATCTCGCAGCAGCAACCAATTCGAGTGCCGCATTTGCATGTCAATTCGGGGAAACAGGTGCCTTCTCCTTGTACAAGATACAAGATACAAGTTGCAAAATGTTTTCATCCAAACACTGTTGGCGTCTTTTTTTTCATGCATGTGTGTGTTGTCGAAGGAATAACAACATCTAAAACATGTAAATGTGGCTAGTATATCTTGGACACACCGAAAATTACATACACTTAAATTGCTGGCAACTTAAATTCACGAAAAAAAATTTAAAAATCGACCTACAAAACTTATATGACACACATGCCTATGATAAATATATATTCTGTTTAAATACTTTATAAATACTTTATAAATTTATAAATATGACAATCTATTCAAAAAGATTTCATTATAATATCAAGCCTAATATTGTTCATCATAAATTGTTCTCTGGGCAATTTTCATCAATTATAAAAGTTTTCTTCAAACATGACAACATTATAATACCCTTATAAGAAATAATATTCGCATATTTTCAGAGATGAATTGGTTATCCTCCACTGGCTACCCAAACAGTTTTTTTTTTTTGCTAAAATGCAAGGCTAAATAGCAACGGGGTTGGATAACAACGGAGATAATATTCCATTTCAATTGTTTTAAAAAGCGGGTCAAGTTCGATAAATGCAATTTTAGTAATACGGTATTTACACAGCATTCCAATGAGATTATTGCAAATTGTTTGCTTTGGTCTTAGCACGTTTGCAATTGCAGCTGACTGTTTTGCGTGTGGAATACGACAACCAAAAGCGAATCAAAATTGAATTACTGACGCTGAAGCTGCAGGAACATGCATGTGTGTGTTTGTGTGTGTGTGTGGGTGTGCATTGGTATGCACAGGTAATGCTAGCAGTAAACGCTTTTCAATGGTTAACTGTATTTGGTGTATGGTTTTTATAGCCTCATCCGCTTAAGTGGTAAATATATATATGAATTGATATTTATTTAAAGGAATTGATTGCATGCCCCCAGGCAAGTGATAAGCATATGGTTTGGGGAAAGATAAACTACGCTTGGTGCTGCCACAGCTGGACACTTTGTTAGTCATATCCATAACGATTTGCATATTATGTTTGGTATAAATTCATCCAAAAGATATCATTTCAACTGAATTGCCAAATTTATATAATTGCCGTTTGTGATTCTAATTGCCATTTTTTGACATACATGCCTGAAATTTCAATTATCGAGCAAAACGAATTGTTTTATTGTTTTGTTTGCAAACCGCATTTGGCTGACAGGCATCAGATGGATAGCGGCAAAGGACAACTGCAAGCACATGCCACAAAATGGAATCAAGCTTGACAATTAAAATGCAACCAGATACACACAACACACACACAGACACACACGTATTCCTTATAAAAAAAATAAAATAAAAATACATACAAATGCCACCAATATGGAAACGAGTGAGAAAGCCTGGCCAAAAAGTCAGCAAATTATTTTTACAATTTACTATGCATTGCTGCAGTTGCAGTTGCAAATAGACAAATGGGCCAACGAAAATTTGGCAAGGCTTAGATAGAAACACCAAACAGCAGCAGTTTGCGCAAAAAAAAGTTAGCAAGGCTGCTGCGAAAAAAATCTACAATAGATTATAAAAACTAAAACGTAAAATAAAAACAAAAAAAAATAGAATATATGTTGCAAGGTGGCAAAGCTTTAATACCCCTCAGTGTACAGGATTACAGGATGAGGATACATATCGAAAATTAAGTGTGGCGGTTTGACGATTGCTAACAAAAAGAGCGTCGCAATTTGAAGGTCTGCGAATTAATTAAAGTTGATTTAGAATAAGAAATATTGGTTAGGAATATAGTCTTAAATACCCTGTACCAAAAACAGAGTAGAGAGAATAGCACGCCTGACATCATGTTCTGATAAATTGTGGATTTTAATTTCTTGTTTCCCTCTTGCTGTTGGCCTGCTTTCATTGCATACTTTGAGCAAACAAGAATTATGGCCCGGCGACAAAAAGCCGTGGATAGCGAAATGAATTATTAATAATGTGGCCAAAGCCGCTAGTACAAAAAGAACAAAAAAAAAACAGAGAAAGAAAATAGTAAAGCTGCTCTGGGCCGATGACCACAAAACCCAAAGTCAATAAAATGCCAAAGGCTTGTATAGCAAACCACAAACCAAAAAGCCTACAACAACAGCAACAATAGCAACAACAACAGCGATAAATGTATATTTGTCTTGACATCAAATCAGACGTGTCAAACTGGAGTCCTGGACTCAGAAAACAAGTAGCCAAAAGAGCAGCCCACATGAGCCTCGTCCTCGTCCTCGTCCACGTTCACGTTGTCGTCCTCGTCCTCGTCCTGTGGATGCGAATGCTTTTCTGTTGCCTTCATATTTTCGATTCGATTTGAGAACAGGTCAACGGAAGGGAGGCGGCATGAAGTAGATGGAGGAACATATGTGTTCATAGATGGGTTGTCTTTAAAGTTTCAGCAAAGGCAATTTCAAATATACATATAAATATATATATACATATATTTTAGACTACTTTTCAAAGTTTAGCATGCAAAACATGCTATTTATATGGGGCTTACAGAACTGAACTTAAGGACTTTATAATTGGACAGGGGGGTAAACGGGTTTGTCAAAAGAAAAGTTTTAAATTTTTTTTTTTTTGGCTTCTTTTGTTGAAATGAGCTCAAAGTTATGGCAATTCTCCTTTGAGATGCTTAACGCACAATGCCATAAATATATATGCAAAACAATTCCAAGAAGTTGGCAGTAGATTAAGCCAAAGCGGAAGCGGCCATTGTTATCGAATCAGAAAAGCTGAAAGGCATCTGAATGAAATGTGAATAAAGTGAATTTAAATATACGCAAAATGTGTTGTCTAAAGCAAAACTGTGTTTATTGTTTGTCAATTTTCATATTCTCAACAAATGATCGATAAATGTTCGATATCGATTACAATGCTTGCAATACTACAATTAATTAAGCAGCCCTCGTCTGCATTTGAGTATGCTGTACATGTTGGTGTCGCTATTGGCTGATAGCCCACGTAGCGACACTGAAGAGACGAGGCATGCATTTGTTGCACGCCACTATCAAAAAAAAAAAAAAAAAAAAAGAAAATAGAAAAAAACACAAGCAACAAACAAACAAACAACAAACAACGACAACATCGGCTTAGCCTGGCTTTTATACCAGCGCTTAAGTGCACTCGAGCTACCTGTAAACACACACGCGCCTCTAAGCGCGAGGTATTCATATAAAATTACACTCGCTGGCAATGTGGGCGTAACCACAACTGAGGCAGGCAGGGGGGGCGGTGCACATGGCAGACATGATATGCTTTTGTCTAGGCTCAACAGGATGCGGCGTTGGGAGGATGTGTGCTTGTCTCTGTCTCTCTCTCTCGCTGTGTGAGTGTGTGTGTGTGTGGGTGTGCGGATGTTTGTGTGTGTGTGGGTGTGTGTAAGTGTGTGCGCTGCGAGGCCATAAGACTGTTTGTTTCAGTTGTTCAACTTTGGCTTTGCCTTTTGTGCTTTGGTTTAAGCCTCAAAATCAGTATCAGTAGCAAATTTAGCTGCAGCAGCAACACCAACAGCAGCAACACCAACAGCTGCAACACCAACAGTAGCAACACCAACAGCAGCAGCAGTTTTACTTGCCGTTTCAATGTTTGTTTGTATGTTTGTTTGTTATTATGTTGCTCAAGTGAAAAATGACGCATTTTATGCGCTACTCTTTTACAGTTTTCTCTTCCGTCTGTCTCTCCATTTATCTGTAGACAAATATGTATAGTCAGATACACACACACGCACACACGCACACACACACACATAAAAGTTGTGTTTATGGTACAGATTTTTCATGTGCAATTTGCAACGATAATTTTGTGGTTTTTATATCCTATGCCAAATAAGAATGAATAAAAAGAGCATAATCAATATGTGGTAATGTATTTTATACACAAACACACGCACACGCACACACACACACACACACACACACACACACACACAAGAGTTAAGTTCTTATATTGTGCATGTTCTAAGATCTACAAATAACATCAAATAATAAAATATGTTTGGGCAAAATCTATTATTATTCGCATTTTAATGACAAATAGATTTAGATTTAGCAACAAATTATTTAATTAGCTTCGATTTATTAAAAAAAAAGAGTGTAAAATTCGAAATGTAATCGCAAATTCAAAACGATTGAAATTCACAAATGCATATTTAAAACTGCAAGTTTAAGACTTGATTTAGGATAGCTCCTAGTCTGACACTATTAATCAGAGAACACTTACTTTGTCCCTTTTGAGCATATACATAAAATGTGCATACAAATACATTCATATATATATATATATATAATATATATATATATACCTGGGTATATTAAAAATAAAATACGTGTGAAGCATTTTTCAAGCATGCTGAGCGCGAATATAAATTTCGTTGATATCTCAACTTGTGTCCCAGGGGGGGCGGCGGCATGCGGTGAAGGATTTGTGGTCGTGGGCGTAATAATTTTCAAATTGTTCCTTGAGTTTTTTCATCTCTCCATTATATATTTTTTTCATTTATTTAATTATGCAAAGTATTTTTTTTTTATTTCTGATTGTTATGCATTTATTAAGGCTGTCAATTCAAATGATTCGATAAAAAACTTTCTGAATAAAGGGATAAAAGAAAGAATTTTTGTGTTCGGTGGATAAATTACTGATGATTTTTGAGATGCGCTTTCGATGTTGATAAACGTTTTCCTAAGAGATCTCAAATATCTGAATAAATCAGAATCGAAGCAGTGCAGTTTTTCACTGGGGGTTCTATTTCAAAAACAGTCCTTATTTGAATATTTGAAGACCATTAACGAATTACGATGATTCAATATTTAAATACATATATGTGTATATATATTTATATATATATATATGTAAATATGTATGACTGATGCAGTTGTAGTTAAATTCACTTTTTTTTATTCACTGCTGGTTGCTTTGTGTCATTCACTCATTAAAATGTAAACACCAAAAACAAGCAACACACACACATAAACACTCGCGCGTACACACACACACACAACAACAAAAATATATAAAAATAATGCAAAGAGTGCCCAAAATGGCGTCAAAAACACATTGCACATCCGCCGATGCCCGCAGCCTGCAGCGGCCAGCATCCTGTGCATCCTGCAACTTGCAACGTGCACCGCGCTACGTGCTACGTGCTACGTACAGTGCTATAACTATAATTAATACCAGCACAAAACAATGCGAGCCCGTGTTCTGCCAACCGCGGGCCTTCGAGCTGGACTCAATGCACAACCAGCCTCACCGCCAGCCTTGTTGCATTGTTTATTGTTTATTAACGTTGGCTGTTGGCTGTTGTTAAGACGACAAATGACGGACCGAGCAGACCGAGCAGGCCGAACACCGCGTTTGCACCGCGGTAAGGTAAACAAACGCGTTAACCACGGACTGTTTGGCTGGGGTTTTCCTGGTTCTCGGTAACTCTTGCTGCTTGCCACTGATTTGGTTTAATTGTTTTCTGTTTGCTTCCTTTTTAATTATTTGTCTTCTTTTTTTCTATTTTTTTTTTTTTTTGGTTCATGAGCTGTGCAGAAAGCTGGTACTACTGCTGCTGCTGGTACTGCTGCTGCTGCTGCTGGTGTTGCAGGTAGCCTTGAACATAGCACTGGTGCACTGTGGCGACTGTGGCAAAAAGATAACAACGTTTGACGAAGTAGCACAAGAGTTCAGTTTGTTGTCCGATTGACACTGAGTCGCGAGCGTGCGAATGTTGCGTGATGGAGTTGACGCTTCCAGCGCAGACGACACATTAAACGCGCCAGAGCAAAATATCAACACTGGCAGCAAGCAGCGAGCAGGCGAGGCGAGGCGGACCGACGAACAGACGGGACAGCCGGATCGGACAGGCCGATGAAACAGGCATAGCGCCCAAAATGGCACCGTTGGGTCCAATGCAGAACGGACGGCCCAAAACAGCGCCAGCCGAGCGAACTACAACACCCGAACGAGCCGAATCGCATTCGGCATTCGACATTCGGCGTTCGGCATCCATACGAACGGCATCGAGTCGAGTGGCGAGTCTCAACGAGTTGCTCGCTGTCGAATGGGAGGCAAGCAGCGTATGCGAAACTCACCTCAAATACCCTCTCGAATGCACAAAATCGAAATACATAAAAGTAATGAAAATTCAATAAATCCTGATCGAGTGTTATTTAAAGAAAATATAAAAAATAATATTATAGCACGCTCAATATTTAAAATGAAGCCTTTTCCTTATTAAAATCCACTAAATTTCACAAGTCAATTTTAGGTACTCATTTATATATTTATTTATATTAACTATTATGCAATAGTTTTGCAATTTAACAATAATGATTTCAATTTGTATGTTTTGCATTAAATTACAGCTGTTATGTTCTGCATATGTTCTGTATTGGAATATATTTTGAAAATGCACATTCTAAGTTATTTTAGAGATGTACCCGCAAGAACATTGCTAATGAACCCATTTTCAGGTTGTCTTGAGCTTTCCCCAAACAACCACGCGCGTGTTTTTGGCGCCAAAATAATGTGTGTTCATATTTAAAGTTGGTGCAAAAAGCTTTTTAGCAAAGCTCCTATGTTGCGCACATTAAACGGCGAAACGATTTGGCAACGGAACGAACAAACGAACATTGTTCTGCTCAATGCAGCAGAAGCTTCTTCTTCAGTTGTCTCGACACCGCTCAGCAGAACGGTTGAGAGCGCTGATGCGAAGCTGACTTGTGGATCTGAATATGATATGTGCGAAATTAGCAAGGCAGCCAAGAGTAAAATTACACAGTTAAATGCTCAAAGTCACAGGAGGTTATCTGCAATATGTGCTAAAAAGTATTTGACTGAGTTAATAAACCAACTAGACGCTACGCTTAACTTTTACTCTGACCACTAATCATATGTTAAGAAACTCAGACTTCGTAACACATACCAGATGAAATTAATAAACAATTTGCATATATATTACGGAAAATTTACCATTACTAAATTTCATACTAAGCTTAATTAGTATTTAAATAGCCTAAGAATTGCCGCAAAGTTAAGTTACTTCTAAAAATTCATAACGTTATAATAAAATGTATAGTTTTGTTTACTTCATTTGTGCTACTCAGCTCTAATTTTGCATTGTTATCAATAATTTCATATAATGTCAACTATTAGCAGAATTGCTTTGTGTTAATTTCTTGAGAATTGAAACAAATTTCATAGAAACAAAACTAAAAAATACTGATTATTAAGCGATTTATCAACGCAAAAACTTTTGAAATATTTTATTTTTCAATAAACATTGAATAAACACATGTTTGTATATATATACATATATATATATATATATATATTTATATAAAAATATATATTTGTATGTGAGCAGAGTACAATGCAATTGTTTGTGGCAATTGATGTTGTTCAATGATGTTGCCGCTGCTGCCGCTGGTTATTGACACAAATCGGTAGACTATTCCGGACACTGTTTGTTATTGTTCAGGCTTCTTGATTTTCATTTATCTGCATGCATGGCACGAAAAGCACATACAGGCACACACGCACATATACACATACACACACACTCGAAATTGTAATTTGTGAAAGCCAAGCCCGCGCACTTGGCCAATTAAATGTCACCAAGAGTCCAAAACAGAGTCCAAAACTCAACAATTTTCATGAATCGCAAACATGTCTGTTTGTGTGTGTTTTTGTGTGTGTATTTTTGTGAAAATATATGCAAACATAACAAAATTAACTATGGATCGCAGTCAAAATGAGTTGCAAAAATGGATCCGCTGTGTAAACGCTTTAACCTTGCTATTATATTAAATCCCTGATCGCAATCTATATATATATTAAAAACACATAAATATACGTTGAATACAACAATTAAAACTACACCCTCAAATAATGATGGTACATTAAATTTAAAATGAGGAGTGAGGCAAATTTTATGCTCAGTTTGGCCTGACAAATGTGGCTTCCGATTAAATCAGGGGCACTCATGGAGTGTTAATGATGTTAACACTAAATAGCAGGTACCCTAACAACATAAAACTACAATATTTAAGTAATCGTTACTAAGCATCTATTGTTTATCTCCGAGGTTCGTTGACCGATCACCTGCTGCTGGTCCCATCAATTATTCGCCAGCTCTGAGAGAGTGAAGAACAGTATCTAGATATAAATTTAGATATATATATAAATACACAAGCAACTTACTTGTCTTTGGGTATATGCTAATTTAAGCCTACTCTACCAAAAGCAATACCAAAAGCAAAACAAAAAACCAAAAAAAAACTGTTATCTTTGGCACGCCGACGTAGAAAGCAATTAATTAACATTCAAGCCCGAAATGAATATTCCACATTTGTACAGTGAGAAAAGGTAAAATGTGTGTATATCGTACAACTTAAAACTCTCATCCATAGACCGATTGTTCCTATGCTACAACAATAATGTATTTGCTGCGAGAAGAGGTCCGCAACGGCATCTTCAATGCGTAGCGAAAAAAATTATAATACCCCTCGAGGTATACTTATTTGAGACCTTATGCGGATATTTCTCTGCTGCCATCATCTAATGAGAACTGTACCGAATTTCAATTTAATTCTATAAATGTTTTGTTAATGGCATGGAAAATTCTATTAAGTCAAGAATCTTTTAATATACAAAAATAGCAAAACATTAAAACAAGTTGAGCGCAAAAAAGGTGATCGTAAAAACTGTAAGGTCTACAAAAAGAAATAAATTTGTTATTCAAATGCACGTTGCGAAATGAATAATCAATGATAATCTGTTTGGAAATTTACAGGTAGCTAATAACCTATTTAAGTTTTTGTACGAGTTTAAGTTAAAAGTAAGGCAAAAACGACAAAAATTAACTCATTGCAAAAAAATTCCGGTCTACAATAATTAGGGTAAAACATTTATTACGTCATAAAGCTATATAGCAAATTACGCTAGCAGACATATATAGTATATATGCATTCCATGCAAGCAAATCTCTGTCACGATTTTAATAAAAATAATTGTTTCTTGCTGACAATATATTTCCTGATCGTGATCAAAAGCCGGCAAACTGGTTTATCTCAATTTGTTCCTGTTTCAGTCGCACTCAAATACAAGAGAGCAACAAATTAAGCCAATTGAGTTTTTTTTTATACTCTTGTGGAGAGTATTTTTAGTTTGTCATGAAGTTAAATTAAATACATATGTTTTTGAGTGTCAAAATTATCTCGATAAAATCGGGTGTATATCCAACTTATGAGGAGGGAGGCGAATAAATCGGATATAATATAGCTTTCAAGAGAAAAGCAATCGAAATGATTGTTCTCGTAAATAAAATGTTCTAATTATTATTAAAATTATAAATAGCATACAAAAGTCATGATGATAATGCAACACTTTAACAACTTTTGTAGAAGGGTATAAAATTGTCGTCGGGTTGATTTTTAATTTTGTATTTTGTTATTGTCGCGATTCGCATTTCTTGAATTTTGTGACGTGACAAGTCCGAGACAAAGAGACTTCAATCTGCATGTGGGAAATACTTAGTCTGACCCATGCTAAATTTAAATAGCTTACAAACATACACCTGTACATACATACGTGACTGTGCAAACAAGTGTGAGCAACACAGTGGAATTAAGTAAAACAAATACTTGAGAACAATGCGATAATATGAAAAATCTTACAACTTCATGGCTGATCAGAGAAAAAGAGCGAGAGAGAGCAGTAATCGGATTATATTTATTGTAAAGTGAAAGTGATACAAATAAACTGGAATTCAGAAATAGTTCATGCCTAAAGCAAAAAAAAAAAAAAAACACACGCAAAAAAAAACACTGATAAGCAGCGTTTATGTAACAGAAATTGCTACACGTGTATATATATTGCTGATCGTCGCTCGAAGGGGTGTGGGTGGAGAGAGAGGAGCCACAAACAGATGTATTTTTATTAATTGGTACCATTTGGTAACAAGACGAGAATATTCAGTTTTCCGTGTTATGTTTTCTAGTAAAACGAACAGAAAACAAAAGCACAAAGTAGAAGCAGAAAAATAAGTAACAGAAGAAGAGAAGAGTGAAGAGTGAAGACAAATTCCACGTCAAGAAAGAAGTAAAGCGTGAATACAAATTCCACGTCAACGTTATTTTGTTGTCATGATCGCAATCTCTGCGAGTTGTTGTTGTTGCTTTCATTGCTGAAAATGTTGGTAATGAATGACACATTTTTTATTGTCTCTCTTACTTAATGGCATTCTGGGTCAGTAGAATACATAATAAGAAGCAAAACAACAACAACAACAACAATATAGTAATAATGGTAATAGACCAAAGACGTCGGCAACAACAGTATCGAAATTATTAACAAAGTGAAAGCAGTATTTATTGGCGATTCGGGAACAGGAAGCACATGTCTCAAATGGGTGCCCCCTCCTCGCCCCAACCAGCCTTATATGTTATCAGCAACAAAATTAATTCGATGCTGTTACGATTTAATTGCCAACATATGTAGCAAGATAGTATATAGTGTGTATACACAGACATGTTCAATTAAATATCCCAACACAATTATCATTTTAGTTACAGTTGAGAATTTATTATAAGCTTTGAATCCAGCTCACTAAAAGATTAATCACAATTATCGAAATATTTTTCAAAACATACAAAAAATAAAAAATTTAAACTCCTCCCCATAAACGATAGCAAAGATTGCACATCTATCGAGTGCATATAGATAAAATTCGCCAATCAAATTACGGCTACCCGAAGTAATTAGATAAGCACATGCAGCCGAGTCGCTTCTTGAGTGTGTATGTGTGCAGAAGCAAAAGCAGAAAGAGGAAAAAAAACAAACAAAAGGAGAATAGCCAGAAGCTTTTGCAGCTCGCTGTTATTCTAAACTTTTTGGCAGTACTCGCATAAATATCGTGTTCCTCCGAAATCAACCGAAATAAGCCATGAAATGTTTGTCGGCAATGTTAAAGATATCAGCGCCGGCGCAGCCTACGCCGCGTTGTGGAGGAGCGCAGTTGCAAAAAAAAAAAGTAATTATAAAAAAGAAAAACGAGTTATCAGCGTCAGCGTCGAAGTCGACGTCGGCGCCACAGCATCCGTCAACGTTACTCTTGGTGAGCCGTGAAAAATAGGAAGCACAGGCCACGAGGTAGACTATTTTTGCTGCTGATAGAATGAAAAGCAGAACTTTGAAGCGAACATATGGGCACACATACACCGGTACATACATATAAAAAATAAAATGACATATTTTATTCTGCACTTTAATTCAAGCTGTAAACCCAACAATAATTGTTTGATGCCTTCTCGTCAATACCATTATTTTTATATTATATTTATATTATATTATCTTTTATTATATAGTTTATATTATATATATGATTTTTTGAATGCTACTATTATTTTGACCGCAGCTGTACATATGTCTGCGTGCGTTCTTATTTGAAAATTGACTCACCTCTTTGACTTTTTGGCGCTTCTCTTCCATTCCGGCATCCGCATTCTCCCCCGCTGCCCGTTCTCTGTCCGTGCCCATGGGCAGCTTTAACGGTTGTCCGTTGTTATTGTTGTTGTTGTGGGTGGTGTGATCCGCCAGTGTCAAGGAATCGCGATTTGCTTGCTCTGCTCCCACATCCTGCTCAACAGGCTGTTCCTGCTGCGCAGCAGGTGCTGGGGCCTGTGCTTGGGCATCGCTTGCTGCGGCTGCTTCTGCGCCTGCCACCTGCGGCTCCTCATCCAAAATGTCGCCCAGTTCAGCTATGATCTTCTGCTGGAGACGCTGGCGATCGCCCATAAAATGCGGATCCTCGTTGCGTGGTGCATGGGCGGCCAACGGGGGGGCGGGTATGAAGATTTCGGGACCGGCCTTCTGGAAGTGCTTGTAAACGCGCAGAACACGCTCGCTGCCAAAATTGTCTGGCAGTAGGAAGATGCCGCCGAAGCAGAGGAAGCACAGCGTTATCAGCACGAGTCCAATCAGACATTTCTCGCGCGAATGGAAGTTCGACTTCCGTCCAATTGGACCAATTCGATACATTTTTTGCACTATTTTCCACGTCTTGTGTCTCAGCTGTTTTACGTTTTTGTGGAAATGCCGTTATATGCCGGCTTAACAACGCATACACACACGCACAGCAACGACGCAGGCGCAAGCAGAGCCTGTTTTTTTTTTTTTTTGTTTTAGTCAAGCAGCTGTTGCAGCTGCATTATTTTATTTCTTATTGTTGCTATTATTGTTCGTAAATCGGATTTAGATATATACATGACACGTAAGTAAAATACTACAACTAATAAGACTGTTAGCAAAAAGAAAACAAATCAAATTTAAAAAGCAACCAATTTGAACAGCGTGCTTAAACTTTAAACGCAACGGCAACATTGGCGCGCTCTTTGAGCGAGAGACAAAAAGAGTATGAGTGAGAGGCGTAGACAGGTTGCCAGGCAGACAGACAAACAGACAGAAGCACGCAATTTGCAATCAGCAACGACAACAATAGCGGCTCCAGTTATTACGGAACACCGTTAGCCCAGAAGAGTGACTGGGTGTGTGAGCGAAAGAAGCGAGCGAGTGCCAAAGATGAGTTTCTTTCCCCTCCCTCTGCAGATGACAATTATTACAGCTGTGCAGAATGTGAATGTGATTCCGAATGAGGGTGGCTGCTGCCGCTGCTGCTGCGTCTTTAACGCCTACGCCAGCGTCGCTGCTGTCATAGCGTTGACGTTTGCTTTGCTTTTTTATATTTTTTTTTTCCAAATTTTTTGCAATGTCTTTCGTTTCTGCCGCCGCAGTTATTGTTACTGAGGCAGCACTTTCTATTTGTATAACGGCAAAACAAACCCAAAAAAACGGAAAGAAAAAGAAATTGTTTACAACAATTTGAACAGACACAGTACAATTAAACAAACACAGCGCGTCTCGGTCTTAAAATACAATTTAACGCACACCCGCACGATAGTTTATTTAGCGTTAGTTGTTATACGTTCAATCACAGTTGTGGCAGCAACATCACACGAACAGAAGCGGTGAAGCATTTAAAATGTTTTCATTCCTTGCACGAGCATTTATTGTATTTTGTTTTATACTTGTATTTCGCATATTTTTGTTGTCGCGGCGTTGCCAGACATTGCGATGTTACCTGACGCTAAGGTCGTTATCTATCACTGTCTGTCGACTATCACTTTAAAGTTGCACATATAAGAGAATAATTATCGACTGTACAATTTATTATTATAAAAAATTGCCAACCTGGAGAATATTAGTTTTGTCGATTATAAAAAGTATTATTGAAATTCAAATAATATTTACCAATCATATATGCAATTTTTCGGAAATCACGGTATAATCAAATTTAACGATATGCTGAAATATAACAATACAATAAACAATCTGTCCACGATATATGTTTAATATGTGTTTATATAAAATATAAGTTTATTTACAATTTATTATTAATTTAATATTAACGTTGTCGGTTGAAATTTGATATTAAGTTATTTTCGCTATGTAGCCGATTATACAAATCTATCGGATCACGATATTCATAAAGTTCGGTTTTGGGGCCTACAAAATTAATAAAAACAAATTTCTCTCTCTACGGACCTTATAAGTATACTTTTTGTATAGTAATTAAAAAATTATTCTCTCATCGTACATTATTACCATTTCGATGAACTTGCCGCTATTATGTGGCTTTGTGGTGGTTTGCCGATAACCGCCGTCAACATGTTTTAAATGTTTCATTTAAACACCATCGTGAACAGCTGTTTTTTATAAAAGTTTGCCCATTTTGTTTTGAACTAGGTTTATTTCACAAAGTTATTTATTTGTTTTTATAGAAGTAGCAACCTAAAAAAAGGGAGATTTAATTGTGCAAAAACAGACACATCATCAATCATGGAAAAGTGGCTGAGCGAAACATTATCCAAGTGCCTGGACTGCGTCGTCACCGACAAAATGATGTCGTGAGTTCCAAAGTAAAATAGCAAATGTAATGCGAATCTAACGAATTCCCCTTGCTCCGCAGCACCATATTGGCCATCCGGGATGACAAGGCGTTCGACGACTATTTTGGCAATCTGCTGAACGAAGAGGATGAGGAACATCGCATGTTTCTCCAGAACTGTCGTCGCATGCTGCTCAGCGGCAAACAGCCGCGCAGTCAAAATTTCAAAAAGAAATCGCCACCCATTGTCGGCAACAGCGGAGCGGGCAAAAAGCAGGGAAAATCTGTGAACATGTATTGCGGCGATGGGAAGGTGATGGGCGAGCAGATTCTGCTGAAGGGTCGTCGAATCTGCAATTGCCAGGCGGCGGAGCACCAGCTGATCAACAATTGTTTACGCTGTGGGCGCATTGTCTGCGAGCAGGAGGGCAGTGGCCCCTGTCTCTACTGCAACCAGCCCGTACACACTGACGAGGAGGAGCGGCTAATGGCTAAGACGGCGGCGGCGGCGGCTGAGGCAGTGTCGTCAACAAAAGCTTCCACCAAAGGTATGACGAAGGCTCAAAAGAAGCAGCTTAAACAAAAACAGCTGTCGGCCAACGATCCAGACAAGCTGCAGGAGGCGCTGGCACAACGTGATCGTCTGCTGGAATACGATCGGAACAGCGAGAAGCGGACGACGGTGATCGACGATGAGCTGGACTACTTCCAGGAGAACTCCGTTTGGCTGACGGACACGGAGCGCGCCAAGTACGAGCAACTGAAAAGCGAGATGCACGAAATGAAGCACGGCAGCCGGCTGAAGCGCAAGATCAAGTTGGACTTTGCCGGCAGGGAGTTGCCAGAAGAGTCGCCGGTCTCCAGAGAATACGAGCGGAGCGTGCTTGGCCAGCTGGCCGCTGTTAGCAAGGCTGCCGCTGTTTCTACGCTGATCGGCCGCTCCTCAATGGGACTGGCGCCCAATCTGGATGTGGCCAAGCCTCCCATCTTCAAGGCAAGCAAGGATCAGGCCACTGCAACCGGTCACGATGGGCTCGAGCGCATCTACAATCGGGTGCAGGACAAGGAGCTGCTCGAGATGCAGGACATGCGCCAGTGCCTCTCCATGCACCAGCCCTGGGCATCTCTCCTTGTGGCAGGCATTAAAAAGTAAGTCAATTTGGACAACATATATTCCCATCTGGTATTTAATTTCTGCTTCTACTTCTCTCTCTCTGTAGACACGAAGGTCGCGTTTGGTACAGCGAGCATCGCGGACGCTTGTGGATTGCCGCAACGGCCAAGGAGCCACATGTTGATGACATTGCTCAAATGGAGGATTTCTATCGGTTGCACTACAATGGTGAGTAGAATCATCTATTGCAATGAACCCACACTAAATGCGTTTTACAGACAAAGATTTGAAGATGCCCGAACATTATCCAACTGGCAGTCTGCTGGGCTGTGTGCATGTGGAACACTGCCTGCCTCAGGAGGAGTATCGGGATGTGTATCCGCAGGGCGAGTCGGACAGTCCATATGTGTTGGTCTGCAGCAGGCCGGAGCAGTTGCCCGTGCTGCTGCCAGTGCATGGCGAGCACAAGATCTGTAAGTCGACCTCCTCCTATCGACAAGTTTTTGATCCCAATTACATTCGTCTCCTGCCTTGTAGATGAGCTGCCGTTAAAGACGCACACTGCCGCGTGCAAAACACTGTTGCGCTCCCGAGCCAGCAAAGGTTGAGTTCCATTTCTCCCGGATTTTTAGTTAAATCTCTGTTGTTGATTCCACCTCATAAAGGATAAAGTTAAAAAGTTTCCATAATATCTAAGAGAGGCCTATTATTTCACCTTTCCGGCATTTTAAAAAAATATATATCTACTACCACTAACACACTTGAATCTACGTCAGAGGATTTCAAAATAGGTGCAAACTGGGTCTTTTATTTAGCCTCTGTTAACCATGGTCTTCTACTACATAAACTGGATTGGATTTGCTACCAGCTATTTTACCTGGATTTTTGAGTATCTGTGTAATAGATCTCAAACAGCCATGCACTCTTAACTCACGTAGTCGCCACTGGGATCCCCTGGGATAGCCACCTGTGTGCAGTGCTTTTGAACCCATTTATTAATGACACATTTTCTGTGGTAAATGATGACGTCAGGAGAACAAATGTTGAAGCATTTCGCATTTAAATACCCCCAGAAATGTTATAAATAAATCTAAAAAATAATAATTTTTTGCTTTGTGTATATTTTTTATTGTAATTGTATATGTTTAAATTGTGTCGTTGTTAAACATTGGAAAACGTCAAATTATCGATAGGCGCCCAACGAAAAGTTTATATTGCATTAAAGGCATTCCAGCAGAAGTTAATTGTTTCCTTTTTAATTTCAATATTTATCTGAATTCATATGTGTTGCGACTTTAATTGCTTCTGAATACACTGAAATTATTAATCCTTGATATTCATTTATATTCATGCATCTACAATTTGCACAGTAATTATTTTCGAGGAATATCAATAACATTTGTGATTGATTTTTTTATTCCAATATTTATGCAATGGTCAAAGTGGACATAGAATTTTGGTAAATTTGTAAATTACTTTAATAATTCAATATATATTATTCATTATTCATCATTCATCATTTGTTGTCACAGCGGTACTTGCAACTTTGCGAGGCAATGTCAGATGTTGCAGAGGTTTCTGGTAGAATCGGCGCCAGGCATACAGGTTGTGTGCCGCATGGGACGGCCCGGTTCATTTGAGGTGACCATTGACAATCAATTGGTGCATTCGAAACTGGCTAGCATCGCTTTTCCCCAGTACCACAGTGTGCTTGACCAGGTGCAGCGGGCACAGGCTGGTCAGGCCCTGGAAACGGTTCAACCAGCTCCCATCAAAAGTTGCAGCATCATGTAAAGATTACGATTATAAAATATCAAATATTCATATATATGGGATAAACAAATTAATTTATGATTACCTTTTAATTCACATACTATATATTTTGCCAAATGTAAACAAAATTAAGATTAATTTAATACAAATTTAATTATTCGTAAATTTTTATTATAATCATAGAATAATATAGAATTGATTTGTTGGGGTATTCCCCGAGTGTAGACTCAGCGCCTGTAGCGATAGCGCTTGAAGTGGAACCACAGCTGGAAGATGTTGTTGTGGAACTGGCATCGGAAGCCGCGCTTGTAGCTGAATTCCCACTCGCGATTGACGATCTTGAAGGCGATGTCCTCGTAGGGGGGTCCAGTGTGGAAGCGGAGCACCGCAAAGTCGCCGTTGTCGGCACAGGGCGTGAGGAAATATTGCGGCGTCTGCGATTTGTCCATGAGATCCGGATAAAATATGTTGAACTTGTAGCCCTGCACAATCTTTGGCGGAGGATTGTCCATGTCGTAGTGCGTCTGATTGTATTTGTTCCACTCGAAGCCGGTGTGGACGCGATTGAAGTAGCGCGGCTTGCGCGGCCGATATTTGTCGGTGGCCAGCTGAGGCACTGCATCCAGCGTTGTCTCCACACTGAACTCTGCCTCATCGCCCTGCATCCCCTTGCGTGCCTCACCCCGCATCCGTTGCTCCTGTGGCGTTAGCGGCGTCGCATCTACCACCCGCTCCGGATGGATGAGCTGCAAACGCTGGCGCTGCACACGATGCTCATCATCGCTGTCGCCATACAGGCCACCATCGATATTGTCCTCATCGGCAGCGGTCAGGCGGCGTCCACTGAAGTCATCCTCGCGTATGTAGGTTGGACTGTAGTTGCCCAGCTGATACATTCGCACCGCATTCTGCAGTTCGCGCAGCGGGCTATCGATCTCCGGCTGCTCCATCTCCGTCTCCAACTCCATATCCTCCTCCTTCGCCGCCTCCTGCGTCGTCTGGTGTTGTTCATCGGGCTCGTTGTGGTCGTCGTCCTCCGCCTTGATCACTGGCAATCGGCTTGTGCTTGTCATTGGCTCAGCTGTGGCTTCTCCGCCTTCGGCACCAGTTTCGTTCTCACTCTTGAGCAACTGCAGTTTCTCGCGCAGCAGCGCCTGATGGCGATCCCGGAGACGGGCGCGCGCCATGTGCGCCTTCAGCTGCGACAGGAGGCTCTCCCAGTAGCTAATGTCAACGCCATCAGCACGTCCACTGATCTTGGCCTCGATGCGTGAACGCATCTCCTCCAGCTGTTTGGCGTTCTTGCCGCGAAATATGTCCGCCACATCCTTGACGACGCTCTGATGGATGCCGTCGCGTCGCTGATTCAGTGCGTTCGCCTCGCTCTGCTGGATCTTTAGCAGCTTCTGCAGCTCGTCTTGCACGATAGTAATCATGTCGTTCCAGAAGTCAATGTGCCTGCCCTGCTCCAACTCCTCGTACACCTTGATGTCAACGAGCAGATCCTCCAGTTCCTCCATGTGTAGACCCTGCAGTAGCATATACGGCTCATGCATCTGCATTTCGAGTGCATCCTCTAGCGGCGTCTCCGTGCTTCCTGCTGCCACATATTGGGCAAGTAGATCGATGGGCTTGGCGCGTCCATCCCTTATCCGAATCTCGCTGCGGAGCCGAGCCTGCTCCAGATGAAATTGATCCTCTTGGCGCTGCCATTCGCGAAATTGGACCGCTTCCTTGGCACGCTGCTGCTGCATAGCATCATCCTCGCGTGCCTGTCGCTCGAGTTCGCGTTCCTGGCGACGCTTTTTTACCTTCTCCAGCTCGCGACGGTTCTCCAGCTGCTTCTGCAGCGAGAGCACCTCTACTGTTTTCGTGGACAGATTGGAGAGGCCCTCTACTTCCAGTTTTTTGCCCCAGTGGAAGGTGGACGTCAAATTGGAGTCACCAAAGGGATTATCCTCATTCGAGTAGGTTTGGTATTCATTGTCCCAGCCCATGCGCTGGCGTCGACGCTGCTCCTTGGCCTGCTTCTCGTCCAGGCGACGCGTTCGCTTCTCCTCAGGCGTCTCCTTGGCCTTCAGCTCCTCTTTGACGCGCTGGCGCTCTTGTTGCTCCCGCAAACGTCGCTCCTCCAGCGTTTGCAGCAGTTTTATTGAGCTCATTTCGGGACTGCGTCGACTACGTGGAGCTGCTGAGGCTGCTACCGATGATGAGTTGGATGATGATGACGTGGAGGAGGAGGACGAGCTGGAGCTGGAGGAGGGGGAGCGTTTTCGATGATGTTCTTTGCGTCGCGGCTGCTCCTTTACTGCCTGCCGCTGTGTCTGCCTGATCCTGCTTCTACTCCTACTGCGATGCTCCCGACGCCTGTGCTGATGTCTATCGCGATCTGGTTCCCGCTCTCGACTCAATTGAGCTGTGGACTCCACCCGATGCTGGTCGCGACTGCGCTTCTGCTTTTGCTCCGAATGGCGGCGACTTGAGGTTTTCCTGTCCCTGCTGCCGCTGCGACTGCGTCGTCGTGATTTCTCCTTGGGCATTGTTAATTAAGTTTACCCAAATTCTAAACGTTTACAAAAATTATTAAAAAAAAAAACAAAAAGAAATGCGTTTAATATTTCGAGTGCAATGGTTTGCGACCAGCTGCTTGTTATCGATATTTGCACGTTCCATCTTTGTTGTTTTTGTTTAACACTAATTGACTCTGATAGCGATAAATGTATAAATGCGCTACTCTTTAATATCTGATCAATGGTTTTAATTATAATAATGCTTTCATAAAAATGCCTGTTTTTAATATAATTAATATTTTCAATTTAACTGCGTACTTTTAAATTATATATTTATGCGCATCGTGTAAGCAACTCTAATTATAAATATATCGATTAATCGAATGGAACATCGAAACCGGTAATTAAAATATTCAAGATCTAGTTTGCCGTTGCTTTTTGGTCGTTGTGGTCTAATTCACGTCAGCGCTGAAGTTACTTCTAGTGCGTAATTATGACCGAGTATACGGAAGAGTTCACAGGCAACGAGCAGGCGCTCATCGATGCAGAGTTTGCTCGGCTAGCGGGTAAGTGTTGAATTGTCTCACTAAATTTCACAACAAAGATAAGAACTCAATGTCAATTACCAACGCAGATAGCACCTACCTGGATCATGCTGGCACTACGCTCTACGCCGAAACTCAAGTGTCTGACGCAGCACAACAGCTACAGCGCGAGCTTATTTGCAATCCGCACACCTCTCGCGTCACCGGCGACTATGTGGATCAGGTGCGCTACAAGTAAGTTTTCATCGCATCGAAAGAATTGCGCTAATCTTTATCTCAACAGAGTCTTGGAGTTCTTTAATACAAATGCGGATGAGTATCATGTTGTGTTCACGGCAAACGCATCGGCAGCCCTACGTTTGGTGGCGGATCACTTTGATTTCGGGAGCCAAGGCGACTTTCACTATTGCCAGGAGAATCATACCTCAGTACTGGGCATGCGTCAGCTGGTGAAAGCCAGTCGCATCTATATGCTAACTAAAGACCAAATTGTACTCAACAATGCTGCTCCAGCTGGTGCCACAGCGCCCGCTGCAACAGCTCATTCCAGCAACTCGCTGGTCGCCTTCTCGGCTCAGTGCAATTTTAGTGGCTACAAAATGCCGCTGAATGTCATCGAGAAGATCCAGCAAAATGGTCTACAGCAGCTTGGTAAGTGCATCGATGGGAGGTTGCCATCCCAACATCCCGGCCAAAGCAACTATTATGTCTGCCTCGATGCGGCCTCATATGTGGCGAGCAATCCATTGGATTTGAGCCAGTATCGCCCGGACTATGTGTGCCTCAGCTTCTACAAGATATTTGGCTATCCTACTGGCGTTGGCGCTTTGCTGGTTAGCAAGCGGGGCGCGGAGTTGTTGAAGAAGCGTTACTATGGCGGCGGCACCATCAACTATGCCTATCCGCACAACATGGATCACCAGTTACGTTCCACATTCCACGAACGCTTCGAGGATGGCACGCTGCCCTTTCTGTCTATAGTTGAGCTGCTGCAGGGCTTTCGGACGCTGGAGCGTCTCGTGCCCGGACGGAGCATGGAGCGCATATCGAGGCATGTGCACAGCCTGGCCCGCTACTGTGCGCAGAAGCTGATGCAGATGAAGCATGAAGCAAATGGTGCTTCACTTGTCACACTGTATAACCATGCCGGCTACGAAGATCGCGAGCAGCAGGGTGGAATTGTGGCATTCAATGTGCTCACCGCTGCAGGCGATTATGTGGGCTTTGGCGAGATAGCCTGTGTGGCTGCACTGCATCGTATTCTATTGCGCACCGGCTGCTTTTGCAATGTGGGCGCCTGTCAGCTTTTTATGCAGCTCGACGATGATGCCATGGATGCGATATACAAGCGTGCAGGACGCATCTGTGGCGACTACTACGATCTGCTCGACGGGCGGCCGACAGGCGCGGTGCGCGTCTCCTTTGGCTATATGACGCGAAAGCAGGACGTGGATCGTATGCTGCAAATGCTGTTCGACAGCTACTTGAACACGAAGTGGCATCAGCGAGTCAACTTCATTGAGCGGAGGGCCGAGCAGCTGCCCAAGCTGCTGCAGCAGCGAGCTCAGCAGTTGCGACCGCAACTCCTCCAGCTGGCCATCTATCCGGTGAAGTCGTGTGCCGCTCTCAAGATTCCCGTGTCTGCGCTAACGGATCGCGGACTGCAGTATGATCGCGAGTGGATGATCGTTGATATAAATGGTATGGCATTGACGCAGAAGCGCTGGACAGGTATGTGCCTGATCCAGCCGCGCATTGTGGCCGATCAACTGGAGCTGCATTTCAATGGCGACGCCTCTACAACGTTTGTCAGTGTGCCGCTCTCGGTGACGGATCAGGCCGAGAATTCGGCACGTTGCCGGAGCAAGGTGTGTCGCCAGCCGGTCGAGGGTTACGATTGCGGCGATGAGGTGGCCAATTGGCTGTGCCTGCAGCTGGGCATGGACGGATTAAGACTGTTGCGTCAATCGGCCCAGCGACGTGCACCGGGCGACCAGCAGCGGCTGAGTCTAGTTAATCAAGCGCAATTTCTGCTTGTGAATCGCGCCTCGGTGCGTTCCCTGGAGTTTGAGGAGCCGCTAGACGAGACTGTGGATCGGTTTCGGTCGAACATTGTCATTGACACTGGTGTGCCCTTCGAGGAGCTGGAGTTCGGTCAGCTGCGCATCGGCGATATCCCCTTCCAAGTGGATGGTCCCTGCCAGCGCTGTGATATGATCTGCATCAATCAGAGCACCGGACAACGTTCCCCAGCCACTCTAACCACCATTGCCCGCATCCAGAGCGGCAATATGCGTTTCGGCATCTACATTTCACGTGTGCCCAAAGAGAACCACACGCAGCAACAGCTGGCCTGTGGCGATACAATTGTTGTTCTTCCTTAGTCACACAAACATTCCTTATCAAAAAATTCCACAAAACATTATCTAGTCTAGTTAAATAAATAGCTAATAACAAAATTTCTGGCGACCTCTAAAAACTGTTAGTTGTATGTAATTTAATATTTCCTTTTGGAAACTATATAAATTTTACAATTGAATTTAATTGTAAGTGTTCAAATTTAAGAATTTTACGATCCGAAGCAGCCGTGGATCTTCCAGCTAAATCTTTTTTTTGTGAAATTAACTTTTCAAGCCGCATATTGTTTTAATATTTAAAGCATTAAATTTGACGACTCCGACCATATATATATATATATATTCGTGATTGCGCTGATTTTTTTAAATACTTGTTGCATATGCATATTTGTCGTAGTTCATTCAAAACAGAAGCTTAACAATAAAAAAGCCGCCATTTTAGAGATGTTTATCGTTGTTAATCGATATACATGCGAATGATATACGAGAGATGCGGCTGGTAGCGGCTTTTCCTGGGTGTGTGTCAATAAAGTTCCATTAGTACACAAACGGAGCTGTTGGCGAACGGACGAGAAACGACGACGACAGCAACTGAAAGCGAACGGATACCGACACAGGCACGCACACACACACGCACATAAACACAGTGTGGAGCCAAAATGGTGTGAGAGAAAACCCCTGAAAGTTTGCTACACAATGTACTGAGCACATCGGGATTGTTGGCAAAAAATTTGTCCGTTCTTTTGGCAACCACAACAAAAACGTCACTTAAAGAGCAGAAGCGGCAGCAACAGCAGCATCAGCAACAACTAAAACAATAACAACAAAGCAGTTGAAATGTGAAGCATCCGTTAATCGTTGTGTATATGTTTGCATGCACATATACACATATATACGCATGTGCATAATTACTCACACTCTTATGTGAGCAAATGCGTAATTATTTTTTGACTACGCTTTTAACGCACCCACAACAACGTGAAGAGGGCGGCTCAAGAAGGAGGAGAAGAACTACGCAAAGTGAAACAGCCACAAAAGCAGCACACAGCAGCCGCAGCAAAATTGTTGGCAGTGCGGAAATTACACACAGAAGCACACTTATGCATGTGTGCGTTGCACACTGATTAAATCCACAGCCAAACAAATGGAGCTCTTGTCACAAAAAAAGAAAAAAACAGAAATACAACGAATTCTCCTTTTTATACAAATTGATTTTCTGCATAGTAAAAAATAAATAAATATCACCATAAATCGCCAAACAAAAAAAAAAGGCAACCAGCAGCTGGGACAAAGCCAGAGAGAAGCGGCCGAACAACAGAAAGAGAAAGAGAAAGTGAAATTAGCAACAGAGAGAAGAGTAACTAACAACGGCGACGCATAAACAAAACTGAAACTGAAAATACATGCCCAAAGCATTACATACAAACATACACACATACATATACATGCATACATATATAATCCCCAAATATTGAGGCGTAAAACGAACAACAACAACAACAGCAAAAGAAGAAGAAGAAGAACAGACGGTAGCTGCAACAGCAAAAATCGGGAGCCTGGTGTTTAGCAGTGAGGCACGTTCAAAATACAACGAGTAAAATGAATATGCTACACAGTTTCAGCAGCGGTGGCACCTCCAACGCCAACAATGATGCCAATAACGGTAAGTGGAATTTTTGCACGTTTTCCATTTTTTTTTTTTGTCCATGTCATAACCAACCTTAACACAAAGCAACAACAAGAAGAATGGCAACAAAAGAAACAGCAATGCCAATTATTACACATATGTACGCATAATATATATTTATTTATATGCTTACACTCGGAAAAACAAGCTGTTCAAACATCAAGCACAGTCGGTCGTAAAAATCGTGATTTAATTATCCTTAAAGGTATTTAAAATTTTGACGTTGGACAACGTCTGTTGATAATGTTTTTTTTTTTCAGAGTATACCAGTTTTTGTAAGCGTTTGCAAAAACATGGTTTTCATTTTTTCCGAGTGTATGCGTTGTCTGTGTGAGTGTGTTGTTGATGCTTAGAAGGCGTCGGAGTTGAAGGTGAGCAAACGAAATGATTTCACGTTCTGCAAGGTGCCAAATCCATCGAAAGTTTCCAGGCACATGCTTTTGTAATTTACGGTGTGTGCGTGTGTGTGTGTGTGGATGTGAATATATTTATTGTCAATACGCATGTGCATGTATGTGTCCATATGATTTGTGTATGTATGTGAGGCGAAGTTCCTATGCCGCCGAAATACCGATAAGCTTTTTTTGTAGCATACTTTGATGCGAATGGCGAATATTGCTGGTAAATCAAAGAAATCTCCGTTCATTATTGATAATAACTTAACGGTGAAACAGTTCGATATAAATATAAAACATAATTAAATTTTCGTTTAAAATTCATCCGTTTTACTGTCACTGATTTATTTCTTATAACATTATGCTTATCAAGATAATTGGATAAGAAAATTCTAACAAATGCTTACATTGACCATAATTTGAGTAATAGGTAAAGTTATAGGCTATCAACATAAGCTAAATATATCGCTAAATATAACGCAAAGGCGAATCAAACCCTGAATTACTATAAATTCCTAATTATATAATTTTTTACACATTTTAATCTGGAAAACTTGTGTCATTTTAATGAAGGTAAATAAATATTTATAATGTAATTTAACAACCAATATTGCATAATGTGTATCAATTTAATGACTACCATTTTTAACTTCATGATAAGCTGCATTAATTGACTACATTCAAATGATCATATTTTCGAAATAAATGCGTTTTATATAAATTTCTATTACAAAATGAGTCCCTTTGAATTCCAATTAAATGTATTATGCTCTCAGAATAATTGCACTTATATATATATATACATGTATATATATATATATATATATATACTTGCTCCTAAGAAGTACTCTTTGTAAATATAATATGCTCTTAGAATAAGTGATTGCCTGCACTTTGCAATCAGCTAATTGGCGGCACATTACCATTAATGGGTAACCATTGTGCTTGAGTTCACTTCGCATACAAAAGCGATGCTCCATCTGCTGGTCTCCCTCAACCTGTACCCCCCACATTGAGTGCAACCCACGCACCCTTTTTTAATGTTGAATCCAATTAAGTAACGCATTCTTGCAGCTTGTTGCACAAATGCAAAAGTTCAGGGCCGAGCAAATTTGCATTCATCAATTTCCTTCGTTTGCTGTTGTGTTGTGTTGTGGTTGAGGTTGTGTGCCCAGCCCAGATCAGACCAGACCGCAGCCTTTGTCTGGGTAATTGGTAATTTTCAGTTATTGGTGTTTGATGATGGTGGCTCGCAAAGCAGTAATTGCATTTGCTCTGCTCACCTTTGTCTGTTTGCAAAATTTATTATGTCATTTAACAAATTGCTTGGCCATCGAAGTAATCTGAAGCTCGTTCCAAATGCTGTGTTCATTGCCAAGGTGAATCATTCTTATTCGCTCTAAGCCCTCCTCTCACTCTCTCTCTCTCTCTCTCTCTCTGTGTGTTTGGGGGGTGGCAAACATATGTTTGGGTGCAGCTTCCACTTACAATATGGCGTTGGCCAAAGACGCAAGGTACAAGCTGGTGCTGGGTTGCTGTGTGTGGCACGGACATCAAATTAAAAGGCAAGCAAAGCTTGCATTTACCATCCCTCTCTCTTCCTCTCTCGCTCGCACTCAGTGAGTGCTGTGTGTAAGGAAATACCAGTTTTTCTCGCGCATAGCGCGAACCCTCGTTGAGCTTTGCCTGTCATCAGCTGTTTTATGGTTTTCAGGGTCAGAGTAGTGTGTGGCAGGTGTAGCTTACCACCATGCAACTATCCGCTTACCCAGCAACACACACACACACAAAACCTACACAAGGTAGGTATACACACGCACACCCACACGCACACCAAAGGTTTTCTCCGTTCTTATTTTTAATTATGTCCGCAATTATTTTATTACTTTCCGTGCACCAAGTCAAGGTTATTCCTTGTATATCCTTTACCGTTTCTAAGGTGTCTTTGTATGCGTACAATTAAAGCCAACAGGCTGCAATATTTAAGTATACGCTAGCAAAAGCAGTTATTGCCAATTAACCCTCATATGTGGTCGCTGTTTAAATATTTACCATGTTATCAATCAATAAACAGACACAACACGAGACCCACTCCAAAATGCATCAATAGAAATGCAAGTGTCCAATTATTGACATTTAATTATAGCAAAGAATTATTGATTGAACATTGATAACTCACTTAGAAATAAAAAAAAAAATATATATATAAATATCCAATTGTTGTTTGGACAATCTGTCCAACCTTTGATGTTCTCTAAAAATTATAAATTATTTAAAATTATTTAAATAAAATTATCAAAATTTTATTTAGACCATGAAAAATGTAATATTTTAGATGTTGTTCATCCCATTTACTATTTGTGATCTGTCTTTCTTTAACATGCATTATTATTTATGAGCAGAGCAGGATCGAAATTGACTTTGATGACAAAATGATTGACATCTGCTGGGAGCACACAGCTTATGCGCATCGAGATGCGTTGAGGCTGCTTCGCTGTGCCATCAATCAAGCCCCATCCAGTGGGCACAGCAGCGATGTAATTGTAGTGTAGGGGTGGGGAGAGGGTGAATCTGCTGTTGGCAGCCAGTAAACTATTTGCTTAACTTTAAAGATATTTATTTAGTCGCATTTGCTGCAAATATTACCACTTTTATTACTATATTTATGCAGAGTGCGAGCTGAAGGAGCGTCTGATTGCCAGCGTTAAGAAGGAGGTGAAGCAACTGATGGAGGAGGCGGTCACCAAGAAGTACGTGCACGAGGAGAGCAGCTCGGTCACCTCGTTGTGCGGCGCCGTCGAGGCCTGCCTCAGTCACGGCCTGCGTCGTCGTGCTCTGGGCCTGTTCAAAACGTCGTCGACGACAGCGTTGATACAGAAGATAGCCAAGATCTGTCCTGAGGCGGACTATGTGAGCCGTCGCCTATTGGAGCTGGAGCTGGCGCAGGAGAGCCATGTGGTTACCGGTAAGCGCTCGTCCTCCAGCAGCGACAGCATCATCAAGCCCAAGCTGCTCAGCAAGGGCAGCAACAGCAGCAGCAACTCCGTGACGACCATCAATACGGTCGTTCCACTCTCGGGCTCCAATGGTACCGCCACAGCGCTGGGCAAGTATCTCTGGATACGTTTGGCGCTCTACGAGAAACGGTTGGCCAAGATTATTGAGCATCTGGTGAACAATGCGCAGAGCTACTACGATCGCGAAGCTCTGGTCGCCGATCCCGATTATGGCTCCATACTTAGCTCCTTGCTGGTCGGTCCCTGTGCCTTGGAGTTCACGCGTGCCAAGACTGCCGACCACTACTGGTCTGATCCCTGCGCCGATGAACTGGTAACTACCCACAGCATTCAAGATTACAGCTCAGATTACTCATCATCTTCTCTGTGTGTGTCTCTGCCTCTGTCTGTGGCTCTCTCTTAGGTGCAGCGTCATCGCATCAGTTCGGGCAATCGCACACCGCCCACCTGTCATCGGCCCATCATTAATTTCAAGCGGAGCCTGCACACGAGCTCGGAGGATACAAGCAGCGGCAGCTTCAAGGCCTGCTCGCCGGCAAGTGTGGCCAAGGATTATGTGGAGTCGCTGCATCAGAATTCGCGGACCACCCTGCTCTATGGCAAGAACAATGTGCTGGTCTTACCCAAGGATGTCGCCGAAGCGATGCCGGGCTACCTCAGCCTGCACCAGAGCATCCAATCCCTAACGATTAAATGGACGCCCAATCAATTGATGAACGGCTACAACGATGGCGATGGCAGCGACAAGAGCTTCTACTGGGGCTATGCGCTCAACATCAATGTGGATGAGATTGTCTATGTGCATTGCCATCAGAATCGTGGGGGCGACACTGGCGGCACCATCATATTGGTTGGCCAGGACGGCGTACAGCGTCCGCCCATACATTTCCCAGAGGGCGGACATCTGCAGGCGTTCCTCAGCTGCCTGGAGACGGGTCTGCTACCGCATGGCCAACTTGATCCGCCGCTCTGGTCGCAGCGCGGCGTTGGCAAGCTCTTCCCCTGGCCCAAGAGCGTGCGACGCCACATTCTGCCCTCGGTGATGGAGTCATCCAACGATGAGACGCCTATCGACTATGTCTTTCGCGTGGTCAGCAAGAGTCAGCACGAGGAGTTCCGTAAGCAATGTGCCCATCTGCCACAGGCAACCAATTTAATGGTGATCTTTCTTTGCTAGTGGCTACACATCCCATACTAGAGCTGGGTCGTTCCAGTCCGCGACGCAAGCATCTTGGCAGCTGCTCAACTACCGGCAGCAGCGATTGCTCCAGCAAAAGCTTGTCCATTGACCAGAGCAGCAATCCGGATCCACCATTGATTCAGGCCAGCCAAACGGCGAGCATTGAGCTCGTCTGCTCCACGATGCGTCGCCAGATCATCTCGCGCGCCT
Organism: Drosophila dives; assembly: GCA_035042365.1. Lineage (NCBI taxonomy): Eukaryota > Metazoa > Arthropoda > Insecta > Diptera > Drosophilidae > Drosophila > Drosophila dives. Next base: position 2,186,916 of record JAWNLJ010000443.1, on the reverse strand, counting down.
TCTACGGCTGGCTGGCCTACTGTCGCCATCTATCCACAGTGCGCACCCATCTCTCTGGCCTGGTCAATGGTCGCATCACGCCAGATTGTAAGTGAAACATGGGAAACTAGATTCCATCTACACTTTTTTTTTGTGGAATGGATTCCTTTTTATCATTTAATAGACATGTATAACTATAAATGCTCCTTACTCATTGTAGTGGCGGCGGATGAGGAGGGTCTGACCAGACAGAAATGGCTGGCGATGCATGTGGATGGCGTCGTTGCGGGTGAACTGGAGCTGTATCGTCTGGTCTACTTTGGCGGAGTGGAGCACGAGCTGCGCAAGGAGGTGTGGCCCTATCTGCTTGGACACTATGCGTTCGGCTCGACGCCGGTGGAGCGGGAGAAGCAGGACGAGACCTGCAAACACTACTATGAGACAACAATGAGCGAGTGGCTCGCCGTGGAGGCCATTGTGCGCCAGCGGGAGAAAGAGAAGACGGCACTGGCGGTGGCCAAATTGAGTGCTGAGCAGGCACGATTGGCGGCCAATGCAAATGTTAATGCTTCGGATAAGCATTTGCCCAATGGCAATATCCAAATGGAGTTGACCGACGATCTGGTCGAGGGCGAAAACGAGGTATTCGATGACGATAACGATTTCTCGGATATATCTGATCCGGGTGATGATTACGATGATCAGACTCCAGATGGGGAACAACAGCCAGAGCAAGAGCAACAGCAGAAGGAACAACAGGAGCAGCAGCAGGTGCAGGAAGTCGTCGGTGAAGCAGAAGTGCAATTGGATGAGGAAGTGGAAGAGGGGACAACTGAAGTGGCACTGCTAAGCGAGCAGGTGGTGCTTGAGTTCCAGAATATCGATGACATGGAACCGCTGCGCTTGCAGGAGAACTGTTTTGGGGACTCAGAAACAGACGGCGATCTGGGCTTGACACTGGACTGCAGTGGCAACATCCTGATGCTAAGTATTAAGAGTTCACCCTCCACCAGCAGCTACGAAACAGTTGGCAATGAGTTCGTCGATCTTGCCGATGCCAAGGTACTCGACCAGGAGCAGTTGGAGCCTGCCGCAGAGCCAGATTCAAATGCCGAAACAGATGGAGAGCGTTTTGGTCAGCTAAGTAAATTCCACAGCGCCGACGATCTGCGCCACGACGAGGAACACCCAGCAACGGCAGTGATTATCACGGAAGCTGCCTCTCTCGATGATCTCGATGTGCAGTGCAATGATGACGAGCCCACCGAGGAGTTTACATCACGTAAGACGAGCCTGATGTCGCCACTTAACGAGGACATCACAGTCGTCGCCTCTCTGGATGCCCTCCAGGAGCCAAAGTCCGCCTGCGTCTCACCAGCCAGCTCCAATGGTGGCGTTTACAGCGTGGAGCTGCTGGAGCAGTTTGGCCTGAATCTGCATCGGATCGAGAAGGATGTGCAGCGCTGCGATCGCAATTATTGGTACTTTGCCAACGAGAATCTGGACAAGCTGCGCAATGTGATATCCACGTATGTGTGGGAGCATCTGGACGTGGGCTACATGCAGGGCATGTGCGATCTGGTCGCTCCGCTGTTGGTCATCTTCGATGATGAGTCGCTCAGCTACAGCTGCTTCTGCAAGCTGATGGAGCGCATGATCGAGAACTTTCCCAGCGGTGGTGCCATGGACATGCATTTTGCCAATATGCGGTAAGTGGTACTAATCTGTATATATATATATATATATATATATGTATTCATAATCATAATCGATTTGATGGCTCACAGCTCACTCATTCAAATACTCGACTCGGAGATGTACGATTTGATGGACTCGAATGGGGATTATACGCACTTCTATTTCTGTTACCGCTGGTTCCTCCTGGACTTCAAGCGCGAGCTGATCTATGACGATGTCTTTGCCACCTGGGAGGTCATCTGGGCGGCCAAGCACATTGCCTCCGGTAATTTCGTGCTCTTCCTGGCGCTGGCTCTGCTCGAAACCTATCGCGACATCATTCTCTCCAACAGCATGGACTTTACGGATGTCATCAAGTTCTTCAATGGTAATAGCAACACATATATATATATATACATCCAATCCTAAATGCTATATCTTCATATATATATATCTATTTGATTTCAGAAATGGCCGAGCGACACAATACGCAGTCAATTTTGCAGCTTTCACGGAGTCTCGTCCTGCAATTGCAGACAATAATTGAGAATAAATAGGTTGCCAGGGAATTGCAAAGTTAAAGCTTCGATTCTATACTAGATCTATTACCTAGTCTGTGTGTGTGTAGAGTGTTTATTAGAAATGTAGAGTGTGATTCACAGCAGTTGTAGGCTCAACAAATCGGGGCAATTCTCAATCTTATTCAATTATATAGCATCCGTACTTCCTAATCAGTATTGACGTTGTAGTGTTTTAGTAGAGAGCATCTAAGAATTGCATAATAGTTATACGAGAGACCCGCTTGGTGCTGCATGCAACGAACAAACAAAAAATACAAAATAAGACAAATTTGTTGTTTCAACACACAGTTTTGAGTGTTTTTATATATATGCAAAAGTAAGGAGTAAAGATGTAAAGGAGAAATGAAAAGCACATCGAACGCTCTTGGGGCAGTTGTTAGTTAGTTATCAGTAATCAGTTATCGGTTATCAGTTATCAGTTATCAGTAATCAGTTATCGATCTAATTTTAGATAACCAGCTGAGTATCGTTTTAGAAGCGCATCAACTCAGCACGTTGTTAACAATGAATGAATACCAAATTACAATTACAGCTAATAAAAAAAAACACGTTTAATTAAGTCAAAGACAAATGCGTTAAGAAACTAAGCCATCAAAAAATGTAGTGACCTGAAAATCAAAACCACAAAACACGCAGTAAAAAAAATTATTGTAAAACTTCTACATAAATAATACATATACACACATACATATATATATATATATATATATATATGTATATAGATATATATATATATATATATATATATATATGTATATATATGTATATATATGTATATATATACTTAACTATTTAGAGGCAGTTAAATGCGAATGCATAATATTTATACCGTTTTATATGTGCAGTGAAGAGAATATTGTATTATATAAACATATACAAACTTATACATAGACATATATATGAAAACATAGGCATTATTATACACAAGAAAAAAATACTAAGTACTAACTGCAATGCTGTGCAGGTTTTAAGGTCGTATTTTAGACGAAACAGTTACTGTTTCCATAATTGTTATGGTTTATCACAGATCCAATATATATATATATATATATATATATATATATAAATATGCTATATACATACATATATATATATATGCATACACGCACATACATACATTAATATTTATAGGACGAGTACGCAAATATTGCAATTATGGGGCAAGGCTACTAATTAATTGGTTTTGGTGCTGACTTGTGTTATTGGAAAAGTACCGCCATAAGTACATTACATATATATATATACATAACTATAATGTTTTACGGGTTTGAGCAAATATGTACGCATTGCGCCCAACTTGAATATATATATAGTTCTGTGTAGATCTTTAAATGTTGTTTGCTAGTTGCAATATTGATAAAATTGATAATGGGATAAATTGAGTGAATGGTTAATGGTTGATGCATATATATTGTTATGGCCGCCGATTTCAATGGAATTACTCTCAGGCATTTGTATACCCTGTACCCATACAATGACCAAATGGGTTTCAATTTCTAATGCAAATACTCAATAATAAATTATGTTCTTAACGGATAACATTTAAAAAATATCGAACTTTTAAAATGTGGTTGAAGTGAGTGCAAAGTATTAGCTATATATATATATATATGGCGATAGGGAAACTAGGTGTGGTACAGGGTATCTGCTAGTCGAGCATACACGACTAGAGCACTTATTGGTTTATTATTACTATTATAACTGTTTTGTGGCAAGTGCGGGCGCACCAAAAACTCCCTCCACTGGGCTAATGGTTTGTTGTTTACACACACTCATGTAGTGCATATACACACATATATACATACATAAATATGTACATATATATATATATATATATATATATATATACAAGCAAGCATACATATGCATATTCCTAAATAGATAAACGCGAGTAGCACGCTTTTTGTGTATAGAAAAACCCACTCCTCCATTGCCCCAAACAAACATACTAAAAATGACAAAAAATCTGAAAAAAAAAATATACGGAAAAGAAACAAACAAAAAACAAAAACTTTATGTGATTTCCTGTTGCTTCTTTGAATATTGATATTTTTGTAAGCGCTAAAAAAATTTTACATAAAAAAAAATACCAACTATAAATTTATATGAAGTTTGCTAGATTCAGCGATAGAGTTGGAGATATGATGAAAAGATTTCAACAAATTTTGATACACATATTCGAAGAGCGGAAATATCAACCCGACAACAACAACAATAACAACTCTCAACTCTCGCTTTATATTATTATTATTGTAATAGTGTAGAACGTTAACACGCATGTAAACACACATACATATGTAACCAGAATAGAAGGTATATACCACCATTTAAGACACTATATACAATATATATATATATATATATATATATATATATATTATGTTATGGCTTTAAAGCTAGAGTATAACCAAAAATCTCTGAGCATTTACTCGTTAACACATATGCGGACACACACACATGTGTGTGTGTGCGTGTGTGTGTGTGTACATGCATATGCATTCAATATACAAAAATATATATATATATACACATATATATATATATATAAATATATACATATACCACTATATGCATAGAATAAACAAGTAGTTACAATTGCCATTATACATAGCTGGAGTGAACTAAATGTACGAAATGAATACATATATTTACAATAAATCTACACACACACATACACACACACACACCAACAAACATACACCATACACATACATATATATCTATATAAATATATTTATAAACAATTAAAAAATTATACAAATAAATGTAAAATATGCTAAATTGTTTACAACACCACAAAAAAAAAAGATTGGACTTATTTGTGCTGGAAAAGACTCAAATATTTTGAGACAAAATATTTCACATGCATTTTATTGAACAAGAACAAATCAAGGAAAACTTATTTTCTAAATTAAAACCATGTTTAGAAAAAGCTTTGAATGCATAAATCGGCTCAGCTTTGACCAATTTATGGTAGTGGAAATTTTTTAACACTCCTTAAAAATATGACATGAATTTGTAGAGCTTTCTTTGACAATCTTCTTCTGGTTTGCAATGACAAATGCTTGTTTGCCCAAAAAAAGCGGCAGAAATTGCGATAAAATTGAATTTACGTTTAGCCGGATATGGCGCAAAAACTATATCCTCGATGTATATTTGTAATTTGGCATTTGGCAAACACTTTTGTCGGTCATTTCAATGTTCTTAATAGAATTACGCCCACTGCACAAGCGCTGTTCGAGTCAATTTCAAAATATTGTAATTTCGGCGCAGTAAATCGATAAAAGAAATCAACGTGAGGCGCTGCTTGAATAAAGATTATGATTATTGTACATCTGATGAGGGTACAAAGAAGAATTCGTACAACTTTCAAAATCAGCTCAGCTTGATGAGAATTGTTGTCTTTTCGTTTCGGTTGGTTTCGGTTGGTTTCTCGTTTGGTTTCGTTTCGATTCGTTTCGTTTCGTTTTGTGTCGGTTTTTTGTTTTGCTTTGGGCAGGCAGACTCCCATGTGCCATATTCAGTATTTGGCACAAACGAATCTAAAGTGTGCAGGTTAAGCATCCAGGGACAATGACGCGACATTCTGAGCAACAGGAGCGGGAGCCGGAGTAGGAGTTGGAGTGAGAGTGGCAGTGGCAGTTGAAATGGTGGGGTAAGCGTAGCGCGCAAACTCGCAAATGTGAAGCAACAGTAGCTGACAAATTTGGGGCAGGCAACGAACAGAGCCGAAGCCGGGTAACTTGTCCTGTTGCTTGTGCCAAGATGTGCTAAACAGCAGCAGCGGTTTGACGCCAGCATCGCATATATTAACATATACATATACTTACAAATGCAAACACACACACACACACAGACAGTCACATACATGCAGAAACAAAACCACACAGACTCACACCTAACTGTATAACTCGCATACAGATACACAAAGAAAGTATGCCAAGCGTGCGAGCGAGAAAGCAACTGCCAAAGGGCAGCGTAAAAAGCTCCTGAACAACGGTTGACTGTGACAGAAGGGCTTTGGCGCCGCAGCCATGCCTCCACTTTTATCCATTTGGCAAGCTAGTTCGTTAAGCGGCTAGGTGCAAACGGGCAGCAGAAGTAGCAGCAGTGCCAGCAGCAGCAGCAGCAACAGCAATAGCAGCGCCAGCAGTAGCAGCAGCAGCCGCAGCAGCAGCAGGAACAGCTTTGTCGTCGATTGTGTAGAACGCAACGAATGCTTGCTTTTAGTTATACTTTCGAGCTGATGGCGTACGGACGCAACGCCTTTGCTTAAATTGTGACAATACACACACACTCACACACACACACACACACACAGAGAGAGAGAGAGAGCGAGAGACATAAAAAGCATAAAAGAAAACAAATTTTGGGAACTTTGTTCATCCAAAGTATTAGTTGTCATTTAGTAAGTTCCCCGCCGCGGCCACCCTCCCTGATGTTGTATGCTCCAAGGCATTGGCTTAGGCAATGGCAGCAGCAACAGCAGCAGCAGTAGTAACAACAGCAACAGCAGCGAACGTTGCTCCACAGCGGCAGCATGCCAAATTATTTATAAAGCGCAGTCAGCCAGCAACTAGTAAATAAGACAGGACAACAAGACCACAACACACCAGGCCAGACCAGGCCAGGACAAAGCAGAGGAGGACAGGCCAGTGAAAGTGAAAAGTGAAAGCGAAGACCCCGCAATATTATTGTAAACAGGCCACACTTACGCTAAGTAAACCAAAGTGGAAACCGCATTCGCACATAACTGTATCAAAGGCAACAGCAACGGCAAACAGTAACGGGAACAGTAACGGGAACAGTAACGGCAACAATCAAAAACCAGACAGACTACATAAAATATATACACACTCTCAAATTCAAGCACACACAATTAATTGTAGATATATATAAATTTTTTTTTTACACGCGCGTGTGTTAAAGTGAAAAAAGCTTCACAGCTTTGTGGCTGACAAAATGGTGCTAACAACTGCAGGTATTTAATTCAACTCCATATATATTCTCATATATGTATCTATATATTTAACTGTAATCCATCAATAAAGCCACAATCATAATTATAGACATGTACATAATAAATATATATTGTATATGTATACATATATATATAGATATATGTTACAGCGCCCTTTCGTTGCATTTTGTAATAAAATACCTTGAAATTATGTGGTCTGCGTTCAGCTTAAACATTGTCGTAGCAGCATAGCAGCAGCAGCAGCAGCGGCAGCAGCAGCGCCAGCAGCAGCAGCGGCAGTTGCAATTTGAGAAATCTGAGCAGAATTGCTACCCATTTTTTGCATTTTACATACATTTTTTTTAATAGCAACTCGCTAATAGCGGCCTGAAATTTCACAGTTTTCAACGATATTTCAAAACATCTTCAATATTAGATTGAAAATTAGCTGTTTGCCTTTGACTGGTTATATCAATAGAGAAATTAGAAATTTAAATATTTTGTTCTTTGATATTTTGCCCGTAGATTTTTGCTTAAGAAAACCTTTTCAAATATATCTGATTTTGCTCTCTCCTGTTTATCACTGCATATACGTTATAAAATGAAAGCTCACAGGTCGTATGTGTAATTAGTTAGCGGTTGGTAATAATTTACAATAATGTCCTCACATAAATCATCATCATAAATGGCATAAGGGGCATTACAGCAAGAAAGTCAACTTTGACCTACGCTGCCTGCAACTGGTTGGCTCATGCATGGGGCAGCAGAGTGCAGTTTACAGCTGAAAGCTGTTTAAGCCAAGAATGCTTAAGTGCGCGGATAAATTCTTTTATGAATAAATTGCCAATAATCAGAATAATCCGGCAATAACACATCAGAACGCATTGGGTGCAGATTGCACAGTGAAAAAAGTGGGCTATTATTTATGATTCTGTTTAACCCCCGCTATTGGGATTTTTCTTCTATTTTTTGTTTTCAGTGCTGAAGGGGCGGACGCAGCAAAGTTAGTTGAGGGTCCTTCAGTTTAATTAGAGGGTTTCATTTGCAGCCAGGTATTTGTTGCATTTGTAATTGTGACATTTATGTTTATCGTATATCAAATGTCAAGCGCATCCCAACACATCCCGTGTTGCATGTTGCAAATTTCAAGGAATTGTGAAAAGCAAATAAATAAAAAAAAAAAAACAAAAATGGGGGAAAAAAATCGTGAATCATGCTGCGTCGAACGAACTTTATAAATAGAGATGTTATTTATAAATATCTTGTATAATCTCATCAGCACATGTCGGTCTTCACCCCAACATACGCCACACATCATCAAGTATTTATGTCATCAAAGGGGATAGCAGGGGGAACCAGTTGACATTTGCAGAGCACCAAGCTAAATGCTTGTCGCATGAACACACACTGCACACTTTTTGGGGCAAGTGCAAAGGCACGTTTAGTGGCGCGTGTTTGTCTAACAGCCCATAAAACAGTCAGCTTCAAGATATGTTGGGTCTTAACGTTAACGACAGTCTCCGTAATTCCTTCTTACGTGTCCCGTCACATGTCCTGTCAGCACAACCAGGAGCACCAGGATTTTCCACCGATGATATTTCAAATGCAGCCTGTCATTTGAAATTACAAAACTCCGCTGTCGTCTGGCCATCATTAATACCACCATTATTTGGCCAAGTAGACGAGCAGTAAAACCAAATTTAACCACTTTAATGGGTGATAATCTAATACTCAAACAACCATTTCGATGAAATTTGCAAAAAATAGTAAAATTTTTATGAAAACAAAATAACAAAAAAATATTTTAAACTAAAGCAAACAAGAACGAAAAATCAATTGCAACATTTTTTATTATGCATTTATTTTTTATGCAGAAAAAATCGAATTATACATATATATATAACTAAAACTATTTAAATATATATTTTCCTATTTTATTTATGGTATTTAGATTGTAAAAAGATTTTAATGTAATTTTACTTGTGGAAAGTTTTGTTTACTTTATAATTTTAAAAAACTTGAAAATCAGATCAAGTTTATTTTACTTTAACAATAAGTTTTCTAGTTTAAATCTACTTTTGATAGCAAAGTAAATGTTAAAGATATAATTGAGAATGCAAATACCTTGATTTTATTTGATGATTGTTATTTTATGGTGATGATTGTTAATTTTAAACAGTTTGACAATTTACCAATTAAAAACTCGTATTCAGGGTATTGCATAGTCGGCTTCTCTCAAGTCGAGCACTTTTACTGTTTTTGTTATACTTAATACTGAGAAGTTTCAACAACTTTCCTAGAAATGTTGTTTGTTATTTTCCAACAGCTCATTTAATATAGAAGATAATTTGTTTTCAGAATTTTAACGCAACATTTATTAAAGATTCGAATGAAATTCTGACGTCAGCTGAAACTACTAAGAATTGTGAGTTCTTGGTAATTCCAACAAGTTGGCTAATCAAGTTGTGTTAGTCGTATCTGAAAACATCCAATATATATGTATATATATATATATACACACATATATATATGTTTGTGTTAAAATTGTGCTCGAAATATAAAGTTTTTCGATTTTGTGCACCCATCATTTTGACCTATGAACTTCAGTTGAACTAAATGAAGAAACTTGATTGTGCATCAAGCGAAATAAAATTGAAATTGCATCTTTCGCATGCATACCCACAGGCACACACACACAGGCACACACACACACATACATAGCGAGTAAGTGGATTTGTAATTAGTTCAAAATGGAAATGAACCAGAAAATCAGTGCCCGAAGTGCACTTGAAACTATGCGTTTGGCAGCTGTTTTTGCTGTTGAAGGATGAGCAGCGATTTAATTAAATTTACTCACTGTCGTTTCCAAAAAGTTGACCATATGCTACCAACAGCTGTCGCCTAGATATTTTAACAAAAATAAAATATATATATATATATAAAATGCCCGAAAATGTAGGCAACATTTTTCGTGAGTGATGCATTTTGTGTGTTTGTGGCACATATAAAGTGGAAGCATATACATACAAATACATGTATATACATATATGCATAAATACATACACACTTTTTGCTCTAATTAATGTCCCCACACAGTCGCATTTAGTATATGTATTTGTGTGGCCTTTGTTAGCACATTTTCATGCGGGCTTTGTCTCCATTATTTTGGTTGCTGTTGTTGTTGTTGTTGTTGTTAGTGTCGCTGATAGTAAATGAAGCTCATTTAGCAAACGCACAGCTGAAACAAAGTCACGAACAATGGCGATAACAACAGCAAAAACAACAATAACAACAACAATAACACATCTGTTGTGCGATCCCAAAAGCAGGAATACGCACCCAAATCTAGCTCACAACAGAAACTTGGGCCTCCATGCCGGGGCCTGTGCCTCTGCCTCTGGTTGTGCCTCTGCTTGTGCCACTGCCTGTTTGTCTCTAATTAAGTGTTTATCTTCCATTCCATGAAAACAGTTATTGCAATTCACGTTTGCTAAGAGAGAAATTAATGAATTTGATATGCAAATATTTTCAGTCAGCAAAACATATAATTTTTCATTTTTAAGCTAGAAATTTGGTTGCTAAAAAAATAAGTATTTGGCTTGCAGTTAATTTTACAAAAATGCGGAATTTTGTATTTTTTTAAAATTAAATCAATTATTGTGCCCACCTGGCGCAACACAACGAAATCGAGCTCGGATTTGACATTCAAGGGTCAAATGATTTGCGGCCATTTTGAGCAGCAGCCCAAAAATACATAACCAATCGAATTTCCGGTCCTTTGCTGCACAAACAAAAAATATAAAAATAAATAAATAATAAAGTTAAAATAGAGCTAAAATCGAATTATGCGAGCTTAATTTAAAATTTTGGCCGTGTGGCAGCTAAAATCCTTACCCCAGGAGCTGATTCAATGTAAACTGCTTTAAGTCATTAATTTGGCATTTTGGGATTGTGGCCTAATCAATTTATAATGGCCGCTGGTTAAATTGATATTTAGCCTCGATTTGCAATGGAGATGTGCAGATTTAAGACTGAATCTGCTTTGATTCAATTAATGACTTTGCGCAGCCGTCTCAAGTTCAGGCCAAGATGGAAACTTTAAGAAACTTGTCTTAATCTAAAAGTTTTCCAACATTACACATACGCCGCATGTTGCCCATGGGCAACACGGCTCACTGGCTCTCCCTCGACTCCCTGAGCTGGTCCAAGAGACCGTCGACCGCTGTTTGTCCTCGTGCCAATGTCATCGTAAAAGTTGTCTCCTCATTGACAACGACATCGACATCGGCAGTAGCCGACCATTATCTATGTCTTATTTTCACTCATTTTATGCGCAAACAGTCAAACAAAAAGACAAACAAGCCAAAGAACCAAAGAACCAAAGAGCAGCCCAACAAATATATGCAAAAAATAAATATTTAAAATGCAAAAAGTACCAAAAGTAGCAAAAGTACACATGATCTAACTCAGCATCAGAGAATACGCATTAACAATATATATATATAAAAGATATGAATAATTAAGAATATATCTTTTAGTAAAATAACGGGTGTTTATGCATATTATGATTGACGGCTTACTGGAAATTAGTTTATTAAAAAGTAGCAAAAGTAGACTCAGCAGTTTGGTCTCCAATCTGACTCAGAGAATAGACAAATAACAAATAAATTTATGCAAAATATATATATAAAAGATATGAATAATTAAGAATATATCTTCTAGTAAAATAACGGGTACTAATGCATATTATGATTGAAATTAGTTTATTAAAAAGTAGCAAAAGAAGCAAAAGTAGACTCAGAATTTTCCTGTCCAATCTCGCTCAGAGAAAAATAAGAATGTATGCAAAATATATATATATATATATAAGATATATCTTCTAGCAAAATAACGGGTGTTTATGCATATTATGATTGACTGCTCACTGGAAATTAGTTTATTAAAAAGTAGTAAAAGTAGCAAAAGTAGCAAAAGTAGCCTCAGCATTTTGCTCTCCAATTTTCTTCAGAGATTAGACAAATAACAAATAAATGTATGTTATATATATATATATATATATACATACATATAAGATATATCTTCTAGTAAAATAACTGGTGTTTATGCATATTATGATTGAAATTAGTTTATTAAAAAGTAGCAAAAGAAGCAAAAGTAGCATTTTGTTCTCCAATCTCGCTCAGAGATTAGACAAATAACAAATAAATGTATGCAAAATATGTATATATATGTAAGATATATCTTCTAGTAAAATAACGGGTGTTTATGCATATTATGATTGACGGCTTACTGGAAATTAGTTTATTAAAAAGTAGCAAAAGTAGACTCAGCAGTTTGGTCTCCAATCTGACTCAGAGAATAGACAAATAACAAATAAATTTATGCAAAATATATATATAAAAGATATGAATAATTAAGAATATATCTTCTAGTAAAATAACGGGTACTAATGCATATTATTATTAAAATTAGTTTATTAAAAAGTAGCAAAAGAAGAAAAGGAAGTAGACTCAGCAATTTGCTCTCCAATCTCGCTCAGAGAATAGAAAAATTAGAAATAAATGTATGCAAAATATATGTATATATAAATATAAGATATATCTTCTAGTATAATAACGGGTGTTTATGCATATTATTATTGACTGCTCACTGGAAATTAGTTTATTAAAAAGTAGTAAAAGTAGCAAAAGTAGCAAAAGTAGCCTCAGCATTTTGCTCTCCAATTTTCTTCAGAGATTAGACAAATAACAAATAAATGTATGTTATATATATATATATATATACATACATATAAGATATATCTTCTAGTAAAATAACTGGTGTTTATGCATATTATGATTGAAATTAGTTTATTAAAAAGTAGCAAAAGAAGCAAAAGTAGCATTTTGTTCTCCAATCTCGCTCAGAGATTAGACAAATAACAAATAAATGTATGCAAAATATGTATATATATGTAAGATATATCTTCTAGTAAAATAACGGGTGTTTATGCATATTATTATTGACTGCTCACTGGAAATTAGCTTATTAAAAAGTAGCAAAAGTAGACTCAGCAGTTTGCTCTCCAATCTGACTCAGAGAATAGACAGATAACAAATAAATGTGTGCAAAATATATATATAAAAGATATGAATAATTAAGAATATATCTTCTAGTAATATAACGGGTGTTTATGCATATTATGATTGATTGCTCACTGGAAATTAGTTTATTAAAAAGTAGGAAAATTAGCAAAAGTAGCAAAAGCAGCAAAATTAGACTCAGAATTTTGCTGTCCAATCTCGCTCAAAAATTAGACAAATAACAAATAAATGTATGCAAAATATATATATATATATATAATATATATCTTCTGGAAATTAGTTTATTAAAACTTTGTTCTCTGCTGCGGCTGCATAACTTATTTAAATACTTTATTTAAATACTAATTACGAGCCATAGAAAACTGTGGCAAATGTGCATATGATAAGAGAGCAGTTTACAATTCAAAAGACCACCCCCCACCCACCCACTTTAATCACCCGTGGTGCTTGGGGCAAGTGACGCCAGCTATCCAGCGGCGAGTTGCACTCGTTACGCATCCCTTGCCCCTCTCCGCCCCTGTTCAATGCATGCCAGACAGCGTATTGTCGCCAGACCGATACATAATAGCCACAGTACCCAGCTGGCTGTGTCCCCTGAAATGGCGGTAACAACAGCAGCGTGTCCACACACACACACCACAAACACGCACACACACACACACACACACACAAGCAGAGTGCGTGCTTTCGTTCTTGCAATCTGCCATGCATTAATATGGGAATGTGTAAATATGTTGAACAAATATGTGCTGCATGTTGCGCGTTTAACATTTCTTGTGGTGATTAAGTTAAAGACTTGCCACATTCGCAGTTTTACTAACATATTTGCTGTCTGCTCTAATTTCTGCTCAAGCAATGTGGCACTTAATTTACCATTCCTGGAATATTTTTATATGCAACTTAAGTCTCAATCTGAAGTAGTAGGAATATATATATATCTATATATATATATATACTTTTTAATATCCATATTACAAGTGTTTATCTTGTTGCCATTCGGAGGCAGCTTTACCTGCCGCAGGTTGCTTTCGTTTTTTCATTAAGCTCAGTTGCAGACTAAAGTCAGCAGCAGAAAACTAGATAGCCACGATTACTGCCAAGTTAGACGTTTGCCCCAAAGGCAGATTTAGCCATCATTTAGCTATCTTCGCTTCACAGGTACAACAAAATAACTGTAAGACTATGCAACTAAATCTCGACAATCACATCTAAACTTAAATTAAATTATAAAAAGGCATCTTCAAGTAATAAAAAGTAAAAAGAAAAGTGTATAAAAAAATAAAAAATAAATAAATAAATAAATAGTTATTTTTTTCCATTCGCAATTGAATTTTCTACAAAAATAAGTAATTACTTAATTTTGCGATAATCCCAAATGATTCGCAATTTAAGAAGCTACACTTAAAAAATAGTTGCATTTTTAAAAGAATTAAAGTAGGATTCAAACATGCTACTTGCGGGAAGCATTGGGGGGGAGGTATAAAAAGAAAAGTGAAAGATGTGGAAAACAATTAATGAAAATTAAATTATAAGTTGCCGGAGGCCATCAGAAACGTTGAGTGCAAATGCCATTAGCATTCTTAGCTGTTGTTAGGTATTTGCCGTACCCTGGTCAGTGACTGGGCACACGGGGAGCCTGTTTTAATTTCCATGTTTTGGGGGGGGGGGGGGGGGGCAAGATGGCCGACAAGATGGAGTGGAGGTCAGGGTGCTGCCGGCACATGTTAAGCATATTGACTTTCAGCGCGTAATGGCGACATGTCAAAAGGAATACAGAGAGAGAGACGGGAAACGGGGAAAAAGGGCAGCTGACAGGGTAGGAAACGGCCGACATTGCTGTGATTTTGTTTTAGGACCCCGCCGGGTTTTGCTTTTATGAGATTCGCATAGCGTGCACCATTGGAAGCCGAACGTTAATGTTGACTCTATTTGTCCACTTTTTTTTTACTTTTTCAATGTGTTTGCCCGATGGCATTTACAGATGGCGCTGACTTTAAGGAGCGGCTCATTGCCAGCGTTAAGAAGGAGGTGAAGCAACTGATGGAGGAGGCGGTCACCAAGAAGTACGTGCACGAGGAGAGCAGCTCGGTGACTTCGCTCTGCGCCGCCGTCGAGGCCTGCCTCAGCCAGGGGCTACGACGACGTGCACTGGGACTCTTCAAGACCTCCTCGACGACAGCGCTGCTGCACAAGATAGCCAAGACTTGTGCCGAGGCGGAGCACATAAGCAAAATGGTGCAGACAATTGAGGCCACTGATCCCAATAAGCGTTCATCTTCGAGCAGCGACAGTTTTAATCGACCGCCCATGCTCAAGAAGGGCAGCAACAGCTCCATGTCCACCACGAGCGCAACAACATCAACCGCATCCGGTTCCACATCCGCTGCAGCCTCATCAGTTTCCGTGGGCGCCAGCAACTCCAGCATGTCGGTGGCAACAATGAAGTGAGGAGCAGCCCTGCTTATGCCCTTTTTGTCCATTGTGGTAATTGTAATCCTTGCTTTCAGATATCTGTGGATACGCTTGGCCCTGTTCGAGAAGCGTCTGAACAAGATCATTGAGTATCTGGTGAGCAATGCTCAGAGCTTTTATGATCGTGACTCCTTGGTGGCCGATCCCGATTATGGCTCCATACTCAGCTCCTTGCTGGTCGGCCCCTGTGCCCTCGACTTTACACGTGCCAAAACTGCGGATCACTACTGGACAGATCCGCATGCCGATGAGCTGGTAAGCAACTGAGCCTCCCACCTACAAATAAATCAATAAAAAAAACCACTTAACAGACCAGTCATGATTTTGGTAACTTTAAAAGCAAAATATTTTTGCCTTTGTATTTTTGGCTAAAAGCTTTTTCTATTTCATTGTGATAACATTTTTAAATTGAGTTAAGAAACTTTTAACAACAAACCAAAAGCAGCATTCAAAGCGAGTTTTTTTTCAACGTAAAAAACAAAACTTTTAAAATAAATGTAAAATTTAAACTTACATTGTTGATATAAATTAAATTTAAATTTTAAATATGAAATTAAGAACTAGAGAGAATTCATCTGATTCTATTAATGATTCGATATACTTTTAATTTAATATTATTTTCTAAAAATTTTAACTGGTCACAATAAAAAATAAATAAAATAAAAAATATAAAGATATAAAATATAAATATATAAAATAAATTTACCAATATTAAAAAAAAAAAAGACATCAAGCATTAAGTTAGAAAATATTAAGAGTCTTAAATATCTTTAATTTGATATAGTTCAATATTCCCCTCATTTTAGAAAAACTCAAAAAATAAAAATAAAAAATGGAATTGGTATAAAAATAAATACTCCTTCTTCACATAATTAAAAAAAATTATTTTTTTAAATCGAAAAAAGCTTTCAAGAATTTAATTTTTAATTTCGCTTAACTTGTTGAAAAATTTATTTCTTCTGCTGTCAAATTTAATGACTGCAATAAAAAAAAAATTTAAAAATCCATATTTATATAAAATTATATAAAATTTATTTTATTTTGTAATTAAGATTTACGGAATAATTTCAAAGTGTACCAAATTTTTTGCAGGTGCAACGTCATCGGATCAGCTGTCGTCGTTCCTCGTCCACCTGTACGAGACCACCGATTATAAACTTCAAGCGGAGTCTGAACACCAGTTCGGATGATGCCAGCAGCTGTTCGTTCAAATCGATGTCCTCGTCCACAGTGGCCAAGGACTATGTGGAGTCACTGCATCAGAATGCAAAGGCTACGCTGCTCTATGGCAAGAACAATGTGCAGGTGTTGCCCAAGGATGTGGCCGAGCTGATGCCAGGCTATTTAAGTCTGCATCAGCATATCCAAACGTTGACCATTAAGTGGACGCCGAATCAGCTAATGAATGGCTACGTCGAAACGGAGGAGGATGAAATCGACAAGGAGGCCTACTGGGCATATGCGCTCAACATAAATCTGGACGAGATTGTGTATGTGCACTGTCATCAGAGTCGCGGTGAGGACAGCGGCGGCATCGTTATCCTCGTTGGCCAGGATGGCGTACAGCGTCCGCCCATACATTTCCCAGAAGGCGGGCATATGCAGCAGTTTCTCAGCTGCCTGGAGACGGGTCTGCTGCCACATGGCCAACTGGATCCGCCACTCTGGTCACAGCGCGGCATTGGCAAAATGTTTCTCTGGCCCAAAAGTATGCGCCGTCGCATCCTGCCATCCGTCATGGAATCGGTGGATGAGACGCCCATCGATTATGTCTTTCGCATTGTCAGCAAGAGTCGCCACGAGGAGTTTGGTAGGAGGACCCGATCTCCTTAGAACTATTTCAATATATGAATTAATTTCTATATTTCAGCTGCCACACATTCGATTCTGGACTTTGTCCGCAGCACTCCGAGGCGGGCACAATTGAGCAGCTGCTCGACCACTGGCAGCAGCGACTGCTCCACCAAGAGCCTGTCCATCGATCAGCATCCGCTGGAGTCGCCTCTGTTGCAGCAACAGAGCCAGAACACCAGCATCGAGATGGTCTGCTCCACGATGCGTCGCCAGATCATCTCGCGCGCCTTCTACGGCTGGCTGGCCTACTGTCGCCATCTATCCACGGTCCGCACGCACTTATCCGGACTCGTTCACGGCCGCATAACTCCGGAAAGTAAGTTTCTTAAAATTTAATTGTAATTTTAAAATAATAATAATATTAATTAATTGTTTTAAAATGTGCTTCTTCCATTCCAAAAGTGAAAGCAGACGAGGAGGGTCTGACTAAGGAGCGCTGGGAAGTGCTGCATGCGGATGGGCTGCTGCAGAATCCCATTGAGTTCTATCGCCTCATCTATTTTGGAGGCGTACAACCGGAGCTGCGCAAGGAGGTGTGGCCATATTTGCTGGGACATTATGCCTTTGGCAGCACACGGGAGGAGCGAAAGAAACAGGACGAGACATGCAAGCATTACTATGAGACAACAATGAGCGAGTGGCTCGCCGTGGATGCCATTGTGCAGCAGCGGGAGAAGGAGAAGACGGCAAGGGCGGTGGCCAAACTAAGCTCCGGGAGCAACAGTGGCAATGAGCGAACGGTTCGCGCTGCAGATCTCGATGCTGGCGGTGAGCTGGAGAACGAGGTGTTTGAGGACATTTCGGATATTTCCGATCCGGGCGACTTGGAGTTCGACGATGAGCACCGACAGCAGCAGCAGCAGCAGCAACAGCAGCATCAGCAACAGTTGCAGTTGCAGCAGGAAGGATTGGCTGTTAGTGCCTCGCATCTGAGTGTAAAGCCCATTCCACGTGCAATGAAAACTAGCACTGATTCCGGTCATGTTGACGATAACCTCGATGACTTAGATGAGGATGAAGAGGAAGAGCAGCGCGCAGAGCAGGAGCTGGAGCGGGAGCGGATGCAGGAGCAAAAGCAGCAAAAACATATTGATTTAAATGCAGCCAAATCTCTGGAAAGAGAGAGACAGGAAAGCTGCTCCACATCCACAACATCCTCCTATGAGACAGTCGGAGGTGCACCACAGCCAAGCAGCGTGCTCAGTCCGGAATTCCTCAGCGCCACGGATCTGCAGGCACAGGCACAGCTACCCGACGACGAGGAGGCTGCCAGGTTGCCGCCGCAACAGGCAGCTGTCATCATTACGAATGCATCCGTGGATATTGCCAACTGGGAGCGCAGTCCCAAATCTGGTGCCAATAGCGAGATGCCGCCGCTGGCCGAACAGCTGGAGAACAGCGGCAATGCGCCCAATCTGGATGCGCTGCAGCAGCCAAAATCTGCCTGCGCCTCCCCAGCCAGCTCCAATGGTGGCATCTACAGTGTGAGTAGAAGTAGAAGTATTTATCAGAATTTGATTAAATTGATTACAATATTTTTTTTTTCACTCTTCCAAACTTGCAGAGCGAGCTACTGGAGCAGTTTGGCCTGAATCTGCATCGGATTGAGAAGGATGTGCAGCGCTGCGATCGCAATTATTGGTACTTTGCCAACGAGAATCTGGACAAGCTGCGCAATGTGATATCCACGTATGTGTGGGAGCATCTGGACGTGGGCTACATGCAGGGCATGTGCGATCTGGTCGCTCCGCTGCTGGTCATCTTCGATGATGAGTCGCTCAGCTACAGCTGCTTCTGCAAGCTGATGGAGCGCATGATCGAGAACTTTCCCAGCGGTGGTGCCATGGACATGCATTTTGCCAATATGCGGTGAGTGGTATATATCTATATATATATGTATTCATAAACATAATCGATTTAATGGCTCACAGCTCACTCATTCAAATACTCGATTCGGAGATGTACGATTTGATGGACTCGAATGGGGATTATACGCACTTCTATTTCTGTTACCGCTGGTTCCTCCTGGACTTCAAGCGCGAGCTGATCTATGACGATGTCTTTGCCACCTGGGAGGTCATCTGGGCGGCCAAACACATTGCCTCCGGAAATTTCGTGCTCTTCCTGGCGCTGGCTCTGCTCGAAACCTATCGCGACATCATTCTCTCGAACAGCATGGACTTTACGGACGTCATCAAGTTCTTCAATGGTAATAGCAGCACAAACTATATATACATTTATCATAAATGCTATATATACTACTATATATCTTCATCTGATTTTAGAAATGGCCGAACGACATAATGCCCAAGCCGTGCTTCAGCTTTCTCGCAGTTTGGTTTTGCAGCTGCAGATGATTATTGAGAACAAATAAGTCAAATAAGAAGAGACACGAATATAAAGTGTTTAAATAGAATTTATAGATGTTTTATCTATGTTTTGCCAAAAAACACAACAAAAAGAAAAAAGAACAAAAAAAAAACTAAATGCCACATATTCTCCCAAAGAGGCACAAATAATTAAACGTAAATCCCTTATATGCATGTGTATATATGTGTATATATAAATCTTTACATAAAGATGTAAAGATGTAATCCAAAATATTAAATCCAAATGTAACTCTAACTGTAACTCTAACTGTAACTGTAACTGTAACTGTAACTATGACTGTTTTTATGTATGTTCGTAGATATTCTCTCCATATCCCCAAAACTATTGAGCAAAGGGGTCGATTACGCAAAAGACTATAAAGTGAAACTGATACACGGTTCTAACGCAAATCAGCATTTTAGACTTCAGATCAGTTTATAATAAACAAGTGAAATTTTTTTTTTCGAAATGGAAACTATAAATGTAACCAATAAATTTATCAATGTTTGTAGCCATGTAGAGTGCAATTATATAAAAAATAAATTATATATCAAGTGAAGAATACAAAAATATATTATGTGTACAACATGTATTTACAACCCTATACATACATATACATATGTCTGTATGTATTTTAAATAATCAAATTCATTCGCTTTTGTAGCCATTGCCTGCAAAATAAAATCTGTACCAATCGTAACTTTTCGATTAATAAATAAACAATAATCAATAAAAACAATTAGTTAAAATGAAGCGCTTTGAAAGCTAGAATTGATACCATAATCATATTATTGAGTAATCCAAATCGTTAAATTATCAAATATTGCATAAAGTCAACAATTATTAATTAATTAATAGATTTTGTGGTCTTATTTTGATTCGATTTTGCATTATAAAAAATAATTTACCACTTTTTATGCTTCGCATACACACACCTTAGTTTGTATAATATATTAATTATTTATATCTTAAATATTTCGGCTAAAATAATTAAATATTTTATTGTGCACAATTGTTGAATATTTTTTTTTGCATATATATAGTTGGGCGATCGAAAATATTTTGAGTTTTTTTCGACTTGTGGCTGAGACAAATTCATCGCAATGTGGAATGTTGTCAGTTCTTTGGTTATTTAGGGTTAATCTAGACTTGATTGTTAGATGACAAGCTAAAACTATAAATGCATTGTTAAGTGTTCTCAACAGCAAGATCAACAAAAATATTTATCTATGAATTTAACAATTTTAATGACCAGTCGGATTTGATTTACTTAAGATACTGTGCACAGGTACTTGACATAGATACTTGATACACTGCAATAAAATAGGAGCACGATTAATTCTGGGAATTTGTAAAAATTACAAGCAGATAAAAAATCAATCCCTTAGCTTCTTAAATAAAAAAAGTATCTTATCAACATAAAAATTTTAAAATCATATATAAAATACATTTTTTATTATTATCAAATTGATACTTTGCAACAATAATATCAATAATTAATACACACAGGTATGCAACTGATAAATACTTCCGTATTGGTATAAACCTATTCAAAATTCATCAACAAATATCAATTCACAGTTCGAGCACTTAAGATAAAAAGAATCCAATCCAAATAATACCAACGCAATATCCGTATTACTTGTCGTTTAATCTTTCGAGGTGGCACTCTATATCTGTCCAAGGTATGCGCTTTGTTTATTTGCCTCATACTCTCATTCTTATTTGTATTGTATTGTACCTGATCAGTGGATCGTATATGGGTTAATATAAAAGATTGCAGCTATCCACGGTTTCTGCAGTTCTTAACTTTTAGCTCGTGAAGAACATGTCCATAGAATTGGCCATTTTAAATGGGCTTGCTAACGATGACGGCCAGCCCATTCGACGTAAGTGAATCTTATGATAAAAACTACTGAGATTATTTAAAGTTCCGGAAATACATATGCATGTACTCAAACTCTGATAAATATATGCGTAAGGCATGTTTGAACTAAAGAAAATAATCAGAATACTGTGGATTATTCAGTGTTTGACAAGTGTCATTAATTTTATATTTCAACAACGACAAGCCATAAGTAAAGTGACTGTAAAAGTTCAAAGGGCATTTCTAAAGAATTTGCAATTCGACTTGTGACATAGAATTCCAAAAATTATCAAAATAAAATATTATTGATTTAGAGAGAAAGCGTAAAACGAGTTTTAAGTGAAAAAAAGCACAAAGCAATGTAGGGTTATAATCCCTTTTACCCACTTCAGAAAGAGTTGTAGTGATAGACTCGTCGGCATTACCAGTTTCATATAAGTCAAATAATAATAAAGTAACAAAATGTTGCAAAAAAGTTTTCATTCGAAATATAAAGTTTGGTAAAGAGCAAAAGGCATGCAAAGATTTGTTTTCCAGTTGCTGCTTGCGAAGAGAGAGAAAATGTGGAAGTCCAAAGCTCACACTATAAGCGCTGAAAGAGCTAAAGATTTGAGCTTTCACATGCCTAAACTTGTTTTTCAGCTGCTTGCGATGAGAGAGAAAAATTGTAAGTTCAAAGCTCACTATAGAAGCGCTGACAGAGTTAAGCTTTTGAGCTTTGGAATATGCAAACAGTTGTCGGTTGTGGTGGTTTGGTTTAGTAACCAGCTGTGCTTCAGGCGAGTAGGTCTCGTTACGAGTTGAGTATATCTGCCGCCTTCACTCTGATCTAAGGTGCGTAGAATGCAAAGTGGTCTTTGCACCGGCCTAGTTTGGTTCAATATAGTTTGCCGTTTGTTTTGTTTATAAACATATTCTTCTCTACAGTTTTTTAGAAAGTTGAGTAGTAATAATAAAACGATGTCTTCGCTGCGCTTCTATTACGATCTGATGTCGCAGCCCTCGCGGGCGCTGCACATCATCTTCCGGCTGAGTGGCATGCACTTTGAGGATTGCGTTGTGGCACTCCGAAACGGTTAGTGGTTAATACTCCTTATCTGCTCTGCATTATCTTATAATATTTTTGTGTGACTTTGCACTTTACACTTTGGCAGGGGAACATCTGACCGATGAGTTTAAGCAGAACATCAGTCGCTTTCAGCGTGTGCCCTGCATCGATGACAATGGCTATAAGCTGGGAGAGAGCATTGCCATTTTGCGTTATCTGAGCGCCAAGGGCAAGATTCCGGAGAGCTTGTATCCCAAGTATTTTGAGGAGCAGGCGCGCGTCGATGAGTTCCTCGAATGGCAGCATACCACGCTCCGTGTGACGTGTTCTCTCTATTTCCGCGCCATCTGGCTGGATCCGCTGCTGACGGGACGAACACCGTCGGAAGATAAGATCGAGACGCTGCGCATACAAATGGAGCGTAATCTGGATATTGTCGAGGAGGTGTGGCTGGACAAGAAAGAGTTCCTTACCGGACCCACGCTCACCGTTGCCGACATATTTGCAGCCTGTGAAATTGAACAGACGCGTGAGTAGTAAAACCCAGTAAAACGATTCAACATGTTATCCAACTCAACGCGGTCCTTTATCCATTCCCTCAACAGGTATGGCCGATTACGATGTGCGCATTAAGTATCCAAAGATTCGCGCATGGCTGAAGCGAGTGCGACAGAGCTGCAATCCCCATTACGATGTTGCCCACCATTTTGTCTACAAGATATCCGGCACTGGACCACAAGCCAAGCTATAAAGCCATTTAATAGATGATCGTAACTGATTCTGTAACACTTTATGTATATGTGTATATAGCAAATGTCCTTGCTTGCCATCATTATCTTTTATGTTTAGTTGTTATACATTAAGTATAATAAACAATCTTTTTGATGCATTTTGTAGAACTTTTTAGACACATAAATTTATTTATTTAAGTATAATGATGCAAAATATATATATGTATATAAATATGAAATAAAAAAATAATAAAATTTACAAATATGGTAGTGTGGTTTTTTTTTTAGGATGCACAACAAAATATGTTGTGGAATCTTACAGCATAGTTTTGAAATGAATCATAATTCCTTACAGATGTGTAAGGGGCACCTCTTCTTACATTTTGCAATTTCTTCTAGATATCGTTGATTATATATCGAGTCTTACCTTTCAACTTTATAGGCATATGGCTTGACAAATTTTTCCCAAAAGTGTCCAACGAAAAATTAATAATAGTATCTCATTACAAGTATTCTTACGATTTGTTTTATTGTGTCGTCATTGTAGCTTTTATAAATTCACATTTATTAAAAAAAATACAATTTTAAAAAATAACTACCTAGAACTAATAAAAAATATTAATAATATGTAATATAATATAATATAATATAATATATATAGCAACGTTACGCGCTTGGTTCTCTAACATTTTGCAACAATTTTTTTTTTCTGTTTTTGCGATAACAAAACATAATAAGTATAAGTAAAAAAAAATAGGAGAAATCAATTAATCAATCAAAATAATAATATTAAAATGATATATACAAAAAAAAAAATAAAAATAAAAAAGAATCTATACAATATGCATGCGAGTGTTTATACACATATCGAATTATTTATCCTGTATAAGAACAAATATTCAATTGTGTGTATATGCAAATGCATGACTGTGTGCGTGTGTGTTTGTGTGTGTTTTTGTTTGTGTATATATAAAACTACATACAACTCTAAGCTACATATTTACTTAATTCTAATTGCATATATTTCTGTGTTGAAATCAACTCAAAAAAAAAAAATAATAATAATAATACAAAAAATATACAATTACTGAAGAATTGATGTATGCATTGTATTGTAAATTGTATATTGTATTTTTGTATTTTGTAATTTTTTATATTTTTGTATATTGTATATTGTATATAGGTATATATGCTTGTAAGTATGCTAAATATTGTGGATTCTTGCCACATCTGCCACACATTCACAAAAATATATATGTTATGCTCTCTCTCTCTCTCTCCACACCAATGCAGCAATTGTTGAAATATTTGTTAAATACATTTATTTATATGCTTGCCGAGGGGTTTATATATTTGAACGTTGAAATGTTGTAGATTGTTGCGTATCTTAGCGCATTTGCACCGTTATTTTTTATTTCCTTCTCTATTGTCGCCCGTCTATAACTAAACAGTTGCACGTCCCCTGATGATTGCCCAGCCAACTAACGGTTAACATATGACAAAAACGTGGTCGATCCTTAAACTCTACTGACACCCGAGCACCAATAGCATTTGCGTCTGTCGGTCTGTCTTTCTGCCACTTGAGCACCGATTTGGCCAGTGTTCCCTAAAAACATGTCACTAACGAAATTTTAAAGCAAATCAATTAAGGCACCAAAAAATAAAAAAATACAACAAAAAACAAAACTGTTGCATCTATGCGTTGCATAGACAGGTACAGGTACAAATTACATACATGACCCCGCTGAAATATGTTGCAGTTGCAGTTGCAGTTGCATATACACACTCTCTCTCTATCATCATGTGTCTATGTGTCTCATTCAAGCAGTGTACAGGCGACATGGTTTGGTTATACGTGTAAATAAATATATATGTATATCTGTATATGTATTGTATGTAGCTATATATATATACATATATCTGTATATATATATAGATATATATACGTATCAATTTGTTGTATATGTATGCGTGTGTGTGTTTGATTATATTACAATTATAATAGGTATGTATGAATATGGGTTAAGCATATTTCGTACTCTGTATAAGTTTTACAAAATAGTTATGTATATATTTCTCTCTCTCTCTTTCTTTCTCTCTATCTATCTCTCTTTCTTTACGACTGTATCTGCTGTATGGAAACGCTTGCCTTTCCTTTGTTCCCTCGCATGTGTGGCATGTGGCATGTGTGCTTGCGCCACAATATGTTGATATAAATACTTTTGCCTGAACATAATTATATTGCATACAACTATGTAGCTGTGTTATTTTTTGAGATATATATATATACATATATATATATTTGTGTGTATATAACTCGGTTTAATACTACGATTTTGTCCAATATATGTTTGCTTTTCCGTTTCTCACTTTTGCTGTGATTTTGATTATTTCTGCAATTGTTAAAAATGTGTCTGATTAATTTAAGTTTGAATTAATTGTTTTTTGAGAAACGCACCTGATTCGCTGCCAATTTTGATTATTTTTAGTAGCGCGCACGATTTATGTTCTTGATCCTAATGCCAACTTCCAGCACCTGATCACCGCCAGCAGCACTTCCACTGCCACCGTTGACGCTTCCGCCGACACTGCTACTGCTGTTATTTGATGAGCTGCTATTGCTGGCTGCGCTGCCAACAGAACCACCAGCACCACCGACAACACCAGCAGAACTGCCATTGCCATTGTTGCCATCGTTAAGTGTTGAAATGTTGTTGTTATTGTTGTTGTTGTTATTGGTGCTGTTGTTGCCCGAACTGCTGTTAGAAACGGGCAACGCGACATTGGCATCGGTGACAACGCCAGCACCACTGACATTCGCACTAACACTTGCACTGGCACTGGCCGGCGGTGCGCCCAATCTGCGCAACACTGTTGTGGTTGTTGTCGTTGTAGTTGTCGTTTCGGCAGCAGCGCCACTGCCGCCACCGGCACTGCCGCCGCCCAATTTAAGCAGCTGCTGCTGATGATGTCGATTGTGATGATTATAGTTGATCGCCGTCAAATCGTGACCGGTTGCACCACCGCCACCACCAGCACCACCAGCATTGACACCGTTGGCCGCATAATCGTGCGGTCCGCCAACTGTGTGTCGACGCTTTATGGAGCGATTCTGTTTGTTTTGTATCTGACGCTTCTTGGTCAGATTCATGTCAGTCTTCTCGTCCTTGGTCAGCGCAGCGGCGGCATGGGCCCAAGACGATGACGATGACGTTGGGGAGCAGCAGGCGGCTGCAGCGGCAGCGGCAGCAGCAGCCGCACTCGAATTGCTGCTGCTCATGTGTCGCGTGGAGTAGTTGCGACAGTTGAAGCTGGCGCTCCGAAAGAGTCGATGATCGCGTCGCTTTTTATTGTAGCGCTCGAGAAAAAACGACGGCGATGGTGAGGCCATCAGGAGCTTCTCCTTTGGATCACTTGTGGTGGAGCCCTCCGAGTCATCCTCGGAGCCGTCACCTCGCTCATATGCCAGGGAGCTGCTGAAACGCAAATTTTTGCTGCCGTACGAATTGCGCTGCCCGACGGAGCCACCAATTTGTGAGCTGGGCGTGCCGGCGAGTGGCGTTGAGGCGCTGCTTGAGCCGGTACCGGTGCCGGCGGTGGGTGTGGCAGCGCCGCTAGCCGGCGCCGTTGAGCTGCCCTGATGGATGGGCGCCGTTGCCGAATGCTGCAATTTGTGGGCCGCTTTGAGCAGGCTGGCTGGGAGCGGTGCCACCATTGGCTTCATCATCAGCTGCTGTAGCTGCTGATGCTGCTGCTGACTGTGGTGTTTATCTTCTTTGGGTTCACCCAAACTGTTGGTCGCCGTGCACGAGCGGCTCAAGAGCAGCGAATGAGGTGCGTCCAGTGGACAAAAGTTGTGGAACAGTCGCTCCGGCGACTCGTCCGCATACGGAATGTTTTCGGAGTGCAAGTGCAGCGGCTGACCCAAAGTGTGCCGACGATTCTTGGGAAACTCGGGTGAACCGTTCTCATCGTTCGACTCTGATCCGCTGCGCAAATTGCGCAGCTTGCTGTCCAACGTATCCGTAATTGTGGTCAGCGACATGGAACCTATTCAAAAATAACAGCAGATTAATGGAATCTCCACTTTTGTGGTGAGGCTGGTATTACCTGTGTCGCTAAGGCGACTGCTGGAATCATCGTCCGTAAGCAGCACGGAGATATCGACGCTGCCCCGCTGCTGCTGTTCGTGTTTGCCAATGCTGCCGGTGGAGTCGACGCTACCCGAGTCCTTCTCATCGAGGCTGGCCTTGCGTCCCAGCGCCCAGACGCTGCGCGAACTGGTGCTGGACAAGAAGCCGGCTGTGGTGCGCTTCTTGGTGGTCGTCGAGGCCGCCTTGGCTGTGGTGGGCGCCGTCGCGGAGGATTGATTGGTGCCGGCTGCATGGCCGGCGGATGAGCCCATCGCTGAGTAGAGCAGCTTGCTGGTGGTGCTCATCTTGCTGCTGTGCAGCGTGGAGCTGCTGCTGGTGCTGGTCGTGCTGCTCGCCGATACCTTGGCGTAGTCCAGCGACTGAAAGTGAACAGCGGGCAGGATTAAACCAAAATCGCAAATGCTTTGCACAGCCTTGCGCTGCATTCGTCTTTGGTTGTTGGTGCGAATGGTTGTGGTGGTGTTGGTGGTGGTGGTGATGGTGTTGGTGGTGGTAATGGTGGTGATGTTGGTGTTGGTGCATTGGGAATTGGCTTGACTAGCGCCGCTTACCAGAACACTCTCGCCGGAGTAGGTGTCGGAGCTGACAGCGCTGCGCTTGCCATGTGTGCGTCTGCGCAGCTGGGGAATGAATCGTGAGGAGCGCGTCTCGCGCTCTGTGATGCGCTCAATCTTGGACAGATTGTGGAGCAGCATACTCGTTTGATCCTCCTGTGTCTGCTGTGGTTGCGCCGGACAAGGCGCCGCTGCACCGCCGCTCAAATCGGCCAGATCCGGCAGACTGCCGCCCTCAAAGAAATACTCGTACTGTGACCAGAAAAAGGTATGGATTAGTGGATGAATGTGAATGTGAACGTGGGTTAAGTGACCCACCTGCGTGACAAGCAGCTCGACAATGCGACACTGGTGCTTCATATCCTTGACGGCCGTTTCCAGGGTATCGTTCGGTGTGCGAATAATGGAAGGCCCAAAGATGATAGCCAGATTCTTTGGCTCCATGCGATTAACCTCGCAGTTGTCGCTGACGCGGCACAGATGCCGGATCAGATGCTTCATTGTCTCGTACGGATGACGGGGCAGCGATTCGACAATATCCTTGAGCAGCACAATGCGTTCCATGCCCGTCTTTTTGTCCGCCTCAATGAAATTGATATAGAAACTGGCCGGCATCAGGGCATCCGGGAGGCTGCGTATGAATAGCTTCAGCAGACTGCTAACCACATTCACATCTTCCCAACGGACGTCGGTGGCGCAGCTCTCGAACTGGAATTCCTTTGTGTTGACCAGCTCAGACAGCTCGGAAATGGCAGCCTTGTTGCCGGGTATGCGGTAAATGCCCACCACGCCCAAACCCTTCGTTTCCACAATGTTGGTGCAGACCTCAACGAGATGCGGCACGTGTGCATTGTTCTTGCCCATTGGACAGGCGCGCAGTGGCAGCCCAATGGAGCCGCCCGTCTTGTTCACACAGCTCGAGGGTGAGGCCAGGTCGCCATGGGAGACGCCGCCGCCGCTGCCACCACCGCGTCGGAATAGCAAATCTTTCCAGTTCTTTGACTTTGGCGAGCCCAAATCCTTATCCGGTGCATGCTTGTTTGAGGGCTTGCGCAACTTCATCACCGGCGATATCGAGTCACTGGTAGCAGCCGCAGCTGTCACGGATGCACCTGCTGGTCCCTCCACCATGCCAGCGCCACTGCCCGAGTGCGAGCTGAGCGGTGAACTGTCCACAGCGCCAGCCACATCGTCCAGATAACTGCTCGTGGCAGCCGTTTTCTGTGGCTCAGCAAGCTGTTTGCCTGCTGCCGGCTGTTCCTACGAGAAGCACCAAATGTTGTATGAGAATCAATCAAGGACATATTTAGTACTAATCGTTGCTTACATTATCATCATAGTTGAGACTGTCCTTCCACTGGAGCAGGCCAAAGAGGCGCCTCATCTCATTGCTGCTCTTGGTCTTGAAGAGGATTTCGGTGTAGGGGCCGCAGGATGGTGCCGCCGTTGCCGGCGTCTGTGGCTCAGCGGCGCTGCTGCTGCCCGACGAGGTCAGCTTCTCATGGGCATCGTCCAAGTTGAGCTCATTGCCCAATGTGGCCAAATGGGCGCCACTAACGCTCGGCTTCGACTGCATGCGTATCAAATACTTCTTCTTGTCATGCGACTCGTCGAAGAATTTAAAATTTCTAATATCAAGCTCTATCACCTGCAAGAGGATGGGATGATGTGTATCGGATTAGTGTTCCAGTTGGTATACATTTTTATATACATTGCCGATCTTTACTCACATTCTGGTCCGACTTGGCATGGCGTCCCGAGTAAATGCGCAACACATCGCCTTTGATCTCCAGTTTGACATGGCGCCACGAGCGATACTCGGACATGCGCTGAAATGAACAATCCGAGAGAAATTGTGAGTAAATTGAGAATTGAGTTGAAGATTGAAGTGGAGAGGCTTACCTTGCCATTGATGCAGGAGGACTTAATCTCGATTTCTGTCTCAAAAGCCTCCAGTTCATTGGGCACATATTTGCCATTTAGTTCGGCATCGATGTGAATGCTGTGCGAATGATTGCGATTAGTCTAGATTAGTCTCTGTGCAGATCCTGCTGGTTATTGGGACTCACCTGGTGCGCATTTCGCTGTTGATTGAGGCACGCCGACTGCCGTGGAGCGTGGAGAGGCGCACATCCTCCAAGCCGTTGGGTGTCTCAATAAATTCATGGCCACCGCCGGTGGCAGCGATTACATCGTATGTGGGATCTGGATGCTCTTCCACCAGCACTTTCGTCTTGTGCGGCTCCACAATGGATGCAACAGTTGCAGCAGCAGCAGCAGAAGATGCTAATGCTGAGGCTGCACTGCTGGCTGCAATAGCATCTGCCGTTGGCGGCTCACCGTGATACTCTGCCTCATTGTTGGTGGCACGCAGATATGAGATCCGTCGCACCGGCTTGCCCTCGTCAAAGGAGCTGGATGCCAGTGGCTTATAGCGGCGCACCACATTCCCCAAACTAACACTGGCAGCATCCACAATGGCTGGGGCTGCAATGTGCAATCCAATTAATAATTCTCTTCACACTTATGCAAGGAGTCGGACTTACCGCTGCTCTCGGCGATGTCAGCCAGAGTGGGCACCGTATGGGAGGAGGAGGAGGAACTGTTGACGGGCGGCGGCTGCTCTGCAACATTGCTATACTCTGAAAGTGACAAATGAGTTTTAGTGGTTACGCCTGTGGCCATGTGCAGATGACTTACTCGTCGACGGCATCGTCTCAATGGTGGCATTCGCTAGCGTTGCCTTGTGCAGCTCCATTCGACTTGTGTTCTGGCCATCGACGGCACTGCTGTTGCTATTGCTATTGCTGTTGCTGTTGCTGCTCTGCTGATACTTGGTCTGCATCTGATGCAGTGGATGCTGCTGCAGTGACTCGTATAGAACGCCCTGTTTCTTGGATAGAGCAACGGAGCCACTTGTCGATTCGGAGGCGGCGTTTGTGTTGATTGACAGCGGCTTGAATGGATCAAATCCCTTGGCCATGTGCGAGACCAGTTTGCTCTCAAATCTACAAATGGAAAAATGGAAGTTTCATCAGCAAAAGGACCAACAACAATTTCAAAGTGCCCGCTTACACTTTGTTGGTGACGCCCGTCTCCTGCAGCGTCTCAAAGTAATCCAATTCCTTGGCGTACTTGCCACTGCTGCTGGCCACGCTGACAACTACCTGTCGCTGCTGCGACGGCACCGCTCCCAAGGAACGTGACGTCAACTTGCTGCCCGTATAACTGTTGTACATATCATAACCGAGGACCAACTGCTGCTGCTGCTGATGGTGGTGATGGTGGTAGTGCTGCTGCTGCTGCTGTTTGATCAGCACTTGCTGGCGTACACGGGGCACTGTGGCAACAGCGCCTCCAACTCCACCTCCACCGGTACTCCCACCTGCAACTGCAGCAGGTGGCGTGTGCGATGGGAAAAAGTGTTGCACCGGTTGCAGTGGCTGCGGCGATGATTGCGATGCGTTGCCGTTGGACGCTGAGGCTGCTGTGGCGGACAGTACACCGGAGGGTAGCGGAGATTTGAGAAACTCCTCCTTCTGTTTAATCGACTCGCGCAGCCGAATCATCAGATCGTTGTTCTCACCACCGCCGCTGCTGGCATTCACATTCACTGCATACAATGCTTGACTCAATGCGGCTGCCGATTTGGGTTGGCGCGTGGTGGGCGTGGCTGGTGTTGTGCTTGGTAATACTGTTAGATTTGGCGGCTGATTGGCGCTGTAAGTGGTAACAACAATAAATGCAATTGATTAACGATTTGATTAGTTTTTCAAATGCCAAGTTTACAGACCAAGTCAAGCAAAAGGATTCTCTCAATTTATAACTGTGAATGGCTTGATTTAAAGCGATTTAATTTATCAATAATATTTTAGCATTTATTTCAATTGTAGTTTTTCTTTTTGTTTGGATTATTATTTGGGATTCATTCTAAGATATTGAAATACTTATTTGAAGCGTTTTTTTTTTGTGGCAACGAGTTGAAGCTCGACCGAAAGACACTTAGACGCGTGCCGCAAACGTCGACGGCAACTGCGACGGCAACTGCGGCAAGTGCGATTGCGGCATGTGAAAAGATCGAACTGAATTGAATTGAAGTTGCTTGGTGCTGTTTGGGTAAGCTGGTCACGATCACCGATGACTGACTAACCGACGACGACAACTTCGTTTGTTGTGCGTAAAGCTGCGCGTAAAGCTGCGCAATTTGACACCCACTCCGTGCCACACATGCCCCCCCCCCCCACAACCCACCCACAAATCGAAAATTGCTGAATGTGTTATTGCTTGTGCTGTTTGTTTATAAACCAAAACGTATTTGTTTAAGATTATTTTGAGCAAGCAGGCTTCAACGGATCATGCGAACTGCGAGCTACAGGTGCGCCGCCTGGCCAGTTCCATAAATAGTAGCAATAACAACAACAATAACAACAACAATAACAATAACAAACTAGGACTGATTCAGTAGAGTTGCCACTTGTATCTAATATCTATTGTCATGGATACACTGAGATATATTGAGGCTTAATCCTAAGCTTGATTTACTTCAGACAGAAGAGGAGTGCATCCGCTGTGAGATAAGAGAGACTCTTCCACACAAATTGACTGCAAAAACGAAACAAAGCGAAAACTTTCAGTTTGTTGCCGGCAATAGAGTGGAGACTGGAGAGTGGAGAGTGGAGAGCGGTCGGGTAGGTGGGTGGGTGCAGTGGCGCAAGCGTCAGAGCATGACGAGAACGAACTCAACGTTGTCCCAACAATGCAGCCATCCAACACAGCCGGCAGTAGTTGCTGTCAGGTTGTCTGACTAATGGCCATGACCGTGACATGAGCACAAGCACATCTGCAGGCAGCCCCAGCCCCACCATAATGGCAACTGGGACTGGCTAAATGGATTAAATGGAGTGTGTGTAAGTGTGTGTGTGTGTGTGTGTGTGTGTGTGTTTGAAGGTGTAAGTGTGTGTGTGTATGTGTGCGGAAAGTGGGTGCTTCCATTTACAATTGCAGCCACAGAAACCCAGACGCACTCTGCACTTGATTGAATTAGTTTGCAGGAAGAATAGCAAAAGCAGTAGCAGGAACAGCATCAGCAGAGGCATCACTGTCCTGGCATTTAAGTTAACTCAATTTGATGCAAGAGGATGCTTCACGGACAGGAAATACACAGAGCACATGCTGTTTTTCTGCATCATTGTTGCTGTTGCAGCAGGATACAACAATTTTCTCCTCACCTTACAGCTTTTGAAGGTTGCCAAGGAGACGCTGTCAGTGGAAGAGTGGGGGAGTGCAGGAGTGGAGGAGGAGCAGAGTGCCAGAAATAGTTGCTTTGAACTTTACACAATAGTAAATTGATATCCATTAAAAGGATAGTGCAGGTGCAGCTCTTAATTAAAATGCAAACATAATTGATTGAGTTTCATGTTCTGCCAATTTGACGGAGAGCGTTTCAAGGGAATTGAATAATGGTAATTTGATAACAAAAATGTCCACTTAAATTCCGTTTAAAAAATTTACACAACACAGTAATTAAATTGCTCGATGTTTAGCAAATAACGTTAATAAACGCAAATAACTCAATTTGAAAATTGTGCATTTTATGGGCAAATAATTAATGCACATTTCGCACAATTACTAAAGTCCTTTCGGACAAATTATGCAACCAGCACTTCAGGGATAATTGAAGGAATTTTCAAGGAAGTGATTAAAAAATCAAATTTTAAATCAAAGAAATGTGTGCTTTATGCATAGTTTGAACTATTCTAAGAAAAACCATATTTAAATAATGCAAAAAGTAAATGCAAATTGGAAATGTGCTAAAGGTTTATCTTTTATGTATGGATTTATATATACAAGCGAACAATAATAAATAGATAGATAGATAGATATATTTATATATATATATATAAATACATATAAATAGATAGATAGATAGATAGACATATAGATGGTTAGACAAGTGACTGTAAGCGATGAATGGCAAATTCTATTGTTGCTGCTGCTTATCAGTAAAAAGTCAGAGCCAAACAAATGAGCTGTATTTATCAGATACATACAGATAGTAGATACAGATACAGATACATTTATTATAAGCTGCCTGGGTGTGTATGTGTATGTATGTGTGTGTGTGTTTGTATGGAATTTCGCGCTTTATTGTATGCTTGTTGTTCATGCACTGACTGCTCATTGTTGTTGCTTTTGTTGTTGTTGCTGTTGTTGTTGCTTTTGTTGCTGTTGTTGTTGTTATTATTATTGTTGCCGGCTATTGTCCGATTTGCGTATTGGCAACTCTGTTGCCTCTCTTTGCAATTAACAAGTCATAAATAAAAATATGTTGACATATTTGATAAGCCACAAAGCTACAATTTGAAACCGGTCAAAAGTGCCGCTTCCCCCCTCCTCTTCCGGACCACTCCAGTCAACAGCTTCCCTTCCGCCCACCATCCCTGTTTTTTTTTTTTGCACACATTCAGTTTACTTTTGTGGAATTCGCATTGCATTTATTTGCTGGCTGTTTTTGGTATCGATTACGCCGCTGGTGGCGACGGCGCCCAGCGGTGTCGATGGCGACTATAACGACACCAATTGGCGACGACTTCGCCGTTACTCTGTCCGCGTCAAATGGCAGCGCTGCTGTTCATTGTTTGGGCAGCATACGCAACGGAAACAAAAACAAAATCGCAATCAAACAAATAAACAAAAGAAATCAAACAAATAACTGAGAAATTCGAAATACAATCGCGCATTATTTGTTGTTGTTGTTGTTGTTGTTTCAGCCAGCGAGACACTTGAACTATGTGATCTAATAGATCTAATATATTTCAAGGTCTTAGCAATTATGAAAAAACTTCGCGGTGCGTGTATTTTAGAGCCACCCACCACAACTTTGTCACATTTGATGTGAATGATAAGTGCATTTCGAATTCAATGCAAAATTCAAATTCAACTTACACACACACACACACAACCGATAAAAAAAAAAAACCTCACTAGATTCAAGATTTAATATACATTTTTTTGTTGTGATGCGAAATCTACGCGCTCCACTCGGCATCAGCAACTAAACTAAAGTACAACCCAAAGTCCATGCGACTAAGCTGAAATACAAAAAATAATAATAATAAATAAATAAATAAAAAAAAAAAAAAATCCAAGCGACGAAAAAAAAAATCCACTTTGTATGCATGTATGAAATTCATATTAAGCTTGCGACAGCAGCAACGAGACAAACAGACAAATAGACAGAGAGACAGACGGACAGAGAGACAGACTGGCAGGGCCAATTGAAAAGAGCCCCCAGCTATTGAGTGGGCAATCGTCGAACAACCCACCGTCAAGCCAGAGACGGACGACCCATCGACCCACCCAACCACCGAACCACCGAACCACCGACAACAGAGAACTGAGCTGAACGCTCTTTCTTTTATTTTATAACCAATTGCGCCACGCGCATAGCGAAAAATATCTCATTGTGGCACATAATACTCTGTAAATGTGTTGGTGAATATATAAAATATATATATATATAAATAAATATAAATATATATACATATATGTACGTATGTACCAGAGTATAGGTAGTCAGATTTATTGTAATCGCAACGCGAAAAAAAAAAACAGATTGAATTGTGGGCGCAGTTTTTGATGGAACTGCAGCAACTTTTGACGAGGTCCAAAAACTTATTGATAATTTCGATAAGAGCAATCGACATAGCTTTCCGAGAACGAATTAATGAACAAAATAAGAATTGTCGCTTAAAAATTTAATGTTTTCCTAGAAATCAGAAAATAAAACATAAAAAAATATATAACCAGAACAATTAATATTATTTATAGAAACGAGATGCTCAAATCCATTTTGCAGGTTGCATTTTACACCACTGTGCACAGTTCGTAAACTATTTGAGTGTGTGTGTGTGTGTGTCAAACTTGTGCCACACTTTTTATCAACAACTTTGTCATCCATCAAACATGTTAGCTTAATTCAATATTACACATATATCCTCTCTATCCGTAACTCAACACATATAAATAAATAAAAATATATACATAAATAAATAAATATATATATATATGTGTGTCTGTATGCGTTCAATTGTCATCGTCATGTATCCAACAGCGCATTATACAATTA
This sequence comes from Drosophila dives, assembly GCA_035042365.1. Classification (NCBI taxonomy): domain Eukaryota; kingdom Metazoa; phylum Arthropoda; class Insecta; order Diptera; family Drosophilidae; genus Drosophila; species Drosophila dives. The sequence goes on along the minus strand of JAWNLJ010000443.1, from coordinate 2,150,458 downwards.
CAGACATTGCATTGGCTCAGCTCAAGTAGCCAATTATTTACGAATAAGTAGTTTTTCATAGCATTATCTTTATCTTTATCTTTATGTTTATGTTCATCTTGATCTGCATTGCCATCGTCAACATGTCAGCGCAGACTCTTTAGCTTCGTCACAATCTCATCTTCAGATGTCATATATAGTACATCTCAATCTCAATCACAATCTGAGTCTCAACTTTGCATGTGGCAGGGGGAGGGGGAGGGCGGGTGTGGTCAGTTGAGGCAAACGAATGAATTCAAATGCCATTCACAGCCGTTGAACTTTTTTCATTCTCACTTTTTATACATTTCACATTTTTTTTTTTTTATTTTCTTTTTTAATTTTTTATTATTGTGCTGTGTGTTGTACAAAATTCAATTAAATTTGTTGTAATTATTTAACAATGGCGCGTTAACAAATATTCGTTATTCGTGTGCAGTTGCCTTTTCTTGTTGTCCATTTACGCTCAGCTTATGCATTTAAATATGGCTATGCATATATATATAATAATATTTATATATATATATAAATATATATATAGAGAGAGAGAGATTTGCAAGCGTATTTAAGGCTTTGGCGTATTTGCAAATGCGGTTTTGTAGTTGTTCTTCTTAATGTCGTTGTTGTTGTGCGATTAGTCAATGAGTTGACGTTGACGTTCCTCTGGTGACATATACACATATAATTGATTGCAAACTCTCTCACACACACACACACACACATACATATAGGTGTAGATGTGCATGCTGAAATATGATTTACATCGCATATAAAGACAGACAACGAACGAATGCGATGACAAACGTTGCGTATACGCAATTGTTTGTTTGTCTTCATGTGTCGAAATGTGGGCGTTATAATGTCCAAAATACACTGAGAAATGAAAAATGTGATTGGAATTTCAACAATTCCCGACACTGGGCATAAATATTTCATTTATATTTTTTTTTTTTAGCATTTTGCATTTTTATTCTTTCTTCTTTTCTTTTTTGTTTGTTATTTTTAATGGCTTTGCAAAGCGAAGCAAACATTAAATATTAAACAGATACTCTGCTTCCTGAATTAAACGGAATCCAATTTGAGATGCCTTTAGAATCAGTCATTTCAAATAATAATAATCATAAATAAATAAACAATTGACATTCGCTCACATTTAATGTCTCAAATGACTTCCTACCCTTTTTTTTATCTACGAATACAATTTCGCCACAATTTGCCAGCACGTAATTAGAAACGCTAAACACTAAAAAACAAAATATAAACAAACAACAAATTAACAGAAAAAACATTAAAAACACGTGCCAAACACTGTGAAAAATTGGCATCATCCACTTGGCAAAAACTTCCGATAATGTTGAAGATGTTGAAGAGCTCTTGACTCGAACATTGTTTTTTTAGTATGCACTAGCAAAGCTTAAGTTAATCATACATCAATTAAAAATGATCACAATCCCAAAAGTTGAATATTTTAATTAGTTGCTGCTACAAATAAATTTATTGATATTCGCACTTTGATTCTATCAATGAAGTTACTTTCATGGAACTCTATAGCTATTGTACACAGCTGCCACAAACTGATATGTAGCCCAAAATAAATCAGTGAAAATGGACCACTTTCTAAAAAAATATATATATATTTATTACTTTTCAAAGTTCAATTGCAGTGCCCACTGTGGCTCAAAAGTTTCGCATTCCAACGTTTTGGTCAAATCTGAAGAGGACTGTCTATTACCCTATTCATAAAGATATGCACACACACACACACACGCACATACACACACTGAGAGAGAGAGAGAAAGAGTGAAAAGAGGAAGTTCGCCTAGTTTGGCATTTTTACGCATTTGCCTATTTTTGTTTTTTTTGGAAAAAACATGAGAAATGTGAATAAGTATTTTTCGTCATTGCCAAATCCAACCGGGAAGACAAATTTTGATAATCAGGGAATATTACGAGTGAAACGAACGTAGCAAGAGAACTCTATGCTTGATTTACTCATAATTAGTCAACAAATAGTTCAATTGGTAAAACATATATGGCAGAAATATCTGTGCTTGAGACAAACATATCGATAATCAAAGTGATTATCGATTGAAGAAATCTGCTGTGTGTTATAGAATAGATTTAGATAGAATGTATAGCAATTAACTAAAATTAATGCAAAGAGACAACTCCAAAATTAAATATCATATCACGAACTGAAAGTGTGACTCGATAAGAATCCGATATTGATAGAAGCAATTGGAATAAATAGTCATTTACATACACAACATTGAAAAAAGCAAATAATTTGTATATAAGATGAAATCATCCGAGTCGAGTCAGTCACATTTGGATGCTTTGTGGTGTTCCATAATTTTATAGGCCGTCGCCGGTCAATGTATGGACTCATAGTCATTATAATGCGCCTACATAGATATATATATATATATATGTATATACATATACTTACATTTACGAGCATGTATAAATTAATGACTGTGAAAAGTGTGGTGAAGAATGTGCGAAATGCGAAAAACAAACTTTTGCTGGACATTAGAGATGGGTTAATGGATTGGCCAGAGGGGTGGGTTGGATGGGTAAATGTGCCGCACTTTGGGCACAAGGTTCACTTTACAATTGCTTTTAATTATGGTTTTTGCAGCTATTGTTTGTTGGCACAATTGTTGTGCTAAGCAAATGTCATTTAGAGCATGAACTTAATTTTTAACTGTTTAAAAAATAAACAGAGAATTGCAATTGTATTTTGAGTTTTAGGCTATTCGATTACTCAAATAATCTTCCTGTCTGCTGACTTTAAATATTTTTATTTTTTATGCACTTTATTTGTTTGTTTGTTTCTTGAATGAAATTCAAATAATAAACAATATTCGTAAACACACATGTGTCTGCCTGTGTGTGTGTGTGTGTGCATTGAAAGGATGGAGAGCTAAAAGTAAGCAGTCTCCCCATGCCACAATAAATCAAATGGCGCACAGTGTGATCAAGTTCATTGAAACCGCTAACGGCGACGGCGCCAAAGGCTGTTGGCCAGTAAACTGTCAATTTGTCTCGCTGAATGAATGTGCATTTCAACATGTGCGTGTGTGCGTGTGTTTATTTGTGTATGCTTTTGCAAATGAATATAATCGAAACATTCGAATATGTATTATATATATATATATATATATTTATAAACATATCCATTTGCATTGGCAGTGGTACACATCAGTGTCAAAAATCTTATCGATCAACGAACATGAACAAATTAAATGTATTTAAATATTTTTTGTCCATTTAATTTATTATATTTTCAACAAGATAATCTGTTTCCATTTACCGAAAGAATTTCGAAATGATCACATGGAAAATAGATAGACTCTGATATTATCTGATTATTATTCAATTGAGTAAAAATAGATGGGTTTAATAAAATATATAATTCTCAAATATTTTGAGTAAAGCAGTTAAAAAACTACTGAATGTATTTTCGAAATTAATTTCAAACTCTTGTTTAAGGTTTTCTCAATAGTTTTTGCCCCACTGTGACAATTTTGGCCAACGGTCGCTGGCCCGTCTAATTGCACTAAACACTGTCATTTTGGCTGCATGGCAAAAGAGAAACGCCAGTGGGCAGAGCGTCGTCACAACCTGCCGACTGTCAGACTGATAAGATTAACAGCCGTTCCTGCCATTGATCCCTGAACGCCCCCCAAACCACACTATACCACACCACACCGCATCACACCGCACCACCCCACCCCAGCCCATGCTGACGTCAATGGCCCAGGTGGGGCGGGCACTCTTAGTCCATAGTAGTTTACACTTACCGCATAAAGCTGCTCGACAGCAGCTGCTGCTGATGATGATGATGATGATGATGTTGCTGTTGGTGTTGCTGCTGCTGGTAGAGTTGTTGCTGCTGATGCTGACGCAGTCCATGGGCCATGTCACCAAAGTCGATGCTGCTGCTGCCGCCAGTCAGCGCCGGATGACGTTGCGGATGTAGTTGCTGTGGCTGTTGCTGCTGCTGCTGCTGCTGTTGTTGCTGGTATTGGTGGAGCTGATGGTGACTATTGTTGCCACTGCCGCTGGCATTGCTTGTGATGCTGCCAGAGCGACTGCCGCCATGGAGCGGCAGGGGCGGCGCTGGCGATATCGAGGATGCTGGCGATGACGACGAATTGGCAACAGCGGGATATGAGATCAACTGTTGCTGTGGAAATGTCGGCTTGGCGCCATTTGAGAGCAGCGCGGGCGATCCTTGTGCGGACATCGTTAAACGATTCGATTCTGGCGTATGGGCAATTGACGTATAGTGCTGAGATCAAAGACAAATGGAATGGAAAACACACACAGAGATTAAACAGGATAATAATGCATATGAGTTTCAATTCAAATCGATTCGACTTCAAATCAGTTTATAATTATAGAAAGAAGAAGGTTTTATTGTATTTTGTATTTTGTACTCACCATTTGGAGCACATCGCACTCCTTGGGCACAACGTGCAGTGTTAGCACCGCTGGCGTCTGCTTGATCATCGACACAATGGTGCTGTAGGCAATGCCAGCGATCGGCGTGTTGTTCACCATTAGCACCCGATCGCCCGTCTGTAGATTGGCGTAGTTAGCCGGTCCGTTCGCTTGCACCTCTTTGATGAAAATGGTCTCCATCGCTTTCACTTGGTATGGCGGCAGCGACGTTGGTGACGTTGGCTCCAAGCCGACGACACCGCCGCTGCCGCCGCCGCTGTTGCCACTGTTGCCGACAACGTTTGTCGCTTCCTACACAAAACGTACAAAGCAACAATAAATATATATAAAAAAAACATTCACAAAAACGTGAAAAATACAACAACATAGCAATAAAATAAATGGCAACAAGGAGAGTGGCTCAAAGAGACGGGCAGACAGAGAGAAAGAGAGAGAGAAAGAGAGAGAGAGAGAGAGAGGGCGAGAGAGCCAAAGAGAAATAGGGAGACTGACAGAAAGCCAAGAGAGATAGGGAGGCCCCAAGCAGTAAGAGATCCGTCGAAGAGAGTTCAAATCCAAAACTTTTGATGTAATAAAAGTAAAGTGAGCAAAACGCAAATTAGTGCAAAAAAATAAAATAAATATTCCACGAGAGTGAAAAAGTGCAAGAAGACACTTCGAATTTAAAATACCCTATCTAAAAATTACATGCATTCGCATGATATTTTTTAAGTATTTCCATAACTAGGAAGTCACAAAATTCATGTTTTTTTTTAGTTTAAACTAAATTAGATTTGCAATAATTTTATCTTAAAATCCTAATATTTAAAATACTCAATAGAAGTGCAAAAACTACAAAATGAAAACTATAAGCCATAAGTTCCAACAATTATAAATTATTTTTAAGAAGACTATCTTTTTAGAAAAATAATAAAAATTAGTTTTGATATTTGCGGAATTTTTTGTGTATACAAATGTTGCATTTGTTGTGTTTGACTGGCAGACAGGGGGCTGAGAACATCTTTCAATTGATCACGACGAGTGAATGAGAAGCCTTTTATTTTGGCAGATTTCTTATTTAAAAATGAAAACAAATTGTTGCCATTGCTTTTGAATGGTCAACCATTTGATGTACTCGGTATACTTTAGCCAAGCAGTGTCAAGAGCAAAAAGAAAGCAGCGACGGCCATTTGAATAAGCGGCGCGTGCGTTTCGCTCACGTAACGGCAGCGACTGCGACGACAACTGCGACTGCGACTGCGGCAGAGGCAGAGACAGTGACAGTGACAGCGACTTAGGCAGTGGCAGAGACTCGACGAAGCGCAAAAAGCAAAAGTGCCAAGGCAATCGATGACTAATTGGAGATGCAGGCAACCAGGCTAGCTACGCTGTGTGTGTGTGTGTGTGTGTGTGTGTGTGTGTGTATGTAGGTACGGGCTGACCGGTGCGCTGGCGCACTATCTTAGCCTGCTCTATACACTCGTAGAAATGTTGTCGAGAATTTACAATTAATAATTTTATATATATTTTTTTAAATTTAAGAAATCAGTTTTACCGAAAGTATCTGCGCCAATCTTTTATGTTTTTGGTAAGACCATTTTTTTATAACAAAACATTTTTTTACACTTTACACTTAACTCATTTAAAGTAGGGTTGTGCAAAGGTATTTATTAGACAGAAGAAAGTATCTGGAGCCCTGTATATATAATATATGTGTACATATGTCTGTATTTTAGTCCACAGATCTAAGACTATGAGAGCTAGAAATTATAAGTTCTCCTATATCCAGGGCAGATCAAGTTTTTGTCCGTCTCTTGCGTTTCAGTAAATGAAAATATTTTAAGGCAAGAAAATCCCCAGTTATAATCCGAATTCTATTCTCATAATAATCTTATTAATCTTATTATAATCGATATAAATGGAAAGCGAGTGTTTCAGTGTATTCTGCATTTAAGTGTGTAAAACATTAAAAAGGAAATCTGGCAATAAACCTTGAATATATTTAACAAATTTAGGGTTTACCATAGTCGAATTCACTCTTAGAGATATGTGGAACATAGAAATTAATCACGGCTTAAGGAAAGTTACGTTCTTAAGCATAATTTGTTTCGAGTGTACTCTCTAAGCTCCAACTCTACCCCATTGCACCTCACCCCACTGCTGCCAGTTGGCTGCGACAGCGACGCTTACCTGAGGCCAGCTGGCGGCATCATCTTCCGGTGGATAGGCAATAAAGTGACGCAGCGTAAAACCGAAGCCCTGATTCGGACGCCTCCGTATAACAACCAGCTTTGGCTGTATGGACGACGCAGCAATCGCCGCATTATTGGCCGCCGCTGGTGTGCTGGGCGTCGCTGCTGTGGCTGATGCTGCTGCTGCTGCTGCTGCAACCGCTGCGACTGCATTCGAGTTTTGTAACATTTTGGAGTTGGCTTTTTATATTTTCTTCTTCTTCTTTTTAGTTATTTGTTGATCGTTTCTTGTGCGACTATCGCCTGTTGGGCTGCTCCGGCTGCTGTTGATGTCTTCTGGGCCAGGAGATGCTGTGCTGTTGAAGATGTTGGCTGCTGGTTGGTTTCGTTTAGTTGGTCAACCTGCTGCTGCTGCTGCTGTTGGCGTCGTCTGCTGCTGCTGCTGCTTTGGCCGCTGCTGCTTCGGCTGCTGCTGCTTCGGCTGCTGCTGCTTGGCTAGCTACGTGTTGCACCCTCATTTGTTGGTTGGCGTACGTTGCGCTCAGCACCGAGCGAAAAAAAACTCGTCAAATTGTTGTAGCTATGCTTTTTTATCTTTGCTCCTTCTTTAAGTTTGATCGGCACCCAGCTCGTGTTTCCACTTTTTTCTCTGCTTAAAGTCTTTGTTGTTGTTGCGCGGCCCGAGCTAGGAGCGTCAGGACGCCCATTGCATAGCTCGTTGGGAGCATAGCACTCGAGTGTTGTAGGCTGCCTATCGCATCGGTGGTGTTGTAATGTGCTGCGACCTAAAAGCAAAGTGCAATACAACTTTTATTATTATTAATGTGATACAAGTTCTAAACAAGAAAGTTGACTCTATTCCGCTACACCAGTTGCTCTGAGAATAGGTCGGAATTATGTCCATAGACATTCATATTTACTTCATAGAAAGCAACTGTGGTACAAAGATGACATGATTGGAATTTGGAATGGTTAGAAATAATTAAGGATTTACGATGAGAGATAGTTGGATAATTTTTTTTTAATACGATTCCATAATAATAATAATAATAAAGCAAATACTTAACAAGTTTCCAAGCTCTCAGTTAATATTTAAAAATTAAAAAATCTCATACAAAGTAGGAGCAAGTCTGTATCGGCTTAGAATTTGTATGTACAATTTATGATTCTTCCAGAATTCTTATGAATATCTCACTTGAATTAAAAAGATTCATATACAGCTACTTTTTTACGCTTGGTAGTCCGTAAGTGCAAAAGGGTATTAACCCTTAACTTTTTTCTTTGTTAAGAGAATTTTGACATTTTCTATCTTTTATTACCACACAGTCAGAACAATCAGTATGCGTGGTTGTTGTATATACCCAAAAACAATATGATATAACATAACATACAGTTACTTAAGTGCTTTTTACTATTTAATCCAAGAAGCTTAAAGGCTACCAACACTTAACAACTTTAATTACAAACGACATAAAACAGCAACAACCAAAGAGAAATGAAAAAATAATAAATAGTCGAAACTAACTGTGTGCTTGAGAGTGTATGTGTGTGTGCGTGTGTGTGTGTGAACATTGACCGTCAAAATGTTGGCAGTTGAAAAGTGTAACACGCCCAGTCGCATTTTTCTAGCTCTGTCCCCCATCGCTCCCGCCTACCAGCTACCAGCACAGACTGAAGGTCTGCTGACTTAACGTAAGTTGGTAATTAACATAACGTAATTTTTTGGTCTTTTAACTTTAACATAATAAAAACGAAAAGAAACAGTTATCTTTAAGTGCACCGAATACTAAATACACTTTCATAAGCATTACTTTCAATATGGAGCTTTTCTTATAGACTTTGCTTGTATATAGCAAATCATGTTTATTTCACTTTATCGATTTAAATCGATTTGCGATATATTCAGAATATTGATTTCCAATAGCAAAAATATACACAAATTTTAAGATATGGCTTTCGTATATTATAATAAATAATAATTTTCAATATATATAATACTGTATTTAACAGCTGGCTTCAGGGCATCTTTCAGTCGAACTCTCCCGTCTCGAACATTCTAACTTGTTTATTTTTATTTCCCGACTCGGGCATTCTAACTTGTTTGTTTTGTTTCTATTTTTTAAGGCTAAACTTTGTGCCAAAGCTGGCGGGAAACCCCCCCACGCGGTTTAGGAACCACCCGTTGAGTTGGACACTATTCATGTACTACATGGATCAAAAGCAGAGCTGCTAAGCTGTGAAGTATGCATTCACATGTCGAGTCGTGGTTGGAGTCGGCAAGTATTTTGTATTTTTGGTAAGATTTGCATTATAGCCATTGTCCGAGCAATGCCCTTGTTTTGGGTCAGGACCTTGCATACAATTTGATGGGGAGTTTATTATATTGTTGTTGTTTGTCTTTGTTTGTTTTTGTTTCGTTTTTTTTTTTTTATTGCGGGAGGGAGGAGATTATGGATTAGTCGCGTTAATGTGTTAGTGTTTTTGTGTTTTAATGTTTTTATCGCAACTCGATGTAATTAAACAACAATAGCGACAACAATGACAACTCGTGCATTAATACACGTGTAATTGACGGCAGACAACTAAAAAATCGTTCAGATACTGTGACTATAATTATCCCATTGTCATTGCAAAAGTGCCGCCGTGAACGTGAACGTTTTTTATAGGTTACCTGTCGGACAGACGATGGTGGGTTGGGTTGTTGGGCGGTTGGGCAAGTAAAAAATGAAAACACTTAACATTTTATTGTAGCCGCTTGCCCAAACAACGAGAAAAATACCTAGCAATGAACAGCTCAAGTGTGTCAACATTCAAGGAAAACTGAATCGCTCATTGCCTTACATATTTATATTTAGATCTATCTAGTGTTATCTTTAAACTATCTCTATTTCAAGATACGAAAATCGTACTCGGCCTATAACTATCGATAATGTTACAGACAGTGTGGCAGCTGTTCAGCGATATTGCCACTAGTTTCATATTTACAAATATGGAAAAACGAAAAGAAAATCGTGCAATAATCGAATAAGTTTCACATCAATTAGAGAGAAATATAAAAATTGAAAACAACACATAAATTTGAGATCGCAAATCAAAAAATGTGAGGTGATAACGAAAACACGACTGATAACAATATTTCAAAGTGCAAAGTGGCTAATGAGTCTCCCTGATAATTCATAATTGAACACAAACAATTTCAATTAATAATTAATTATATTATAATTTATTTAGCCTATTACTTCATAGATCATCAGGTTCAATCATATTTAAAGTTCATCTATGATTGTGCTGTTGATCAAAATGCTCTTGATAAACATCATAATACTAATGTTACCTATTAAGTGACTGGGTATGCAATGGCTTGGTATCAAGAGGTAAAACAACAATTCGAATGAGTAGCTTTATTTACAATAATTAACTTTTGGGCTTTTTTTCAGTTCGGTTAGGTTCTTTTCTCTATATTCTTTCTTCCGCACCTCGTGATAACAATTAAATTGATTGTTTTGCACTACGAGCCAGAAATCGTAGCTGAGCACATGGAAATGCGACTCCGAAATGAGAGAACATGCGTGTAATGAGCGAACAAACGGTAAAAGTATATGAGAGTATCAAACGTATTCTGGTTTTAACTGGTGCTCAAAAATAAAGGCACATCACATTACATCAATCAAAGCTTCGAGGGGGCGGTGACCAATCAAGAAAATAAAAAACCCAAAATCCCAAAAACAACATTAGCCTCAAATCAAACCAAATTTATAATCCGAATCACGCAAAACCGGATAACTGATGAGCACATCGAAAGCAAGTATGCCCCATCCAAATCCACATCCACATCCCAATCCCCAGCTCAATCATGTTCCTATCGGCAATGGTTCTTAAACGGGTCACACGGATTGGATCAATATAGTGTAACCATATATTGAGTGTCTTGCAATTGCTGCGGCAGAGTCGATTTTTTGTTGGGGTTAGGCAAATTAATCACAAGAACTTTGACCGTTACTCGAATCACTCAATGATCAGATCTACGACAATAAAGCTGCAGCTGCAAGCAAATTAGAATCAAACATCTTACAGTGAAGACAGCGACTCAAAAAACAAGAGCAATTAGAAAACAGCAGGAAACTGGAATCCTTAACCGAATGGCTTAAAAATCGGCGCCAGAATCGGAACTGACATTATTATTAACAAACGAAATATATTTGGAAAATATTCTGAAGAAATTCCGAAAACGAAATGGAAAGCGAATTTTTAATTCGTTTTGGTTGAAAGCCTCGCAAAAACAGTCGAATTTTGATATTCTTGTAACACAAAGACATTTCTGCAGTTCTGGCAAACTCGAAGCCAAAGTGTGTGAGTGTGTGTGTGTTGTTGTTGTGTATGTAACTGGTATCCTTGACTGGTCTAGATTAGCTTCAATCTGGTCTGTCGCGCCTCTGACAATATCGTTAGTTTGTCTGTGATTATTATTGTTGTTTCGACCATAAACCGATAGCATATCATATCGAGTTCGATTTCACATGGAATATTTACAATAGCACTTATCGCAATTGCGATTGCGATTACATATGCTGTTTAATGTGTTTCAAGTTTCAAATATGTACGTAATACTAGATGCATAGCATTGCAGACTTAATATAATAATAATAATATTTATTTGTTGAGGTTTGTTTAAAAAACAAAAGAAATACAACACTTTATTTAACATCTGTATCTTGTATCAGGCTTTTTGAGAAGTATTGTTTGGTTCTGTATATATCGCAGATAATGAAATATAAATTAAATAAACTTTGCTAGAACAGCGCTGATATGTTCCATGAAAATACTGCTACCTATTATAAATCATGTGATGTGTGATCTCAATGGAAAAAAACCTAGGAGCCAAAGGCTTTGTATACAGCAACTGATAAGAAAAATATTAATAAATATATATATAATTAAATTGTAAAGAAGTTTATGATTTGTAGAGGATCTCATTAAAATCTCGACATGTTAAATTGGTAGCTAAGTGTTTTACTTCTCTATTTTTTGATTAGATTGTTTTATTGTCTGTGAAAACAACAGCAAGGTTAATTTTCTTTAGTTTCGGATAGCGTTGAGGATGATAATGATGATGATACAAGTACGAATATATAGAAATTGCCATTGCCGCCTTGGCACATGGTAAATTAAACACACACATTATTGAAATGCTTGTACGCACATCAAAGCATTTGCCGGCACAGCCCGGGTCTTGGGCATTTATCGACAACTCAAACAGTCAAACAGTCGATCGATCGGTCGATCGGTCAGTTCTGTCTCTCTCTCTCGCTCTCGCTCTGTATCTGCCTCTAGGTATGTATGTATGTACACTAAATAGATGTATGTATTTGCTGCCAGGAGCGGCACTAGAAGTGTGGCTGCAACATTGCCTATGGTGTTGTATGCGATGCGACGGGCTGGGATGGGATGGGAAGGCATGGGTTGGGTCGGGTTGAGATGTTCCTCAGTTGCCATTCAACTTGTTGCCAAGTGAGATACGCAAAGATACAGAATACACTTAGATACACTCAGATACAGCGAGGCGAGGCAAGGCAATGTACTGACTGGCTCGACTCCCAGGCGGTTCACATTTTCAATTTGTTTCGTTGTTACGTTTATTTTCGAATTGTTTATTTAATGTTCTCGTGTCCGTGTCGTGTTTTAAATTTTTTGTTACTTTTTTTTTTTATTTTCTCTCTGTTGCCTCTCTGTGAAGGCAGGAGCAGTGCGTATAGTTGAAGATTGGGGCAGAAGGGTAGCATGGGAAATACTGCAGAAAGCAGACTAAGGACAGAAGAAAGAGAGAGAGAGGGGGAGGGTGAGCGATAGAAAAAGAGTGAGAGAGTCAAGAAGCATAAAACTTGGTCCAGCCGAGCCTTAATAATCAAATTTCAATTGACGGCAAATCAATAAGTCAAGTGTTAAAATTTTATGCCACCCAAATATGTATGTAGCTGCAGAGATAGTGAGGGAGAAAGATAGTGAGAGAAAGAGAAACATGCATATCAATGAAAGCACACAAGGAGTGAGAGAGAGAGAGGGAGAGAAAAATACCTTGACCTCGTTTAACGACCTTTTTAGCCGCAGGAGGTGAAGAATGTGTGTGTGTGTGTGTGTGTGGTGGGGGAGAGAGGTATGCTTATTGCTTGCGTGTTAATATCTGTGTGTGCGTGTGTGTGTGTGTGTGTGTGAAAGTGCAAGTAGCATAACTTTGCTCATCTTAGCAGGCAATGCGAACTATTCCCATCAAATTATACTCTTTATAGATTATATCATCAGCAGCAGCATCGACATTCACCATCAAAACAGCACAAGCCAAAAACGAAAAGATATTTGTGACACATAAATATATAAATATATATGCGACAGTTGATCGGGTGTACACGACTATTAGATTTAATTAACTCAAATACAAATAAATTTCACTTTTTATTTTTGCAATGGTTTGATTATTTATCTTAAAAGATACAAGATAACCCGAAAGTTTTTATTAAATTTGTTGCCCCAACATTATGCTACTCTTTTGAGCAGTTTGTGTAGGGTGTACAGAGCCAGAAAAGTTGCCCCAAACCATTGGCAAGCGCCAAGGAAGCAATTAGAAATTCGCTATTGTTTTTTGCTATTTTTTTTTCATCTTTTGGTTTATGAAGATTTTTTCCACTTTTTACTTATGTGTGACTGAGCGAGTGTGTGTGTATGTGTATGGGAGGCTTGTGTCTGTGTCAATTGTCGATATTTATGAAAATGTATTCCATAAGCAAATAAACACAGCGAATGGCCACAAAATAATCAAAATTTTGCAATGCGAACTGCGGCAACTGAGCGGAGGTAGCGGGGAAGGTGGCTGCGAAGAGCGATGGGGATTTGGAAATGGGAGAGCATTATCATCATTTGGGATTATAGTCGGTAATAAATCACAAATGCGCAAAATGCTGACAAATAAATTGCGGCTCTTGAAGCATAGATACAAATTTTGTGTGCGTAAACAATGTGAACAATTTTGCTAAATATAAATATAAATTCATCGTCTACCTAAAATATAACAACAAAAATAACAATATAGATGGATTGACTAATTTATTTAAAATTTGTATTTCTTTAGCTGGTTTTATTTTGAGGATAGGCTCAATTTATGAAACCAAACCATATTGTTTGCATCAAGAAACAATTATATTGAACAGCTTCGACTTAATAAAAAATCTAAAAACAATTGAATGATCTCGTTTAATCGATTTGTAGTTTGAAAAATTCTTTTTTCTTTTCTTTAGCTGATTTGTACGATTGAAAGATAAATAAAATACTGCCTTTATGTGATGACGATCATAGTCCGCAAGTAAAACCAAAAAAAAAAGTGAAACTAAAGCAAAACCGAAGGCAGCACAACCATAAAAAATACACACTTGAATGTTTTTATTATAGTGAAAAATAGACGATCGACAAATACCTATTGCAGCAAAAAAAATATCAATAAGAAATCAATTCGCTATAAGTGTGTAACAAATTTCTAGTGAAAATGCGTTAATATAGCTAATATAATAAAAAAAAATAGAACAAAGAAAATAAATACAGATATTCTAATTAACTCTTTTGGCTCCTGTCTTCTGTTACACCTTTAGATACGGGCATATGGCAACAGGGTATATAAAAAAAGAGAAAAGAAAAAGACACCAAACGCAAAATAAACAACGTGTTTTATAAGTAAACAAAAATGATATTGTATCGCGCGCTGTCTGAGTTGATATAAAACAAAAAAAAAAACAAAAACCGAAAGAAGAAAACAAATTGAAATCAAGGGGCGGGACGCGAGTATAGGCGATTTGGGCTGGTTGCTGCTGCCGCTTGCTGCAGCTTGCTGCTGCGGCTTGCTGTGTAGCAATTCAACGTGCCGCATGCCTTGCGTACGAAAGCAATACCAAGGCCCTGGCACGACCCCGGCGCAAGTTCGAAGCGTGCGAGGGAACTGAAACTGACTGAAAAGAGCACACAAAAAAAAATATAAATAAAAAAAAATTGCAAATAATAATGCTACCAAAAAGACCTGCCTCAAAAGTGAGCAATGAACAGCAACTGAATGATAACCCCAGAGAAATCTCTTTCGCTCTTGTTAAAGCATTTAATTTGCAATTATTCAGGCCTTTGACCAATTTATTATAGAGAAACCCAAGAAACAGAAAAGGAGGAAACAAAAAAAAAAAAAAAAAACTAAAATCGTGTCCAGACTTTACAGACAACAACTTTGTTGTTTGTTATTATGTCGGCTGTTGTTATTGCTGTTATTGTTGTTGTGCCCATTGACATGATTTCGAGTTCAATTGAAGTGAACTGCAAAAATGGCGAGAAACAAATGCCATACAAATAGTCATCGCACACAACAGCAACAACAACAACAACAACAACAACAACAACAACAGCAAATAGATAAATACCCATATAGGGAAATATGTTGACTTTTAAATAGGGAAATTTGTCCACGATTGATATGTTCATGATTAGAAAGACCTGTCCTTCAGTGTCCATAAATAATGCATAATTTTCACCATAACGTCAAATCAAATTGGACAAACTAATCAAACTATTATATTTACTATTGATTGAGTAATTACAAAATTGCCGACACTTGCATGGTCAAAGTCAGTTCTCAGACGTCCTCAGTTTGCCAACAACTCATTGGAAATGGACACAACTCAATTTTAGTCCTGCACTTGCTGACTGCAAGCAATCAGTGGGTGGTGATTGGTCGGTGGTGGGTGGTGGATGATTGGCCTTTGGCTCAGTGTAAAACAAATCAGTCGCAGTGATTTGCTTTTTAATACAAAATAAGTGGATAATTCTTTACTTATACTTTGAAAATTGCATTTTATTCTACCTTATACGAATAACAGTCCAATTTTGAATGAAGGACATTTTGAAGGACATGAGAATAACCATCTGTCTTTAGTTTAGCTAGGAATAATTACAAATATATGATTTATTTGTCAAGTTTATCGATATCAAGTTGAATGCTAAAAATGATGACATCATCAAACCTTTATTTTATATCAATAACTGAGAGATGCGCTTTATTTATTTGCTTATATTTCAAAGAGTGTCCCAAAGGATGGCCTTTTTAATGGTAATTACATGGTATGAAGAGCTTATTTCAGTTGGGAATTACTTCCACAGATAATTGCTTGATTAATGTTCACAAAGTGATAAGAATTGCAACTCAGGGTTGCTAATCATAGATGGAAGGGATATCTACATATATATATATATAGAGTATTTTAGGGTTCAGCATTTGGCCACCGAGAAGTCAGTGGTAAGCTGCTTAGTGGGACATCATCTCGTTAAACGTTTGAATTTATTTTCCCAGCTAAAGATTCCATTGGTTTCGATTTCAACGCTATTATAAAATGTATTCACAGTTAATTCACAGTATGCTTTTTTTTATGGTATTTAACCCTGCGCGCAAGGGCTTGTCTCAAGTGTTAACTGTACACATATTGAGATGTGTGTGTGTGTTTGTGTGTGTGTGTGTATTTAATCTCATAATGAAGACCCTGAGTGAATGCATATACGAGTTCTCCTGCCAATTGAATAGCTAACAACCCCCTAAGCGCGACGGGTGCTGCGCCCGCTGGGAGTGGGCTGGGGATGGGTGATTTGTTGGGGGTTCCGAAGCAACAAAGCTTAACTATCCATAACGAAAAACTCCATGCTGGCCAGGATTGCATCCACTTTAAAATCCATTTATGAGTGAAAGCACAGCTGCCAGCAGGGTGGCTTATTTTCTGGTGACTTGGTGGGGCAAAAGGGGCTGTGGGGTCATAATTTTAAGGGTGGCTTAGCGCAACACTCATTTCTTAACGTTGCCGGGTTGGTGGTGGTCTGATGGGTGGTGGGATGGTGGGTGCCCAAATCCCTGGGCTTTGCGTTCGGGGCCTATGCAAAGTACATTAATAATGAGTGTTAAAATGCAATCGAGACTTATTTTGCTGAGTGGGGGGTGTGGGGGTGTTGGCGATTGCAGGCACAAGGGTTGTTGCAGTTCCCAAATGGATCAAACAAGGGGAGTGCCACAGTTCGCCACAGCATATGCATAAAAAAGCGGCGCCAGAAGCAGCACCAGCTGAAAAAACTGTTAATAGATAAGCATTTGGCTAGACTAGAAAACTGAAAGAGGCTGGCAGGCTGGAAGAGATGCTCATGTCTCTTCTCGTCTTCTCTTTCTCTCTCTCTCTCTCTCTTTCTCTCTGGGGTACAGTCTCTGTGGCGAGGCTCGAAGGTATTGATAAATTGGATGCGAACTAAGCGAGGCAAACTCTCAGCTCCCACTTCTCATATCTATCTCTGTCTCTCTTTCTCTCAATAACTCCAACTCCCTCTCTCTCTCTCTCTCTCTCCTATCTGCGTCGAGGCCATGTTAAAGGCGCTGCTGCTGTTGCTGCAGAAAGAGGCAAGAAAGAAGCTGCACTGCCACATAATCATGTTACGCAGAATAAGAGGAAGACAAAGAAAATAAAGAAGACAACAACAACAACAACCATGATGATGATGAAGAAGAAGAAGAGCTATTGCTGCTGCTGCTGCTGCTGCTGCTGTTGTTGCAATTGTATTTAGCAACTTTGGCATTGGGGTTTCTTAGTGCCACACAGTTTGGGGCTAAGTCTGAATCAGAGTCGTCTTGCCCCAGCTGTGACGGCGACTGAGCGAAGCGGTTCAAGGACCAGGCCAGCAAGCCCAGCCAGGCCACAGTGTTCGCAAAACAGGCCGAGGCCGAGGCCGACTCTGATGGCAGCAGCAGCAGCAACAACAATAAACCGGCTCCCAACTGGAGAGCTGAATTGAACTGAGCTGAGCTGAGCTGGTTGAGCACTGAGCGCATTGTTAGGACGCAGGCGCATCAAGGCACACACACACACACACACACACACACACACACACACAACAACAACAACAACAACTGCTACACAATGCATATTTCATAAAGATGTTACAAAGAAAGAAAAAGAAAGAACAGAAGAAGAAGCAGAAGCAGAAACAAAAAAAAAAAACAGCAACGCAGATGCTGCAACTGCAACTTGCAACTTGCAACTTGTAACAGACAACAAGCAACTGCAAAAACGGCAGCATGCCAGCAAACCTAGCAGCTTTAGTTTTTTGTATTTGGGATCTAGGGTTCAGCATCTCCAGCTTCAGTTTCCAGTGGCCCGCCGTTGATTGCCGCATTGCATCCTTTTGGCTATGCCACACTTTGTTTTTGCTGTTGTGGTTGTTGTTGTTGTTGTTGGCAGAAGTCGTTACATTGTCAGACGAGCGGAAATTGCGCACATAAAAAGCCAAGTCACAGTCAAAGTCAGAGACAGAGTCGAATCGTATCGCTTTGCATCGCATCGAATCGAATCGAATTGAAACGAATCAAATTGAATCGATGATAGTTGTTGTTGTTGTTGTTGTTGGAGTTGCAGTTGCTGTTGGGAAACGCGCACTTTGAGCAAAGTCATTTGGCATCGGGAAAAGCCCTGAAAAGCGCGTCCAGGCAATTGATGCGAATGCAATTGGCAAGCAATTTCCTGTGCAGCTTGGCTTGAAATATAAAAGGAAAGTGGATGAGGGATGAGGATGCACTGAGGATATGGATGTAATTGAAAATGGGCTGAAGTAGCCAAGATAACTTCTAATCAGACAATCGCACTTCATCCAACTGATTTCCTTTTATCATATCGCAAAACCAGTTTAGTTTGCTTAGATTCAGTTCGTATCTTGGCAGCTGAATATTAATAATTTGCAGCTCAATTAACCAAGTCAGAATTTTATTAGTTTTCTTTTTTTTTTTTAAATAATTTTTGACATTTTATGAACATGGAGGTAATTTTTAATTTAAGTAAGTTTGGGAAAGTCCTGTGTAAAACTTGATTGGCCCTTAAACACCTTTTAACCCTTATGTGTGTGTGTGGCTTTGCTCTGATATCCTTTTCATGTTGTCTGCTCTCTCTCTCTCTCTCTCACACACACACACACACTCAACCTCCATCTCTTTCGCTCTAAGTTTTGACACTTTACTTTCGAGCATATCGATCGATATTTGACTGCCTACTCTACAGGGACAACATTTTTCTGCCTACTGGTTAATGTGGTGTTCTTATTGCTGATGTTGTTGTCGCTGTCGTTGTGGTTGTCGTTGCCGTTGTCGTTGCTGTTGCTGTTGCTGTCGTTGTCGTTGTCAGCGTCACCGGCAGTAACAACAGTTAACAGTAGCAAATGCCTTTTTGTTCTTGTTGCTGTTTTTGTTGTTGCTGTGGTTTTTGTCGAGTGTTTTCCTGCAACGCATTTACGTTCACTGGTATCGCTCGGTGCTACCGTTGATAGCCCCCCAACAACCACCCCTTCAATCTCTTTCCAACCACTCCCCAGACCTTCTCCCACAACATGTTCACCCCATACCACAGATCCCACCCCTCACACGCCATCTCCATATCTCTGTTTGTCAAGTTCGTGCGGTTTTTGTTCTTATACCCTGATCCCATTAGAACTGCTTAAAATGGGTATACTGATTTTTTGCAACAGTATTTTGCATGTTGAAGAAAGCTTCTTCGATTCCATAGGGAATATATTAGGTTAATCAGGATGAACAGCTAAGTCGAGCAAGCCATGTTCGTCTGTGTAAAATCGGGAATCTCAGAGACTATTGCAGCTATAGGCTTTGGGCGGATATAGTTTATGTATATATGGAACCATTTCGATTTTCAATAGCAATAATGAACTAAACATCATTAAGATCGGATAAGAAACAAACCAAGTTATAGTCGAACAATGCTACGCATCTTTGTAGTTTTTCCACGTTGCTTTAAACTGTTAAATTAGTGATAACATTAATATTAACCAGGAATACTTATTCTACTCTTTTACTTCGAGTAACAACTGGGGTCAAAAGGTATATCGTAGGCGAGTAAGCTCGATTACAGCACTCTTATTTATTTCGTCTGAAATTTTTCCCATTTTTATATAGTTGTATACTCTTCCGGTTTCGTATTCTAATTTTGTTTTTCGCCTTGAAGCAAAAAGCTTCTTCCTCAACCACAGAAATTTTATATAGATATATACACATCAATGCTATATAAGAAGGTCTGAGCGATCGGTCGAACTCGAAATTGCTGAAGCGAAAACAGTTTTTTTCTTCCAGCTGAGATATCCAGTCTTGCTATGCTTACTACTTACTACTCCATCCAAACTTCAAACAAATCAAATTCTCGACTATTGAGTTATTTGAATATGCAGTTGGTTTGAAAAGATGAGATTGTTGATAATGATATTAAATTGGAACCTCTTTGGGTTTTTTTCGCTCTCGGTAGGGTATCTAATCTTCGGCGTTTTGAAGATAACTGTTCTATCTGATATTGTTTTTCGTTCACCTTTGTTTTGCTTACACACTCAGTGTACATATGTTTTTTTTTTCAGGTCTCCACTCCATCCACTTGTGGCCAGCCAGTTGGGCTGCGCACGTGTCTCGCCCAGCACTGACAACCGAGCTGCGAGCAGCAGCGAGCACCCAACAACCAGCATAATGGTGAAATTCACCCACCCAGCAACGCTGGTTTCACGTTGCTGGCATTGCTTCCCACAGACAATCGCCACATAATCACAGCGCTTGAGATTATAATGGCGACGTTGATGGGTTTGAACCGGAGCTGCAGCAGCGCTCCAAGGACCAGCATACAGAATACCAGAATACACTTGAAAATCGCAACGAAAACCATAATTTTCTTTATAGATCTATCAGAAATGCAAATTTGGCTGAAACTTTGTATTTTAAAAGCAGATAAACAGTAAAAACAAAAATTTGAAGTACAATTTCATCAAATGGCACCTTCAAACAAAATTAGTGGTGCCTTTTTTGCTGAGTGTATGCAGAAAAGGTGTGAGCAGGTGCATTTCCTTTGGATTCTTCCGGCGCACCATGAAATGTAATCACGTGGACAAAAACCCGGCATGACTTGAGACTTGACTCAGCGCCCGGATATCTGAGCATGTGTCCGTCCGTCCCCTCATCCCCTCGTCCCTACATTAAGCTGCTGTTCAGGTGTCGAATTGCAGGCCACATGTGCCCCCGCCCCGGCTACCCTCTCAAGCCGTCATGTTTATGTTCATTTGTTTCCTCCTCCTTTTTTTCTCTACCTTTTTTTTTACAATTGCCTTTGTTTGGGCAGCCGATAAGCTAGCTGAGCTGATTACTTATTTGCTTGGCCAGTGTCACTTTTATCAGACGACACAAAACAGCTCTCTTTTTGCTCTTGTCTCCTGTCTCCCATCTCTGGTGGGTTATCCTTGGCTATGAAAGAGCGTCATTAGAACAGGAAGCTGCGTTGCTGTATTATATCTTATATATAGACGAATGATTCTAACTGCGAACTTATTTCACAGCAGCCATTTCTTATTTAGGAAACCGTAGAGCGAATTGTCTAAATGAGTTATAAATAAATAGACATTGCCCATGAAAATCGGCTCAGAATTGCTAAAGTGTTATGCTAACCGACAAGTTGTGATACGTCCCAAAATTCCGTTTGGTTGAAAATTTTTTGCTAAATTTGCACAGCTTTTATTTTTTTTACACGTTTCGTTTCGTGTTTTAAGTTGTACAATTTGCGGTAGGGTAAAGTTTTTGAATAAATGTTATTCTATTTTATGTTATTAAAAGACAAATAAGTTAAGCAAATTTACTTCAATTAGGGTTTTTGTTCGGTGTCTGCATATTCACATTCCGATGGTTTTTGATGTTGTTTGTACTACTGTTGTTGTTGTTGTCGTTGTTCTGCTTTTGGCGATAAGATGAAATTCTAATGAAATGACAAACTTTGGTTAACTAGCGACTCGGAACTGCGGCAAGTGAAAGACAACAAGACATGACAAGTGCTTGGAAAAGCAATCGAGCTATTTGGCAAGAACAGACACACACACACACACACACACACACAACCAACTGACGATCGCCGGAAATGTGCCAGCAACAATAACAACAAAAGTAGTAGCAAGAAATATATATTTATATATATATAAGTATAGTATAAAATATATTTAACTTTTTTTTGCGCGTTATATCGTAATATTTTTTTTTATCAGAATGTAAGCCCTATACACACACTTGTGTGTGTGTATGTGTGCGTGTGTGTAGAGTGTTGTGCATGTGAGGTTATGTCACAACACCTTTATCGTGTTATTCAGTCATGCAACAACAAGCAGCGCAAACAACGCAAACACAAACAGAAATAGAATCAGCAACAGCAACAACAATCAGCAGCAGCAGCAATAATAAATTCTTAATTCTAGTATTTAAATTGTACAATGTTGTAAATTTTATGCGATGCACAGACGGTTGACAAATGGCCAGCAAATGCAACAAAAACAACAGCAATTAAATTGTGAGTAATCAGCAAAAGCTCAAATTGCTAAAGGGTTCCATAAAGTTAAGCGTAATCAGTTCCCTCATTTGTAGCAAAATTTCGAATTACATAATAAAGTCAGGCTTAAAACAACTAATAACTCGAATATTTAACACTTGAACTTGATTATGAAATCCTTATCGATAGATGCCCAGAATTTGAAGGATTGTTGTAGCATGTTGAATATTATCATACGAAAAAGGCTCAAATTGGCAGCAATTAGGAGCTGAGAAGAGGTACGAAAAACAAAAGTTGACTTATAAATAATGCGAAAAATTCAAGTATGATCAAATAATATTTGGTATGATAATAGCAAATGCTGCGAATAAATCAAATGGTTAATATAATATCGAAATGTCTCGTTATACAATATTAAAAGTTTTCCGAATCTGTTTTGGTTTCTTGTGTACGTTGTGTAAAAGCCAATAGATAATTACAAATAATGAGCAAAGAATTACAATTATTGCAACAATGGGTCGAATTTAATGGGCTAATACTTAATAATAACGGACAGTCTCAGCTGGCAGCAACAACAGCAATAAAAACAACAACAACAACAAATGTAGCCAAATCACGATTGTAAGAAATCACCTTTTCTTTTATTACTGTTGTTATTGTTTTTTTTCAACTCGACCAACACACAACACGCAAGAAGCACAAATGAAGTCCAATAACAACAAGAATGCAACCAGTCAACATGTCCCACTAATAGATACCCTGTACAAAGAGCTGTCTTTGGTGAAAAAATTTGAAACGGCTTTAATATTAAAGTGCTAAAAAATCTACATAAGAAATGATGAAACATTTTGGAAACACTTTTTTATTCTGATTGCCTGTTCCCTTACCAAAGATCGCTGTGAAGGAAACTATTGGTCCAAGTCGAAGTTCTCAATAAAGTTCCTGGCAAAGAAATAGTTGCTTCTTAGGTATTATGGTATGAATGTTAGTATACCCATTAGAGGAGCATGCTTTTAATGAGTAAACTGTACAATAAACGAAATCGACGGCAACAAAATAAGTAAAATTAACAATTACATAAAACCTTGGAGCAAAGCTGGTACATTTATAAATATGTTAATACATACATATATACATACATTGTCGTACATATATAGTATATAGCCTGCCTGGGTGAACGGGCTTGGGACTTGGGAAATGTCTTCGCCTTTTTATGGAATAAACAACGACGAACTGAGAAACCAACAGACGATCGACTGAACATCAACAACAACAACAACGAGCTTGCCTAGTTGCTTGATTAACCTTCTTTTTGTTGTTTTTTTTTTCTTTAATTTTTTTGTGTAGTATGGGTTCAAGGCGCTCTGCATAGGAAATGAACTCGGACAAAAAACGAAACCAGCGTACTGCAAATGCATTGCAATAAATGTGCAAAGAGACACTGGGTTTCCATCCAGAACTACAAAACATACAGCAAAAGTAAAAGCATTCCTTCTGCTCTGGTTAAAGTTGTTTTCTTAAATTTTCAACTCCTAATTAGGGGTAAGTTTATGCAGAGCATGATTTGAGGCACGTTTTGATACCATTGTTATTATTATTTTTTTGTTTATGACTCTTATGACTCATGTTTAAAGCAGAACACGTGGATTCTGTGAATCAATACCTGCTTAGTTAGATGCATACATTTTTACAAAATATTCATATCTGTCGAAACAGTGGTTCTTACTCTTAAAGTGCTGGGAAATTTGTAATAATTGGGATTAAATAATAAGAAATAAATGTATAAATAAAGGCAAATCCATTATTGAACTGAAATAAACACAATTCTTTCTTTTAAAACAAGTATTTCTTTTTCTTTTTTGCTGATTTTATATAGCTATAGTTGGATGTATTATTCAGTCATATTTCACGCTTACACAGAAATGTCGATGCGGTTAATTCTGCATATTCGAAATCATGATTTACACAAAAGAGGATTTCTCACATTCCTGAAATGTACTCCTTCAGTGCATGCTGCTGATTCTGTTTCATAACGCGGAGCTCGAGAGAAGAGAATGCTTTTTTGGCATTTGCAGTTGTCTTCCAAAGATCTTCTTCTTCAAAAGACTGAGCGAGATGAGGAAAAAGAGGGAGAGAGTGAGTGAACGAGAGAGAGGGAGAGCGAAAGAGTGGGGAAGAGAAGGTCGCAAACCGAAATTTGCATATGCCCTTGCTGCTAACAGGAATCGTAAGCTTGGGCTCGGAGGAGCACTCAAGAGAGTGCAAGAGCGAGAGCGATACAAAAGATTGGGGAGGAACGATTGGTAGTGGAACGAATGGGAAAAAAAGCAGGAAGACAACTTTCGCTGTTTATGTACAACGGGAAATAAGTGTTGGTGTGAGTGTGCAAGTACAAGATACAAAAAGCAGCTCAAGAGCATGAGAAGGAGGAGGAGGAGTAGTTGTGAACTAAATAATTCGTTTTCGTTTGCTGATTGTTTATGTTTTAACATCAACACGAGAATTCATTTAAATAGCACACAAAAATAAACAAAAGTTCAACATAATTTCAAAAACAGACTTACCAACAGACAACAACAACAAAACAGACGTCGGCTTCAATTGTGCACACACACATACATGTAAACGAGTATACATATATATATATACATATATAGGGTAAATTGGAGCCTGTTGTTGTCGCTGTTTTGGCTGAGGATTAAAAAGTCGATAACTAGATTAAGATTAAGATTAGTTCGAATATTTAGCCAGTAGCAGCTAATGAAAATTCCCACACGCATACACACACACTCATATGAAATTGAGGAGAGATTGAGAAGAATGCGGCGCAGAGTATTTTTTTTGGTAGCGCTTCCTCTTTTTCATGTGGCGCGCACGCATAAAAAAAACATACACACACACACACACATCCTAAACAAAGAAGAGAATGTGGAGGAGATAAAGATGATGATGATTTAAATGATGATCATGACGAGCTTGGCTCTCTTTGCAGCAGCAGTTTCTTCTCCATCTTCTTCATCTTCTGCTCTTGGTAACTATGTATTTTGCTTAAACTTGTTAATTTTCATTGAAATGCCCAAGAGGAGACAACAAAAAATAATAACAAAAAACATACAGCAACAGCCACAAGAACACAAAAAAAATGCGAAAAATAAGCGTCTTTTTGATATGCAAAGTTTGCAAAACTTTGACATTTAATTTCTTTCACGTTGCAGCATTTGTTGTTGTTGTCGCGGTGACACTGGCGTCGGCATCAATGGCTACGACGACGACGACGTCAACGGGCATTAATTGGCGGCGTCGCCTCCAACAACACTTTGGCAAAATTGTGAGCAAATGTTTCCTGCCGCTAGTGCTGCTGTCGCCCCTGCTACCCTCCCCCAAACCAAACCACGCACACACACAACCATCACAATTTCAGCATGTTTCATATATTTAGACGCACTTTTTTACTCGCCTTTTTCTTGTTGCTTTTTTTTGTTTTTGCTACAAAAGCAAATTTATTTCACACACGCACAACAAAATTCCGATTCGGATTCACGCGGGCCGCGGGCAGCACACTTGTTGTTGTTGTTAATTAATGCTTTCGTTTTGTGTTATCACATTTGTGTTGAAGCACAGTTAACTTATTTGTATGCATTTGTGGTGAGTAGTACGAGCGTAAAAAAAAAATAACAAATTATGATTATTTTTTTGTCCGAAATTGCATCCGCTTGGCGAGCGAGCGCTTGAACGTATGAATTAGGGATGGATACATATAGCAAGGCCTGGTCGTTGCATTGAAACAACGATATACGCATTCAAGCGATACTTCAAGCTATCGATATTTAATTCTGTATGAGTTGAGTACGATATTTTACCTTAACAGCAATCGTATGCAATCGGATGACCGCCACGTCAATTTTAATGCACTTATTGTACAGTGGGCTAATTTCAACATCTTTTTGAACAAATCGGTTAATTATTAAATGTTAAGTAAGAAAGAATACTGAGTCCTCTTTTCTATGGGGCTAGTGTTGTTTAGATAATAAATAAATAAAATATTATAAATGTATATTAACACAATCGTGAAAACTGTCAAACGTCACCGGTAAAACGATGTTATCAACAAAACATAACAAAATATGGCGTGCGTGCTTCTTCTGTTTTGCCCATTTATTGTCGACATTTGATTAATCGATAGCTAAGAAAACATTTGCGATTATCGATAGTTAATAAAAAAGGCACCTGTGTTGGCATGACTTAATAATTTGATAACAAATTATATGCTTTGCAGAATTGTATACCAACTTATAACTTAGATTTGATTAAGAATCGTTATTATATCATTTTCGTATCAATTTATATATGTTTTGTGTCTAAGCGAATACTCTATTTAGCAATGAAAATAAACTTTTGCAAAATGCACGACTTAGTGTTGTACTATCGATAAGAGCGATATTAATTGTAAAGATCTCAACCACTAACCAGACAGCGACATACGAATAGGTAAAAAAAAAAAAACGAAAAGATGACAAATATTTGTTGGACAAATTAAAAAAGAATTTGGTCAGCGCAAAATAACCACAAAGGTGCACGAAACTTGGCCTGGTCGCGAATGGTAGCGTTGAGGTCAACGCCAGCATTACGTTGTTTAGGAAGATGTGCGCAGCGTTTGCATCCGCAGCGATTCATTGCTGGTTGAAATAAGCAAACAGCAGGCTGCAAAACATACCCTGGCTAGGCCCAAAACACCAACCGTATCAAACTGAACAGGCCCAAGACTACATTAGCAACAGTAACAGCAAAAGCAACAGCGACTAGAAGAGAAGCAGTAGGCGATGGCAGCCGTCGCCGCCGCCTACTCGTCGCCAGATGCACTGCAAGCTTTCATTGTGGACTTTAGCGAAATTACGCTTGGCGAGGTGAACCCTTATTTGTTGTTATTGCTGTTTTTGTTGTACCCACACAGTTGCTTACACTTAATTCTTTCATTGTCATATGTAGAAAGTCGGACATGGCTCGTTTGGTGTGGTGTCCAAGGCAATGTGGAACAATAGGCTGGTGGCCGTCAAGGAGTTCTTCGCCAGCGCGGAGCAGAAGGACATTGAAAAGGAGGTGAAGCAGTTGTCGCGCGTCGAGCATGCCAACATTATTGCGCTGTACGGTATCTCTTACGGCCAGCAGGCGACCTATTTAGTCATGGAGTACGCCGAGGGCGGATCCCTGCACAACTTTCTGCACGGCAAAGTGAAGCCCGCATATAGCTTGGCGCATGCCATGAGCTGGGCGCTTCAGAGTGCCAAGGTGATTACTCTTTCTTCCTAGTCCTTTATCTGAAATATAGAATCAGATTAAAATGTGCATCATCTCGTTTTTAGGGTGTCGCGCACCTGCATGGAATGTGGCCCAAGCCACTAATCCATCGCGATCTAAAGCCGCTCAATTTGCTGCTGACCAACAAAGGACGCAATTTAAAGATATGTGATTTTGGCACCGTCGCCGACAAGTCAACCATGATGACAAACAATCGCGGCAGCGCTGCCTGGATGGCGCCCGAGGTGAGTACAAATCTGAATGCAAATCCTCTTGATGTGACACAATTTTGTTTAGCTAAATAATTGCAAAATATAATTAATGGAAAAACTGGCAAGTGCTGAACGGAATTTACTTTAGATAGATAAATATTTCGTTCATTTTTATTGGCAACAGTATTTTAGACAGCAGTCCCAAAGCAAAGCTTCACCTCAAACTTGACTGGTCGCAGCAAACCTGTTTATATAAATCAAATCTGGGAAACTCTTCAAAATATTTGCAATTTTAGACTCAACCGGTTGTTCATCTGCTTGGATCTGGGTATCTTTCTTATCGATTATATTAAACTATGTGTAATATGTTGTGCGATCCACAGGTTTTCGAGGGCTCCAAATACACGGAGAAGTGTGACATATTCAGCTGGGCGATTGTGCTGTGGGAGGTTCTGTCGCGCAAGCCACCCTTTATGGACATTGAGAACGCCTACACCATCCAGTGGAAGATACACAAGGGTTAGAGATAATGTCAATTGCTGATGATATATTGAATTATGGTTATTATTGTGGTTTAATTGCAGGTGAGCGACCGCCTTTGCTGAACAATTGTCCCAAGCGCATTGAGAAACTGATGACCGCCTGCTGGATGACGGCGCCCGAAGATCGACCCTCAATGGAGGATATTGTTAGCGATATGAATGACATAATCAAAGACTATGTTGGCGCCGACAAGCCGCTGGAATATGCGTTTGTCAACCAACAAGTGAGTGGCCACATCAAAATACCATTAACTGAAATGCACAATTTCATGACACGCTTATCCCATGTAGATTGTGACCAAAGAGAGCGACGGAACAGTGGCCGCTCAATATGATAATCTAAGTCACAGCTCCAGTGATATGAGCCTTGCCTCCACACAGCTAACACCGACGAATGTGCGTGGAACAACGACTGAGACTGGTCCTGGAAATGGAGCTGGGACTTGGTCGAGCGAAACCGATAATACCTCAACCGAGCGAACGCCTACCAATTCGGGCCAATTAGACAACAATGGACTTTTTCATATGAGCAGCAGCAATCGCTGGGATGCCATACCCGAGGAGGAGAGCGGCGAGAGTCAGACCGACAGCTTCAACCTGACATCGTCCGCAGAGGCAAGCAAGCGTTTGGAAACCATACGCAACGGCATGATACAAATGGCCAGCAGGCCAATGGAGCAGCTTACCCTCGATGTTGAACCGGTACATACAAATCAAATTTGATATATATATAAATTATACTTACTTGTTTTGTGTTTGTTGCAGAACGGTTTCGATCTTATTCGCAGCGAGAGCAGCCGCAGCAGTTTGCATGGTGAGTGCCTGATCGCAACTATTGTCAGCAATGTGGATGATCTCGTTGTCTTTGTCTAATTGACTCTTGTCTACTGTCTGTTGTTGTGCTTATTGAGTGATTCATATACACAAATAAGCACACTCTTTTGGATGATCACGATTGTGGCATGGTAATTGTTGCCGTTGTTCTCGGTGTTATTGCAAATAGCACAGTGCATTGTCAGCGTTTGCATTCTGTCCGGGTCTCGTCTGCCATGTGGCAGCTGTGTGTGGTCGAGATGAAGGCATGACGCACCAGCAACAACAACAGCAACAACAATGTCACGCAATAGTTTATTGTATATAAACAATGCAGATGCCATCTCGCTCTAACTCGAGTGTTCGTTTCGTTTAATTGCTCGATTTTTTTTTGGTTAATTAGTTGCTGCGTTGTTTTGCATTATTATGCAAATAGGATTTTGAAAAAATTTTGGTCAGGCCGCCAAAAACGTTATAAATATGCGATGCGCTCATGCAATATGCAGCTAAATAGCGTCGCCAAAATGCCTTCTCAACAATGCACACTTGCCAACAAATTCCCGCGCTACAGCTGATATGATATGCTTGCAACAAACTCACATCTAAATGTTGCAAATATTCTGGGCACTTTTTACAAGTTGCGTTACCAATTTTTTTCAACGCAACAAGCGACTTTAATTCAATCTTGTCCAGCGCAATATTATCTTTATGCATTTCAAGACTGATCCTGAGCACCTTATGGCAAACCAATTAATTGTTTACTTTGTTTAGACGGCTATGAAGCCAACACAAATTTGACCTGTCCTATTTGACCACTTAAGATCTCTGTTGAGAATTTAGGCGTAGGCCTATTCTCAATTTGCAATCAAGCATTTAGAGTCATATCACATACTCAATTTAATAATTATTAATTTGGCGAAAATGTGGCAATTAGTGTTTTTCACTTGCTACTACAAATATTTGTTGGCTATTGCCAAACAAAAAATTGAGCCAAGATCAGCCAGCAATTTGCGTTGCTGGCCATATTTATGAGCAAAAGTGTGTGACTCGACCAAGAAGGTAGTGGAAAATGTAGTCACTTCACTCATAGTTGCACATTGCGCTGCACAATTAACGTATTGTGCACATTGACTGACTGACTAAATGACTGGCTGGCTGCCTGACTGCTTGGCTGGCAATTTCGCTCAGATTTATAGCCATGACATGCACCGTCACCACAGTCGCCTCTTTTGGTCGCCTCAGCATAAACACAACACAAAAATATAGAAAAAAAATAAGAAAATTTATTAAAGAAAGAAAAAACAAGTAAGAATTCTGCAGTCGGGTGAGCTCGAGTACGATATACCCTGAATCCAGCTGTTAAATATATATTAGAAATTAATTGGCAAATCTCATTTTAAAAAGCTTTTCACCCAAATGTAAGCAGATCTGCAAGTGAAGAGTAAAAATACGAATGCAGCGCATATTTTTATTCAGCAGCCCTAATCGATCCTAGCAACACGCCCATATACATAACGACATACATACATATCTACATACATACATACTTGCGGCTGCTGGTAGAAATGAGATCCATATTATAATATATATTTATGACTATACTATCCGATCATGATGAAATTTGGGCAGTTGGTCAATAATATGCATATTTATATTTTGTGTTAATATGAATGGTATTTATTGCTATCGCAAACGGAAAAAGATTGATAATCGATAAACAGGGACAGTATCGATAAAACAAACAGTTATCGGGGAAAAGGATATATGAGTACCTTTACTCCAGATTTGGAGTCCCTAGCACTAATAGTCTCTGAGACAGACAGACGGACATGGTTATATCGACTCGGCTGTTGATCCTGATCAGGAATATATATACTGTATGGGAATCGGAAATGTCGGAGATTTGCACAAAACTATTATACCCTTTTGAACCATTTTTACTGGGTATATGAAGAGAATCATCTAATGGCTGCGGCACGCCAGAATAACGCACACACAATTGACGAGGCCGACAGTCGGGTGGCCAAAATCTTTTTTACCCGCTCCCCCCTCGCGTCCAACAACCGTGCATCTCCCGAGCAACCTCATTGACCAATGAGTCATTCAGCAATAATCTCGCTTTTATTTTGATTTCGTACACATATAGTACACATGTATCACAAGCATAGTATACACAAACAGAATTAGATATAGATATAGATATAGATATATATATACAGATATAGATATGGACACATGTGCAATTGTCTATACAGCTAAATGAAAAGCCAAAAGAGCGAAAATTTTATTTTAATGGGCACGGGGACAAAAAAAAAACAAAAAAAATTAAAATTATTTCGAGCAAAAGATCGTTTTGAAAATTCGCTGCAAAACGACGGAGGCGATTCAATTTTGCCATGGCTTGGACACAGACACAGTGTCACATCCTCTTGCCCATACATATATATATATATATAGTCATTGAATGCAGCAGCATCAGCGACCTAGTCACGCTGCAATCTTGTTTAAAAGTAAATATTTGTATCTTTTGGGTTGGGAGGGTTGCGGGCAAAATTGGCATTTATCGCAGGGGAGATTTCCCAACAGCATGCCAGGCGCATTATTCATCACATATGTATATATGTAAAATATATATATATATATATATGTGTGTGTGTGTGTGTGTGATTCTGTCTGCGATCAGCAAATGCTCAACAGCAGCTCGATATGGCAATGTTTTTGGTGTCGTCGTCGTCGGGAGCCAACACTTCTAAATGGATGTTGAGATTCAATACACAGATGACTTTTATATTCGCCTTTTCCTCTGTGAGTGTGTGTGTGTGTATGCCCCACTCTCCTAGTTTTTGTGCTCGTCATCTCGACGAGCTGCTGCTGCTGCCGCTGCTGCTTCCTCTTGCCACGGTTCTTCGTCAGCAGCGGCACGATGTGTTCCCAAAATTTTCTCAGTCTACGTTTGAGAGCCGTGCCGTTCTGAGTGCCGCAATGTTACTGCAATTCCCGAAAACGCAACGCGCCAAAGATCGTCCTCAATTGTTGTCAACGCCGGCCGTTTAATCAAGCCACGTCCCGCTCCCAACGCCTTCCGACCACGCCCAAGCCCCCCGGCCCATATACAATTGTTACACATTTAAAATTCTCTGAAACCTCAATTTGTTCAAGAGAAAAAAAATAAGCGCAAAAAAGAAAGAAGAAAAGCTAAGCACAAATAAACATTGGGGCAGCATAAAGTAACAAGAAGAACAAAAGAAAAGTGGAAAATGTTTGCCTTGCCTCTTTGCTGATAGTTTGTTTTTCCAATATTTTCCCAAGATAATACCTACGTCATCAGTAGGTGCCCCGAGAGAGAGAGAGAGTTTGAATCAGTTGCTTGCTCATCGCATTCTCTCTCTTTGATATATATATCTAATATATATTTATATATCGGAAAACCTTAATAATCCCAACATATGAATGATCCCGCCTCTCGCATAATTGGCTCAAATCAGCTCAAATAGTGCAAATCGAATGCAAACAGCACTCGATCAACATGTGCGACACACGCGCCTTGATCACCACGAAGCAGACCAGCGATCTGCACAGTTGCTGGATCATCTATAGTATGTGTCCTAATCAGAGCCGGCATTTCATTTCTTTCATTTGCAACAGCAGCCTCAATAAAACTTGAACATTAATTGGATTTGTTTTTGGTTTTGTTGCAGCCAAAACTGATGGCCGGGAACGTTTGACAGTGACAGATACGAAGCCGGTGATAATGACAAGTGGCAGCTGTGCCACCAACAACAGCAACAACAGCAACAACACCACCACAGACCTCACTAACAACAACAATAACAATTATAATACTAACAGCAATAACAATGAACTCAATACAAATGGACTGCTTAGCCAAGTCCCCAGTGCCAATGAAATGAAAGATTGCATCGATGTGCACATTGATGTGGATGCGGATGCGGATGTGGATGCCAACTGTGGTTGCACAGAGCAATCACTGGCAGAGATATTAGATCCAGAGCTACAGCCTGAGCCGCCCATACCGAACAATGCGGAATCGCAGGCGATCTATCGTGATCATCGCCACATGGCCAAGGAGTATCTCAGCGTCGACACGAACCTTTACTATGCGCAGGACTTCAAGGAGAAGCTAATATTGCAAATGGATCGCATTGAGCGTGATCAGAAACAGGAGCTTTTGCGCAAAATTAAAGACAAGGTGCGAATTAATAAATACATGTTTTGAATTGTTTCTATTGTTGTTGTTGTTACCCATCTCATCACCATCTCTTCTGTACAGGAGGGCCTGCAAAGCCTCTACAATAATCTGCAACAGCAGTGGGAGAAGATGCCAGCTGCCCGCCAGCCGAATCCCCATGGTGGTCGGCTGCAGCCACCGGTTGGAGTTGTCGGCAATAATAGTCACCACACCAGCAGCCAGGAGCTGGCTGCTGGCATCAGCACCAACGACCAAGTTCTGAATGATGGCTGGGTCGTTATATCACCGCATTACAATACGTAACTCGGATTTGGCACGCAGGATTTGTGGAATCTATATGTAGCCAGCCAACCAGTAGCTGTGTATTTCCAACTGTATTTGCTTAACTTTTAATCGTTATTTGTAATTATTAATTATTAATTTGTTTAAGTTGAGGTTCATCAAAGAATCTGTCTATGTTTTAGTGTGTAGTTTTAGCCATGTTGCTTGTTTCTGTGTACCTTTTAAGCATTCGGACACTTGACACTTAAGATTTTATTGCTACGTGCTATATATATATAGTGTATATGTAAGTGTATGCGCATCGATATTGAGATGCATTGATGTGACAACAAATTTTTACCAAAAATATAAAAAGTATCTGCCATCGATTCGTGTTCGCATCGAATCCCTGGCAAACCTCGAACAAATTCAAACAGTGTTTCAAATTGTAATTTGTAAGAATCGCAAAAAAACCACACGTATTGATGCATAATGTTTTTTTTTTTTTATTATTTATTATATTTTCTACACTTGGACATTTATATTAAATAAGTGTGAAGACGCTTTTATGAAGTTTAACTGGGTTTTTACAGAGTTTGTTTCCGTGTGTCTTGTCTAGTTTTGTGTTCAGTCAGTCAGCACAAATAGTCTTATACCTATAGACGATATACAAAGATCATATCTTATACTTTATGGATATAGACATCTAATAGTAGTTTACTAAACAAAAAAAATTTATAATTTTTATTGTAAATCGAGTTCTAAGTATTTTTGCTAAGTTTTTATATATTCGAACTTTTGACCGGCTTTGAAGAATTGTTCCTTGGCACATTTATTCACTGTACAGTTGTAACATGTGGAGGCCGGGGGACAGCGCTTTAAGGCTTAGATGGGGGATGGGGTGGCGACATTTATATAAATATTTATTTTTTGCATTGCATTATTTCTATGCTTTTGTTGTTGTTTATGTAAATGATATCTGAGAGTTAGCTTAAAATCGTTGAATCAGCCGAACTTTTTTTTTGATCTTCTTTCGTTGCTAGGGATCAAAACTGGGCACATAGATGGCGGCGCAGGTGGACTCCCAGACATCGTTGGGCGTGTCCCACGAGTCCTTGCGATGCCACCAGTCGCCTGTATCCAAATCATACGCCATTGTCTCTGAACTGGCGCGATCAATTGATTCGGTTGAATCCAGTCCGCCCACAAAGAAGATGGTTCGTCGCATTGAGGTGACGCCAGAGTAGAATTTGGGCGCTGGTATCTTAGTTTCCACACTCCACGTATTCGTCTTAATGTCATACGCATAGATGTGCTCGACGAGCACCCGAGATTCCCTCAGCGTCTCATGCCAGCCACCGCATGCATAGATGTGATTATCGATGGCCACCAGGACATGGTCACAGCATGGCGTCGGCATCGGTGCCAGTTCCACCCAGCGTTCGGTCTTCGTATCGAAGCTCCACATGCTGGACAATATGTTTGCCAGGTGTATGCCACCTGTTGATGAGCCCAGAAAGAGAGAAAGTGCTTTAATATCCATTCACAATAAATTATAAATGTAGATGACTTGTCAATCTCCACATAATTGAGCATGTCCAGATTTATCTCTGCTTCTATTAATATTATTTAAGTTACTCAATTTGAACACCTTTAAATTAAATCTTTTTTTTTTTGAACAGATTGACTTAATCAACGGCGATTAATTATTACGTAAAGCTTCATTCCGGATATGCTTTAGTTGTGCAAACTAATCGCTTAATTGGTATTCAATACAAAATCAAATTATAATATTAAAGAAAGTCAAAAGTGAAAAGCGGTTTGAACTGCCAAGATTGGCGTGCTGAAAGTGGCAACACAAAATGTGTGAACGCATTAATTTACCGGAGATGTACAGCTTCTCGCCAACAACGACGCCGGCATGCTGGCTGCGGTTCTCCTGCAGGCTTGGCATATAGGTCCACGAATTGCTGACCAGATCGTAACGCTCCACATTTGAGATGCGACGCAGCGCCTCCTCAGAGTTATCGTCATGCTCAACGATGCCACCGACGGCATACAAATGTTTCTTGCCAACCGCATTGAGTGAGAAGCGGCACCGATCCAGCTGTATAGGTGCAATCGTTACCCAGGAGTCGCGCAGCGGGCAATAGCGAAAACCAAACGGATGAATGTACTCTTTGAGGCAGACATCGTATGCACCTCCCACAATGAACAGCTCATTATTGAGAACCGCCGTACCGAAGTTGCCTGCAAGCAACATACAATTTAATTAGGAACAGTCAAAAATTGTTTTTCTGTTGTTGTTGTTGTTGCTTACACTGATCTATATGGGGTATGGAGGTCAACTCGTACCACTTCATTTTGGTGGGGGAGAAGCACATAATCTCATTGGTCAGACCCTTCCACTCGAAACCGCCGATTTTAAGCAGACTCAGCTCCATGCCGCGCATATTGGTGGGTCCCTGCTCCTGTACAACTTGCTCGATGGCCACCGAGCTGGTGCCGTCGCCCTTGGCACTCTCCTGAAGCTTGGCCAGACACTCCTCGACCAGCGAGTAGTTGAGATGACGCAATGATTTCAGTTCCTCACAGCTAACAAACTGCCATTTGATTAGACGCAACAGTTCACGCAATGAGCCATCCTCCAGCTGCTGATCGTTGCCATACGTGCAGAGCAGGCGCACCAGCTCCAGTTCACTGACATCGATCGCATAATTGCTGGAAAGAATATAGTGCAGTTGCTCCAGTTTGACATCCTTGAAATCACTGCTGGCGGCAAACTCCTTGAAGTGTGCGCATATATAACGATATGAACGCTCCGCCAACGGCAGCTGGCCATAAATTTCCGCCATGCTTGCAATGGCCAAACAGTTTTCCATACTAATCTTTTGCTCAAGGAAGACGGTGCAGCGATCGATGACCTCTTTGACCTGGACATGCGTGGCCGCCGCCAGCGTCTCCTCAACATTATCGATATTCAGCTCTAGTAGCGATGTGTATATATAGATGATAATGCGGTTCATCGCACGCGCCGATACGCCATAGAGTGCAATCTCCTCCTTGCGTGACTCGATCATGGCACAATCAGCGAACATGGCGCAAAAATAATCACTACTCGCCGCCAGCACAACCCGATGGGCCTGTTCTCCCCATGTGTAAATGCATAATTAGATATTAGCAGTTATAGTTTTAAGGGTGGAATGTTGTACGCACCTTGAAGTGATGGTCGTCCACGATGAGTGTCACGTCTGTCAGTTTGCCTTGGGAGCGCAGCTTGTTCAGGCCACGCAACAAATTCTTCTCGCTAGCGCCAGCTGACGTGCCCACGGCCGCAGACATATCGACGGACAGTTTTCGCGTTATAAGCAACTATTGTCCCACTGTCCCACAGACCTTACCCTTACTCAATGTTTGACGGAGACGATGACGCTGATGATGATGTTGATGACGCTCTGGCTACGAAATCATGCCCGCCACCCGCTTTGGGTAAGCGATAACGAAAAACGGTGCTTCGAGCGTACACACACACACACACACACACCAGCAAGCGATAAATCAATGAATTACTTGTTGATAGCCGATTGTAGTTGAATTTTAATGTTTACAATATGCGCCACCAGCTGTTGCCTTAAGTATATTTCTGTAAACTGTGGACACACAAACATAGATGAATATGCATTTTATTTACATATATATATATATATATATATATATATATATATATAAATGTAAACCACACCTTTACAACTTAAAAGCAGCACTTTGATGTAACTAACCACATTTGAATATAGACAATTTGCTTTTCTCTCTGTTTGCAACAATTTTGTGTGTGGCTACTATGTCTGTTGAAAGAAAGTGTGCGTATGTTTGTGCGGCTATATGTGTGTGTGTATGCTTGGGTTACTGTGTATATATCAATAGTTTGCAGGTGTTGGATAACACTTTGCTGCTGCGGTGAATGGTTAACACCTGAACGGGTTGTGCACTACGTGACGTTATCCAACACATTAAAACATTTTAGTTCTTATTTGAACTGAACTGAAACCGATAAAGATGATAAAAAAAAGTTTATAGTATGAGTTTGGCACTGTTAAGCTTTGCACTTCATTTGAAAATAAAGCTTATTTCATGCAGACACCAATACACAAAGCTTTTTCATTGGTCAAACTTAAAGCTTTAGTAAGATTCGTATTAGCTCTGGATCGGGCGATTCACGCAGAGCAAAATCGATCACTTCATTCCAGAATTTACTATTATATCGAGAGTTGTGTAACACTAGAAATTTTGTCATTCACTGTGAGAACATTAAACGAACCAATTTACTTTGAAAGTTTGTGCTGACAACAGGTAAGTAAGCAATATTAAATGCTTTTGTTTAGTTAAACTCGACGTTCTTCTGACCGTTTATTGTCAGGTAACTTGGCTAAAAGCTCACCACT
This sequence comes from Drosophila dives, assembly GCA_035042365.1. Lineage (NCBI taxonomy): Eukaryota > Metazoa > Arthropoda > Insecta > Diptera > Drosophilidae > Drosophila > Drosophila dives. Next base: position 2,112,632 of record JAWNLJ010000443.1, on the reverse strand, counting down.
CAAAGCGTTTATTGCGCTAAGGCAACAAGACAACAACCAGCTTTTCTACATTCCGATTCACGCAGAGCAAAATCGATCACTTCATTCCAGAATTTACTATTATATCGAGAGTTGTGTAACACTAGAAATTTTGTCATTCACTGTGAGAACATTAAACGAACCAATTTACTTTGAAAGTTTGTGCTGACAACAGGTAAGTAAGCAATATTAAATGCTTTTGTTGAGTTAAACTCGACGTTCTTCTGACCGTTTATTGTCAGGTAACTTGGCTAAAAGCTCACCACTCAAAGCGTTTATTGCGCTAAGGCAACAAGACAACAACCAGCTTTTCTACATTCCTTTTTTTTTTTAGTATGCTCTGCTTTTCTTGCATATATATGGTTTATTGTTTGATTGTGTTTTATACTTGTGTTTGATCCGAAATAATTTCTCAAAAATATAAAAAGAGCTGTTCTCTAATCTGTTACAGAGAAAATCAAGAAGTAAAACTTCGTTCGAAAGCAATCCAAAGGTTTCAAAGAATAAGGAGCAATGTTGACCTATGCAGCTGTACTTTCCCAGGGATTGCCACCAAAGGAATCTCCACTGAAATCTGTTTTGATGCAAATACCAAATGAGTCGCCATTAACTACACCAATTTGGTCATCATCGGGACATTCAAGCTTGACCTCGTTGTCCACAAGCAAAACCGCTAATTCGTCCATAATGACACCTCAACTAGATACTGGACTTAATAGTCCTATGCCACAACAAGGACAACGAATTCCACGTCCCAACAAGTGGCAGTTACGCAGTCTAGCACCACCAATACTTTTTGCTAAACAATATTACAACTTGCCGTCTTTGCAAGGAATTGGAGAGCAACAGCGAGGATTATATAAACCACCAATGATGGTTTACCAGGATTGGCAACCACTGAATAACTCCCGTCAGGTGTGGGATCCACTGGACATGAATCAACGCAAGATCCAAGATCCCAGCCGTGATACCTGTGAGTAGAATAATTGAATATAACTTTTGAATATAACTTCGAAATCTCAAAATAATCTCAATTGCAGCACTACCACCTCCGGGCTTTAAGAATGTGTTCTGCGGAAAGCTATCCATTTCCATTCGCTCTCGCCAACTACTCGGCGAGCAGGTGCAATATGATGCACCCATCTCATATCCAACACCACAACCAATGTTGACCACAAAGGAGGATTTGCGCGAACATCATCATTTCTTAGGTGAAAGACTATTTTCTTCTCATATATCTCAAGCCTAATCTACTGTGTCATCTGTCTGTCTGTCTGTCTGTATGTCTGTCTGTCTGGAGTCCCTCAGATTAGTACATATGTCTGAGTCGGCCGAATCGAATAACTATATCATTTCGCTACTTTAGCAACCTTCGATCGAAAGATGAGTTTCGTTATTATTTTCTACTCTTGTTTAACTTCAAATGAATTGCCCTTAATTGATGGACAAAAGGGTACAGAACTCCCAATCCCAATCAGAATTATATAAATTGTTGATCAGATTTACTTATATTATCTTAATTACTTAATATATAATTACGTACCATTTGGAACACACAGGACAGTTTATCAATTAATAATTAATTATTAAAATTAAATGATAGTTTATTGATTGAGCACTGTTGACTGGAACTCTTATATGTTATAATCTGTCATTTACGATCCCGCAGCTGGCAAGGACCCGCATTTTACTGGTGTTCTCGGCCAATTGAAAGTCACCAACGGTGGCACCCATGATGGCTATTATGTTCGCCCAACGCGCCAGTTGTCTCCGAAGCCTAAGCCACCTGGTAGCACTAAGAAAATTGTTGTTGAACAAATAAATTAATGTATTAAAATATTTTCAGTAAATGTGCCTTAGACTTTTGTAAAAATGAGTACAGTTAGTAAACAAGTTTACTAAATACTTATTAATTTTTTGTCAAAGTGTAAGTTCAGTTTAAAAAAAAATATAACTAAATGCACAATTAAAATAAAACATTGCTGAAAACAAAACACTTAGTTTTGTATACTGTTTTTATTTAAAAGCGCAGACATTCTCAAGTGCAGAGCGACAAAGTAAAACAGGCGGGGGGCGGGAGTGGGTGGGTTGAAAGATAAAGGGCCTAACGCACAAAGGACATTTAAAGCATACATAAATGAAATAAAATAAATTAAAATAAGTGTCGAAGCTAAGGCAGCAAAAAAGGACCAAAGGACTACAAATAGGGAAAACTGAAACAGAAGCAAAAAGCAGTCATATGTGGAGTTCACATGGTACGCATAAGATTACTTCCCACACACACACACACACACATCCATGCATATGTAAATCGGATGGGTTGGCGCTCTAATGTGTATGCATTTGTAAAGTTCGAGTATCCTTTATTTTTTAATTTTTGTTCTTGTTGCTGCTGCTGTTTTTTTTGTTTTGTGCCTAGCAACCCGAAGAAAAAAAAAGCAGCAGCATCAAGAGCAGAACTGAATTGCTGAGTGCGGGATAAGTGGGCGGAGCCGGGTCCTCGGACCTGAGTCTCGCACCCCCGACCCGGACTTCGTCTCGGGTCGAGCAAAGACAAATTCATGTTGCATTTGTAGCTTAAGGATATTATCACAGCATCCTTTGTGCCCGACGCTTTTTGTTTTACTTTTTGCATACTTTATTTTTTATATCCCGCGCCTTGTTTCAAAGTCTTTTGCAAAAAAACAACAAGAAAAAAAAACAAAAAAAATATAGAAAATATATATGTAAAAGAACAACTGAGGGAAAGGGACTAAAACTGAACAGTAGGGAAAACTAAAAAGTAAGACAAGAAACAACGAAATGCGAATGAACTTTATACAGTGATTTATCTCGAAGTTTGAATACGCTGCTCTGCAAAATCAGTTTAAAGTATTGTTTTTTAATTGAAGAGGTTTTTTATAAGTTAAATTTATTGCTTGTGAATTTTAAGTAAAATTTTTCGCGTAAACAATTAAGCTAATTAAGACACAAAGTGATAATTTTTGATTGCAATTTATTTACTCAGTGTTTAAATTTGAGAAATTATTGGCAGATTGTTTAAAAATAATTGTAAATATATATAGTTAAGTAATTATCAATTTTATTAATTTTACTGCTTGCATTTATTTCTAATTTTTGAAAATTGACAAATAAATTAAGTAAAAAGACTTTAAACGTTTCAAGCATAGAAATGCTGCTGTGCATTGTTAGAGCATTGAATGGGCCAAAGGGTCATGCACAAGTGCACACACAGACACACACACATACACACACACACACACACACACATACACACACATACGTAAAAACATATGCATAATACATGTGGGCATGTAAATGCAAAATAAAACTGCGTTACCCAACTGTGGCCAACCCGTATCCTGCCATATCCTGGCATATACAGCGCGCACTGTCCACCAACAAGCATCTATCTGTGTGCTGGCCATATCCATCAGTGACATCGAGTCGAGGCTTTGAGGAATGTGCGAGTTTTAGATTTATTTGTAGTTAAGCACACAAAACAAAAAAAAAAAAAAAAGAAGTAAAATCGCCCGTAGAAAGTAGAACTTTATTTTAATTTCACTATGGACGCTTGTAATGCAAAGTAGTCGAGTTTGTAGCCCAAAACAGGATAAGCGCCAACAAGTTGACGAGTTTGCCACAGTCTGTCTGTCTGACTGTCTGTCTGTCTGCCTTGGAATACATTGGACGCAGGTGCTGTGCAGTTCGATTGGCAGCTTTGGCTGTAGTAGTAGTAGTAGTAGTCCTGCAACGAGCGAGTAGTTGCTTCTTTTTGCCCCTCGTTGCCCCCGTGGCTCGTTAATGGGCTTGCCGCACTTTACAAATTGGCTCAATTGCAAGTTTATGGAATGCCGGACGCAGGGCGTTCAACCAAAACCTATCCACGCGTTTGCTATTGTTGCTAAAACTAATACCGCCATATGTGACCAGGACGACGCCGGCTCGTTATCCTTTCTGATTGTGTCGGCATGGCTTTTTCATTTTATTTCGTTTTTTTGTTTTTTTCTTGTGTGTTTTTCTCTTTTTCCATTCGGCATTGTTATGGGTATCATGGAAAAAATTGTATTACACCTCAATAACAACACCAGGACATGACAATAAGTGAGTCCTTTTGGGCGCGTTATTGGGTATCCCGTCCCCCCCTTCTCTTTCCTTCCCTCTGTCTCTGTCTCGCTTTCTGTCTATGTCAGTCTGTTGGGCTGCTGGACTGCTGGACTGCTAAGTATGTGTGACAAGTGATGCGTGTTTTGTTGCGGGCAGCGCCCGTCGCTGGCTCCTTAAGTGCTGCTGTTACTCGTCCTCACCACCTCCTCCTTGTTTTTGGTTGTCGCATGTGATGTCCTTTTTTTTTTATGAACAGTCGGACTATCATGGCACGTAGCCCGCCTTGCTGCCCCCGCAACTTGCGCGTTCAGCTCATTTTTTTCATGCTTAATTGAATGGGTCAGTCATGGAGATGCCAATGTGTGTGCTGTGTGTCCTGTCATTGTCCTTGCCCACATGGTTGCCATCAGCGTCGGCCCGGAAATGTTCAATTCAATTTCCCCCGTACTCCATCTGCAATATTCCTTGGCCAGTTCTGAGTATTCGGTGCGGCAATTGAATATCGAGCACGTTCTTCCTTCTGCTTTCCTCTTGTCATCGTTTGTTCATTATCTTCCATCTGAGAGTATTCCAAGTTTTATGTGCAGCCTGTAACGCTTTGCATAAAATGTCTCCGACCCCATAAGGCATATATATTTCTGATCAGTTGTCCAATTTTTTTTTTCTATGTGAACAATCCGTCGGCTATTTGGTTTAAAATTGGAATATATTTTTCGTCCCTTTTAAATGTAATTGGAAAATCTTACGATCTTACGAAAACTGTTTGTATTTTGAAATAATTTTTAAAAAAAATTATTTCTAGTCAAAGATACTTTTAGGAATATATTTCGTAATTTTTTAAATAAATTAGCCTGTTTTGGAATAATTATAAATCAATTGTTTTTATTTTTAAGTAGAAAATCAATGCAGTTATCAGTTTGACTTTCAGAATGGAATAATTATTCTTAAATTAATTCACATTGAACTACCAATAAGGTATTTATATTTTAATTAGAACTTATTTAAAAAACCCCAAAAAAAAACTTTATAGTTTTCTGGCTGATTTGAATTTTATGTTTTTATTTTATAAAATCATTTAGCTTGTTTTTATTTTTATTTTAACATGTTGCTGCAAGTGTGTATAATATTCGGAGTGCCGAACTTTCTTGTTTTTTTTTATTTTTATTTTTTTTATTTCTTTTGCCCGCTTGGTGCCTGGTCATTATTTACGTTATCGTTATCTGGAGCCTTACTCACTCACTTCGTCACTTATTATTATCCTTAATCTTACGGTTATTGTTGCCATTGGCTGTGTGTATGCGTATGTGTGTGTGTGTGTGTGTGTGCATATGTCTGACCAATAAAATAAATATGGGTTTTAACGATGCGTTGCACGCAACAATCAAATCTAAAAACTTTTGCACTTTTTGCACTTCAGTGTTTTTTGTGTTTTTCTTATGGATTTTCATTGTTTTTTTTTTTTACTATTAATAATTCTGATTGTATTCGATTTGAGCTTGAATATTGAGTTGATCTTAAAAAATTATAGATTTAAAAAAATGCCCAAACTTTAACTTAGGTTCGCTGAGATTTTCGAGAAAATTGAAAAAGAATTGCATGTAATTTTGAGGATTCCATAATCCAAAAAGCACGAAGGGCTTCAATTGCCAACCGATTAGGAAGCCATTTGGATTTTAAAAAGATTTCCAAAATCAAAATAAAGGCTCAATTTGTAAAACATTTTTGAAATTTTTAACTTTCTTAAATACGAATTCCCCCGGCGCATGATGCATGTGCCCGACTCGTATTCTGTGTCTCTGTTTTATGTTTTATAGGTTGTTGTTTGTTTTTTTTATTTGCTTTGTTTTTTTTGCATGGTTCTGTTGTTTTTTTTTTTTTATTATTGAATCAACCCTCACGTGCCAGACATAAGCCTTAAAGAAGGCCGAAAGTTAAATGTCAGCGATTACACACATGGGAGCTGTAAACCGCGTTTTATGATTTGCTTTCATTGATCAAAGGCAATTTAGTCATTTTTTGCTTTTTGTTTTTTGCTCCTTTATTGTAGTCGTATAAGTAATTTGCGAAATACTTCAAGCCAACCCTCATAAGTAGTTCAAAATCGTGACAGGGCCAACTTAATGGCTCTTATCGGGGCTTATGAGTCTTATTTAAGCCATTAAACGATTTGTACTTGATGACTTTGCTGCTACTACTTAATTTAATACAATTCGCTTTTGGGTGTGTAAAATTGATTGATTAGAAATTCTTGGATCGATTTAGTTTGAATACTCATTTTTTAGTGATTATTTATTGAATACAATTCTCTTTTGCATATGTAAAATTGATTAAGTAAAAGTTCTTGGATCGATTTAATTTAAATATTGCTATGATGCTTTTCTTTTCTTTTTAGTGATTAAAAATGAGTTTTTTGCATATTTATTCCCATCTCATTGCTGTGAATAGAGTCTGACGACTTACAATATAGTCTCGTCATACAAAATGAAATTTCATATGAGGGGAAAGGAACTTAAAAGCACTTAAGTTAAGGCATTAAGTACTTAAAATGTGTAAATAGGTCTGTTTGGCAAGCACGAATCTATTTAAAGCTACACACTGACAGTGTCCCCAGGAATTTTCACATTTATATTTATATGTATATATATGTATGTATATATATATAACTACCCGTTTCGACTTGCCACCCGCACTCTTTATCCAATAAGAACACGTGCTTTCTCGAGAAGTGTTTTGTTGCACTTGAAACGCGATGACAAGGGTATTTGACACAAATTCGCGTAGTTTTTCAGTTTTGACACATGTCACTCAAAACACACACTTACACACACACACTTACACACTCACACACAGGCACACGCAACGTTTGCTTGTAGGTGTTATTGTTGAGTCTCTCTCTGACAAATGACTTGGCCCTGGCGTTTATTATTATCCCAACGGGCTTTACTCAACTCACCTCCTGTCACACACACACTCACACACGCACACACGCACACACATTAAAGTGCCAGCTAATAAATAATAAACGTTGCTCATACAACCTGTTCAAACGAGGTTTACAACAAATGCTCCCGTCCACATCTCACAGCCCACATCTCACAGACCCCCAGTCAGATTTTGTAGGCAACCCTTCTGGGCTTTCGTCGCTGGCTGGTTGGTTGGCTGGTTTGCTGACTGGCTGGCTGGCTGGCTGGCTGGTTGGCTCTTCGTTGCGCGTCTCTGAAGCCAGCGCTGAGGTTGAGGTTGACAAATGTGTCAGAATGCAAATCCGCAACAATTAAAAGAAAAATCAACACACAAAAGCTGCCAGAAGAGCCGTCAACAGCCGACAGCTTTTGTCGCTTGTCATCGCATTGCTGGCGATTAAAGTGTGTGTGTGTGTGTGTGTTTGTGTGTGTGTGTTGCACGACACCACCCACCACCTTGCCACCTGCCCGACACAACCAAAGCGTCGTTTACTTTTTACTGCCTCTTGAATTATTTGCACAAAATCTTGCAGGCTTCAGTTTCGCTTTTGTTTCTCTTGTTCTTGTTTTTGTTGTTGTTGTTTTCTTTTCTGTTTTTTTTTTTAACGGCTTGTCCCAGCCAACGCGTTAAGTGCAACAATAGTCAACAGAACTGCCTCAACTTCTGCGTTGCACATAATTGTCGCCCCGTCTCCATTTGTCGGGGTGTCGCTTCGCGGTCGTCGTCCCGTCGACCATTCTCCACTCCTTGTCGCACTTGAGCATCCTTTGTATTTGTCCTGTTTGGTCCTCCTCGCAATTGGCCCATGTCTTAATTGGCCCGCTTCAAGGCGCTGATAACGAGCCACGCTGTAGGTTTCCGGCTTACCAAGTAGCCCTTCCACTTACCGATCGTTTTGTGGGCGGCTAATGATAAACACACAATTATTACCATACCAAGAAAAGCAAACATTTCTCCAAGTCTGTTGGGTGTTCCAAGTCACAAGTGGCCAGGTTTGCCCATTTCATTTTTGTACACGTTATTCTCATTTAATTTCCTTGTAGACGATATTATTTTATTATTTATTTTTATATTATATTTATTATTTTTGTAAGCCAGCGAAGGAGTCAACTTTAAACCTATAAAGCATATATATTATTGATCGATTTAATTATCTGTCCATCTTTTCATCTGTTCATCTGTGTCTCTGTCCACATTTTGACACATATTTCTAGGATAAGTGGAACTGCCGCCGTTTTAATTATATCTTGTAGGATATATAGCATATATACGGATCGCGACGGCCCTAATCGGTCGAAAATTGAATTCATGTGTAAAGAACATTTCTGTTTAATATTTGTAGCCAAATTTACCAAACTGCATTTTGGCTAAAAACTATCCTAACGGAAATACTTATCATATATGATTAAAAAAAAATTCGTTTGGCTATTTTTTTTTTTTTTTAATTTACGCATGGGTTTTTAAAAGAGAGTCTTTCCTTTTTATTAATTAAATTGAAAAAAAATTTTAAACAAGAAAAATTTGAAATCTTTATAGAAAATCCGATTTATTGCTCGAAATGAATTTAAATTTTCGGTTGCATAAATTTCTTTTATATTTATCTGGAATAATTTAGTGAAAACTCAACCGAATACACTGAATCTATCTATAACAAAAAGTATATAATTAAATTATAAATTAGGAATAAATATTCTTGTTCATGACCGTTGCCATCGGCCATTGTCGCCTGACGCTTGCGTATCTCCTGCAGACGCTGTTTGTGCTCCTCGAAGAGCTTGTAATCCGCGCACAGTGAAGCCTTTAATTGTGACACATAGGCGATCAGCACTGGCTTAACTCGTTCAGCTGGAAGGCAGGAAGGTAATTGTTAGGATTTTATTTTAAAAAGTTTACAGACATGTCACTAAACGATTTTAAAATTAAAATCACATCCCAAGCCAGTTAATATGAGCATATTAAATTTATTTCAATCTTTATTTGGTGCATATAGATAAATGTTGATTTCCGACGTGCATTAAAATATGCAATTTTAAAAACATAGGAAACATAATATATACCCAAGGATATTATAAATAAACAGTAAAAAATTAATTACAAAACAATTAATTGTAACACTAAACTTTGGTATGTAAATGGATATTGTTAGTAAATAAAACCTATCTATAGAAAAAAGCAACAAAATATTCAATAACAAAGTACACTAAACAAATCGAAATGAATAAAAAAAGGTGTAAAGAGTGGTTCAATAATTAAATGTTTAATAGTTGATCATGATGCAGACTTTTAATTGGATATGTTAATTTTGATAAAAATTAATTTTTTAGTTTGACTAGTCAATTTGCATTTGTACAACATAAAAGAATTGCTCTCGAGCCTCAAAAAACGTGCTCTGGCGGTGGACCACCATTTTAAGTGGTATTTTAAGGGATTCTGGCAGTGAATCGCTCATTGGCTCATGTTGCACGCAGTTTGGTTGGCTACTGCCCCGGCAGCTGGATTAGAATTTTGATATAGTAATCGACCGCAGCGTATAATAATTCTTGCGGTTTCATTATGCCAACCGCACACCCTTCGACATGCTTGGTGCGCAACCGCCGACTGACAACACATACCACCACCATCACCTCTATCACCACCACCACCACCACCAGTGGACCTTTCCCTTTGCTAGTCGCGCTCGAAAACCGCAAAATGTAGGAGGGTTGAACGTTAATATGCCGAAACACGCCGAAACTGAAAGAAAAGAAAACTCCGCCCTGGTGACAAAAAAAAAAGCAAAGAAATCCACGAATCCATCTTCCCATGCGTATGTGTGTGTGTGCGTGTGTGTGTGTGCGTGTGTGTGTGTTAGTGAGGGGACGTCTTACGCTCATGTGGTTAGGCATTGCAATTTTTCACTCAACTTAACCAATTCGAAGGCGCTCCAGCCGGCCTCCAGATGGAGAAGCACCTCGCTTCAAAATATTGCCTCGTCTTTGGCCACAAATGGCAGCCGCAAGATTTTACCGTACTACTATTGCACTATTCTCTTCTCTTTTCCGCCCGTACGTATTCACAAGCGCCAACATACGCCGTCCCTCTCTCTCTCTCTGTCTCTCTCTGCAACTCTCTCTCTCTCTCTCTCTCGGGGACTTGCTGTCGCAGTTGCTCCCGTCTCGACTGTGTGGCAGACACATTCTCTGGTTAGCAGAGGCTCGCCGCAAAGCCGCGCGCCGGTTTCATTTTTTGGCCACCGTTTCGGACTTGCAATCTTGAGGTCTGAGCGTTGCCTGTGTGGTGCCTGCTGTGGGGAGTCCCGGGTAGTCGCAAGTCGCCTTAGTTACCACGCCACGCAAAGTGTTGAGATTTTTTTGCTACTCGCTTGAGTCAAAGTCCAAAGACTTCCAAGACGTCTTAGGGGTTGCTAGCGCCAAAGAGAAGCAACAAACGCAACACAAAAAAAAAAAGAAACAAAAAAAAATTCATGAAAAAGAAGATGTTGCATAGGCAAAATGAGTGGAGAAGCAGGTCGGCAGCAGCTTCCAGCAGTGAAATTCAACTCAATTTCTTTCGTTTCGTTTTTTTTCTTCACTCCCCCTGTCCCTGTTCCCAATGTGCCCCACTCAGAGTTTCCAGCGGCACCCTCGTCTCTAAGCAGCTGGCGAAGGTGTTGCGAGTGCCAAAATTGAGCGCTTTTTTCTTTCCCGTTTCCAGGGGTTGGGCAGGGAGCATGGCCAACGCTGGCCTGGATGGTTGGGGCACCAACTTGAAGACATCGTTGCGGCCTTTCTGGCTTGTGGTGTAGTTGACGTTTTTGGTTTCGGTTTCGGTTTTTGGCTTGGCTTTCCGTTCGTCGGCGCTGCTCACGCTGTTGCTGCACCGTCGATGTTCTCGCCGACGTCGACGTCGACGTTGACGTTGACGCTGCTGTCGATGCTGGCGTCGCTGCTGGGACACCACAAGTAAAAACCACTGCTACTGGTTCTCGTGGTAAATGTTAAGCCAAGAAAAAGAATTATATACCCAACGCGGTTGCTTCAAAAACGCAAAAAGAGGCGGCACTCGCACTCCAAATGGCGGTTGGGCTGCGTCGTCGCCATTGACTCCGACTCCGACTCCGACTTCGATTCTTACGCCGACACTGAGTTCGAGTTCGAGTCCGAGTCCTAGTCCACCTCCATCTACACATTTTCACATCTTCACAACTTCGCAACAGTAGCATCTACAACCACATCTACATCGACATCCACATCCACATTGCCATCGCCATCGACATCGACATCGGCGTCGCTGCTGCTTCGTCTCGTCCTCGTCCTCGTCGCACTCGTTTTCGTCCTTGCCCACGTCGTGATTATGATGACGCGCCGTTGACTTCGCTGTCGGCGTCGCCAACCGCTCGTAGTGGTCGCGTTCATGGTTACCGCAAAAAAATAGTTTAATATCTCCGTGTCGTTTGATTCGATCGCCAGCCCCAGAGCCCGAAACAGAACCCACAACCTGCTAAGTGCCACAATCTGAATCTCAATCTCAATTTCAATCTCAATCGAATTCTCAAGTTTTATTCGCGGTTCTATCAATCACGTGTGTGTGCGAGTGTGCGTGTGTGCGTGTGTGCGCGCGTGTGTATATGTGTTTATGTATGTGCTTGTGTACTCAACAAATTGTTACATATTAAATATAATATCTAAATAATTATCACATTTTATAATTAAAATTTTTTTACTGTGCACATTTGTGATATTATTCAAATTGTTAAAATTATTTTTTTTTTCGTGAGCAAAATATAATAAAAAATATATATTTTGCAAAAATTACTCTTGAAATCCAAAAAAAAAAAATATAGTTCACCTGGTAAATATTGAGAATATTACAAGACAAATGTAAGTCAATCCAAGTTTCAGATACAAATTGCTCTAAAAAGTATCTTTTATCATAATCAACTGCTAATTTAAGAAATTTGAGGAGATATTTTTGGAATATGATATGATCAACAATAAAAACCTCCTCCTTTGACGCATTGATCAATTATATATTTAGTGTTATATATGCCAATATTTCATTGGAAAAATATTTCATAATGTTTAAGGATTTATTTTTTACTGATCAGTTTATTGAGGTAGTTTATTTTATTAGACTGAAGAGTTGAGATATGATAAGTCCCAAAAAAGAACTTATTAGGAATAGATAATACAGTATTTAATGGAGACAGTACAGTAAATATATAATAAAATGATTTATGGGGATTTCAAAAGAAAAAAAAAATGCCTTAAATGCAGTTATCCTTGCAGGTGATAAGGAAATTCTCATGAAGTTGATCTCCCATTATGCTCGAACGGTAAATTTAACATTTTTATTATTAATGCAAATATTTGCACAACTACAAGCAGATTTCTGAGGATTGGGCACAGGATTTGTATTGGGGAACTGCCCCCACATGAAGAGCCCTCCACGCCAAAGAGTTCTTTTTGTGCTGCCTGTTTGTCCTTATCCTGTGTCCCAATGTCCCGTCTCTGTGGCCACATATGTCGCCACATAGCTACTGGGCGAGCTCATTTGTTGTCCAGCTGCGTCCTGGTTGTCCAGTGTGTTCTGCATGCAAAAATCAAAGCGGAAGTTGTAAAAAAACGAGTACACACACTACTCTGTAGGTAACATTATTTCAGTATATATACAATACACACACACACACACACACACACACACACACACATATTCGTACAACAAAAAAGTAGTTGTTGAGAGGCACAAACAGCGATGGGATATCCAAGCGCTCTGCGGGAGTTGAATTCCATTTATTTTATACATGCAAATTCAGCCAATCTGAAAAGGTGTGTCTGTCTCTGTGTGTGTGTGTGTGGATGTGGGTGTGTGTGTGTGTGCATTGCACATTGTTGATTTTTTGGCGACCAAACACAAACGGGAAACAGCTGTCACTTTATTATTATTATTTTTTTTTTATACTTTTCTGTTTTGCATTGTTTTTCTGCGCATTTTTATTTTGTTTATGCTGTTTATTTTTTTATATTTTTTTTTTATGCACCTGCGAATCTGTTTGTAAATAACGCAGCTGCAGTTCGTCACTTTATCTGTTTGTCAGTTCGTCATTCATCTTGGTTCCGCAGCGTATTGAATATGATTTTTTAATATTTAATTGAGCTGCACTCGCCGGCGCCGGCTTAAATGTAAATTGTACGCAAAGGTGTGCGGTTGTCCGGCGAGCACAAAAAAAAAAAGGACTCGCTACAAAATGAAGGAGCTGCTTCACAAAAGTGTTGCCTACCTTTGCGGGCAACTCTTTAGCAGCGATCCTGTCAAGTTTCAGTCGTCAGAAATACTAGTCACATCCTGTGAAACGTGTTATTAAAGTTTGAAATATCAGAAGTGTGAAATGATTTTGTCATATGTGGCAAACAAATTGAAATTATACAATTAGATGTATAAATAAATTGCGAAAGTATGCACTTAATTACTGCAAATACTCCTATTATTTTTTGTGGTTCCAGCGACTAAGTGATTTCTGAAAATATTTTTCTAAAAGTCACAAAAACAGACTTAAATTTTATCTGTGACAATCATTTCGAAAGTTTAATTTTAATTGAAAATATTTTGCGAAGACCTTAAGACAACTAAATTATATTCCAGAAATTTTCATAAAATGCAAATCGGTTGATAAAATGATCGTTAAGCCAAATTCAAACGTATTTTCAAAACCTATGATTCTATTTGCAGATGATCAAATACGAAAATTTTTAAATCAGCTAAAACAAAAATAAGAAATTTAGACAAAATCATAAAAGAAAAAAAAAGGGAAAAAACCATATCGGAATTAGCAGTAATAATGCACATTTCGGCTGAGGTCAGTTCGACCACCTCAAATCAAACACACCAGCAGCAACAGCAGCAGCAGCAACAACACCAGCAGCAGCAGCTACAACAGCAGCAACATCAGCAGCAGCAGCAACAAGTGACACAGCAACAGCAACAGCAGCAACAGCAACATACAACTGCTACAACAACAATAACAACAACCAGCAGCACAACGAAGCGACGCAATGCGGAGTCAAATAACAACAACAACAACAACACAAACAATAACAACAACAACAACAACAATAATAATAATAACAATAGCAGCAAAAACAAACCAGTGGACACAAGTCCTTATCTGACGCCCGAGAATCTGATCGAACGCACCGTCGATGTCCTGTTGGCTGAACATCCTGGGGAACTTGTCAAAACGGGGTCACCGCACGTGGTAATTGGGGGGCGAGGAGAAATGAAATGTGCACATGGAACATCACTCACTCAATCTCTTTCCGCTTTCTATTTAGGTGTGCACAACGCTACCCACGCACTGGCGCTCCAATAAGACGCTGCCCATTGCCTTTAAGGTGCTGGCCCTGGGCGAGGTTATGGATGGCACCATTGTCACCATACGCGCCGGGAACGATGAGAACTTTTGTGGTGAGCTGCGCAACTGCACCGCCGTCATGAAGAATCAGGTGGCCAAATTCAATGATCTTCGATTTGTGGGTCGCAGCGGACGAGGTGAGTACACAATCCAGCAATAAAATTTGGCTAGAAAGTTGTTCTTTTATTGGCTAAGAAATGACAAAGTTAAGTGTGACACTGAAAAAAAAAATTACTTATAAGTTGATATAGCAGGATCAGGCAGCATCAGTTTGGAATTGAAATTCTAAGAACTAAAAAAAGATGATCTATCCTAAATAGATCGATTGCAGAGCTGTGAAATTTAAATTTAATCAATTGGTAAATGGATCAGAAAGAAAAAAAATATATGTATAAATATATATATATATTTGATTGACCCAGTTGAAATTCAATTTGTTCAATTTGAAAATACTTTTTGCTAACAAAATCAGCAATGCTTTCAGTTGATATACGAGGTGTGTTCAAAAAATATTAGGAATTTTGAATTTTCGCGGGTTACGTATATTCGAATTTCGATTTTTTTTGTGGCGTTATGTTGCTACTGATGTCTCTCACTTATGTCGACAAGCTCGGCCATTTTGAATGTTAACTTAATTGTTGACAGCTGCTTTGCTTGCACGTGTTTTGGATCGTCTTCGATTTTTACCTATTCAAAAAAATGGATCAAAGAACCTGTATCAAATTTTGTGTGAAAAACGAAATTAAGTGACTTCTACTACAATCGTAAATCAATTATGGATATTAATGAGATGAATTGTTGATAAAAATAATTAAGCTGATTTTTCTGTATTTTTATATATTAAAAATTTTAAGTGTCCAGTCTAGATTGCATAAGTTTATTTTACCCAAAAGCACTTAGTTAGTTTACATAGTTTAGTTAGTTTTAAAAGTATGTAAATTTTACATTTCTCACTAGAACATCATAAATGTGCAAAAGTAATTTGAACGTTGTGCAGATTATGTAACAAATGTTATCAATTGAACTTAAAGCAAGTCTGATTGTCGAAAGGACACCTGCCAAGTAGCGCTCATTAAGTGAAATTTGAAATTCGAAATTTTTGTAGTGTTGAAATGAAATGTTGCACGAAGCTGAAGTGTGAGGCGTGTTGGCGAAATGGCGAAATGAATGAAGGCTACATGGCGCACTGATAATACCATTCAACGTATCATTTGGCTTGATTGTCTGCTTCCTGTCTACACACCCCCCTCCTTCCCCACTCCCCCTCCCCGCACCCACACCCGGATACTTGTAGCATATTGTAGCATTCATATCGCAACACACCACGCACCAAGCTGCACGCACCAACGCATACATCATCAAAAAGCGGCGGGCAAACTTTTTAGCTTGGCTTCCGCTCATATTGCAATGAATCCCGTTTACTCCTCGACTTGGCTTTCGACTTTGGCTTTGACTGTGACTGTGGCTGTGGCGTCTGTCTGGGCTTTAGCTCCTGGCTGTGCTTCTCGCTTTTTTTTTTTTTTTTTTTGTGTGACTGCGTCAACAAATAAGATAAGTAGTCTGTAGTTAATTTTTATATGTCTATTCAGGGGGCGCCGCCTTGACAGTTGTCAATTTTCTTTGCTTTTTCTTTCTCAGTGTGTGTGTGTGTTTGTGTGTGTTGGTGTGCTTTTTCGCGTTTTTTTTTTTTTTTTTTGGTGTGGCGTTATTGCTGTTCATTTCGTCAATTTATCACGAACGCAATTTAAAAATCAAATCGAGGGTGACAGACGACATACTGTGATAGAATTTTTTTTCTTGCCTCGATCTGCCTGTGTCCTGACCCAGGGCCACGGCGAACCAAATTAAATCAGCGTAACTGTTTATTCAAATCCCCAAACATGGCTAACAACAGTGGCGGCAACTTTTCAATTTTTTTTGCTTTTTTCTTTTTTTTTTGCTGCCTTTTCGGTTGCCTTCTTTATCATTTTTGTTGCTGCTTTCGTCAAGTTACTTTTCTTTTTCGGGGCGCGTCATTTTCCAGATCCCGGCATGTTTAAGTGCGCGCTTTGCCGCGGCATTTGACAATTTGCTCATTAAGTTTGTCTGACCCCAACCATGCAGACGCCCTTGGTTTGGGGTGGCTACGCTCCGGTTTTGGCCTTTTCCCCTATCTCTCTGAGCGCTGTGTGTGTGTGTGTGTGTGTGTTTTGTTTCTCTTGCCGGTTTCTTTTTTTTTATTTTTTACTTGACGCTTGCACCCTCATCAGCATCGACAGATTCTTGTTGGCATTTTTAAACGTTTCAAGTGGCAAATAATTCCTTGGGATTTACTTGCAAATCTTTTTTTAAACATTTGATTATTGGACCGGGTTACGGTTACGGTTCGCTCGATTTCCCATCCACATCCTCCACTTCCTCCACGGCGCCAGCCTATCACATTTTACTAATTATCTGACAAAAATAAAGTAAAAAAAAAAAGTTTACTCGCAATTGCAATTGAAAGCAGCGGCAAATGTTGTACAAATGGATTTAAATTATCTGGCGACGCTTTTCGTCCTTTTTAGCTGTGACTCCTTCCACGTATTTGTAATGCGCTACAAAAGGATTACGTGGGTCAAGTCCCCACTTCTATCGCTCCTGCACCGCCACACTCACACTTGGCCCCCATGTCTGTAAATATTTGCTTAATTTCAATTAGCAAACAAATGCAAATCCCTTGTACTAGAAAAATTACAATTATTATTGTTGTTGTTGTTGTTACTGTTGTTGTTGTTGTTGTTGCTGCTGATGTGGTTACAACTAATGCCACTTGCAGTCGTCAAGGCTGCAGACGACAAATGCCCCTTGATCTGATACATATATCTATGTGCAACATGCGGCTCAATTTTAGGCGGCTGCTCATAAAATAATTTTTAAAAACATATCAATTTATCAATGAAATATTTTTCCCTGTAAGATTTGAGATTTTTCAATCTGCTCATTAAACAATATTAAATAAAAATCAATTTATCAACTAAATATGATTTTTGAGAGAAAGTTGCAGTTTGCATCTGCAAATTTTGTTAACTTAGTTTTGCAAATATTAATTTACATCATTTTTTAATTGAAAACAACGAAAAATAATTAAACAAAATTAAACAAGAGATATTAAATTGATTAAAATTATTTAACTAGGGTTTTGTAGATTTTCAATAATTTAAAAAAAATAATTTAATTTTAAATGAACAAAGTTTTGTGGCAGCCCTCGTCTCTGGACTCGCTCAGGACTTGAAATTATTGGGATGGGAGAGCTATTCATTTTTGTGCACTTGTAATTTCAATGATGTGTGTGTACTATGGTGTGTATGCGTAATGTGGGCGCAATTAGATAAAATGGCGGCGGCATCGACAGTTCAAACTGCAACAACAGCTGCAGCAGCAGCAGCAACAGCATCAATATCAGCAGCAGCAGCAGCAGTTGCAGTTGCAGTTGCATTCAAGCGGAAACTGCATAATCCACACACATGGGAAATGCATTTGTCCGCTGTCTACTAATGAATTAAAATCTTCTGGACGGCAACGGAAATGGGGCAACCCTAGAGCTCATGTAATTATTGTTGTGTATATGTGTGTGTGTGTGAGTGTGTGTAAATGTAAATCAGATATGCGTTGCATGTTGCACATTGATGTGTAAGCACTTTGAAGTGCATTACCGAAGTGCATTAGCAGCAACAGAAGCAACTGCAGCTAAGTTTCTTATCGTTGTTGTTTGTGTTGTTGCTGTTGTTGTTGTTGCTGTTGCTGTTGCTGTTATTGTTATTGTTGTTGCTGCATTTACGATAATATGTTAATTAACTATACGTTGCCATTCGCTACGATTATGGCATGCTTCTGACGCCTTGCCACCAGAGACTTAAGCTTTGATGATGCGTTTGCAACAATTGCAACAGTTTGCAGACCCGAAAATCTGCATTTCTCAATTAAACAGTTACTGCAATTCATTAGCCAAATGCACTTGAAGTCCATTGCAATATGTGAAATTATTTGGTAATGTGCGTACGCCAAATTGATTATGAATGGATTCTTCGATGTGGCTAAATACCTATTTAATAATCAAACGGTATTTTAAGTTCATTAAATACTAACTATAAAATTTGCATTTTGCAAAGAAAAAAAAAATTTACAAATACATTTTGAATACATTTTTCGTTTTCAAGTATTTTGTTTTCTAAATCAGCAAGAATTTGCTACTCATGTGAAGGGCACAATAAGTCAAAGCTAATGTAAGTTAACTTATATCCGATATGCACGGGCAGGGGCTGCGGAAGGGGGCTGTAACCCTCCAAACAAGTTAATATGAGCTCCTGCAGGGAGTGAACAAACCCCAAGGATGATTTAAGGCACTTTGCTGGAAGCTGCAAGCTGAAAGCTGAAAGCTGGCGAGTAAATAATATGTTAGCGTACTTATTTTGGGGGCGTATTATTTAACTTTGGCATTTGGGGCCTTGGCATCTCCATCTTAAAGCTTCCGGCATCCATTAAACTTCATTAAAAATTAAATATGCGCCACAGCGTTGACGGCTGCCATCTGGCAACTGGCAACTGGCAACTACCTTCCTTTTTTTTGGGATTCTTTGTGCTGCTGCAAAGCTGTTTGACTGCGTGGCTGGGCGTGGCAGTTTGATCTGCTGCTGATCCTAAGCGCCCACCTTCTGCTTACGGAACCCTTTCCATGGCGTAGCTAGCATCAATTTGCTGCCTGAGAATGCTTAAGACTTTTAATGAGATGAGGGCGAAATTTCATTATGAAGTTGCCTAGGGATTTGCAAGGCAACGGCATCTGCAGCAGTCCAAGATGCTTTAGCTTACCCCAACCAGTTTCCACACCCACTCACTCACTCACTCAGTCAGTCAGTCAGTCAGTCAGTCACTCTTTCATTTGCTGTGCTTGGCTTGACTGGGTGTGGTTGCGAACGGTAACCTCGTTAAGCTTAATTAATAGCAGCAATGTGATAAACACCCGGCCAAAATGCTTGCACAGAGGCCGACGTCGCCATTTTGTGCGCCCAGTGCGACAGGCTAAAGTTTTTGCCAGGTGTCAGCAACAGCAGCAACAGCAACAACAACAACAACAGCAACAACAACAACAACAACAACAGCAGCAACAGCCACAGCCGAGCGGAAGAACGCTGACGACGAGCAGCAACCAACTGCGGCAATTGGCAGAGTTTGTTGTGCTTCTTCTTGATTTTCTTTTTGTGGTTGTTGTGTTTTCTGTTTTTTAATGAGCCAACGCCAACGCCAACGTCAACGTCAACGCCAACGCGAAATCCAAAGCCGACGTTGGCGTCGCTGCTGGCGCTGACATTTGACAGATTTGCAACGCAGCCGCTTTGATATCCATCGCCAGCAGTTTCTACTTATTTGGGCATTAGTCGGGCCCCCAGTTTGGCCCCCATTCCATGGCATAATGAAGGATTGCCGTATGGCTCTTTAATAGTTAATGCCCCGCCTTCTGCATTATAGCCATGTATAGAATCACTCAATTTTTGATTTCAATAGAAATCAATAAGGCGACGTTTCAAAGCAAAAACAGTTGCTTTTAATATAAATAAAAAAAGATATATATAAAAATGGGGATGTTTATCTGATATCGCTTGCTAAAACTAACTATCCGAGATTTGAAATTAATTTCCGATAAACATTCAATTTTTATTTTGGTTATTATTAGCAATTTAGAGGCGTCTCCGATATGCGATCGGATTGTATATATTTTTGATTAGTATCATAAGCCAAATCTGTCTACATGTTCCTTCAGTTTTAAGGCTCGCTTGACAAGATATGTTATACATATATATATATATATATAGATATATATCATTTTGCATATATAGTTTGATTTGAATATTATTTCAAAAGTTGGCAACCATCGATAGTTTTTTTTTATATATTTTATATTTTTATCTTTCTGTAACCATTTGGTCAAAAACCTATCAGCATCGGACAGCTTTATTATATGGGTTTCCAATTAGATTTCAATTGGTTTTTTATATTTATATAGGATCACGGCAATTTATTCCTGTCTACAATATCTTCAGCGTATCCTTTCTTTTTCCAAATATATATTTTTAGAATATAGACTTTCGAAAATCCTATAAAATAGAAATAGAAATAAGCGATAAAAATATTTATTTCAGAGAATTTTCATAAATTTTAATTTATATTTACACTAAAAAATTTTTATTACATAAATAAATTAAATAAATAAATTAAAATTGCAAAAAATGTAACTCAACATTTTCCTTGAAAATTGTGAATATCGATAATGGATCGATATAAAATAAAAAAACGTTGAACCGGTTCACAGATCTTAAGCAAAGATTTCGTTGGCTTAACTCACGGCTTATGCAACATTTAAATAAAAATATTTTGGGATTAATTGTTATTACCAATGCATACACACACACACACATACACATACACATACACATACACATAATACAAATGCATTTAGATACTTTATTTTTTGAGATAATGCAGGGTTTTTGTTTGCTAAATTTAAGTTCCCGTTTTGTTTGTCTGTTTGCTCATAATGTGTGTTTGCAAAGCATTGGTGACTGACTGTGTGTGTTTGTGTGTGTGTGTGTGTGTGTGTGTGTGTTTGGTTGGTTGGTTGGTTTGTTGGGTGGCTGTTGCCTTAAATTCCTTGTCGCTAAAGCATTTTGGATAGCAGAGCAGCAGGCGAGTCAAAGGCGGCGAGCTCGCTGCAAATATTTGCCGAGGGACAAGTATGCGCAATTAAAATTTGATTTAATACAAAAGTACACACACACACACACATACATACACACATGTTGACTGGCATTTGCATGTGTATTTGTTTGTTTGTTTGTTTGTCTGTTTGCAGTTGGCATACAGTATCCAATTTCCGAAATTACTTGCGCATCATCAGTTGAAAATTCCTTGAGTATCGAATGGAATTTAATTGAAGTCACGATTTCCACAAATTCAAGCAATTTACAAGCACACACACACACACACTTACACACTTACGCACACATGAGCTTAACATAAATAAATCAGATAACACATTAACACTTCTTTCTAAAGAAACCTTACGGTATACCCCAACTTCTACTCCATTCCCAATCCTACTCCTAGCCCAATCCCATTCC
This sequence comes from Drosophila dives, assembly GCA_035042365.1. Taxonomy (NCBI): domain Eukaryota; kingdom Metazoa; phylum Arthropoda; class Insecta; order Diptera; family Drosophilidae; genus Drosophila; species Drosophila dives. Next base: position 2,091,017 of record JAWNLJ010000443.1, on the reverse strand, counting down.
CAGTCCGATTCCCATTCGCAACACTCGAAGAGTATATTTGGGTTCTTTGGTACGTCACAGCAGCTCCGTTTGATGTCGACGAATCCTGTGTTCGTCCTTCGTCGCTCAGTTTGATGTTGAATTTTTAATTTTCATTAACATTTGCAGCCTTGAGCCAGCCCTTATGCCATGCGTGCCATCATTGGGGGCGGACGGGCAGATGGGCAGACGGGCAGGCGGGCGGCCGGGCGGATGTCGAGGCTTGGCGGGTGTTTCTGTGTCTTGTTGCTATTTTTAATGGTGGTGGTGGTTCGCTGGTGGTAGCAAATGTCCTTCGACAACACTTACAATTAGTATTTGCAGTTGGCTTAATTGATATTTGTATAATGAAATGTGTCATAGGATTTTCTTGCCCGCATCGGTTCACAGGTGGCGAGGCGTGACGAAAGTTACACAAGGACCAAGAAATGACAGACAGGGATAGATAAAGAGATAGAGAGAGAGAGAGTGAGAGAGAGAGAGAGAGAGTGAATAGTAAAGAATCTCAAGTCTAACTCAAGTTTAGCTCTACATCTGCAGGACATAAACAAAATTAATGCAAAAATGAGAAAGTTGATCAACTGCGAAATGCAAAATGTTTCCAATCATCAAATCATTTTTTTTTTTATCAATTAGCTGATCTTTGCAGAATATTTACCAATTAAATTTATTTAAAATATCTTTAAAATAGTGGTTTTTATCGGTATCATCCGATTTTTATCACGTTGTCTGACGCGAAAAAAAAATCATATATTTTCCAAGTCAATAAGCTTTAAGCATTGATGAATGGACACTTGGCGGAAATTGGGAAAAACCCATATAATCCCGATCCTTCAACATAAGAATACCTAGCATTAGATATAGATTCAAGCCACGTTTTAATTGTAAACTTGACCAGTTTTTTTCATAGTTGCTAAGCATCTACGAAAATTACAATTTGACTCTAAACTGATTTTTGTACCACGAATAAACAGACACTTTCAAAACTTGTTTCATTATCCACTTTTAACTATTTTTCATCCTATTAGTAAATTGCCAAACCACTCTTGAACCGTTCGTTGAACCATTTCCAGCAGCATGCGATGAAATTAAAAACTTGGTTTAATTTGGAAAATAGTTTGTTCCACAATATAAAAACTATTTTTCTAATTATATCCAGTTGCTGTCGAGGCAAAAATCGAGTTTAAATACAAATATTACATTAATAATCAGATGAAATGAAAATATTTTTAATTATCAAATTTATATTATATTTATATATTATTTATTTTATATTTATATATTTATATATTATAATTTGATAATAATTCCATTTGGTCAGCAAGTTTCTTTCACATGGTTTGCCTTGTGGTGCCTTATCATGTGAAGCGTTTACAAATTGCGATTGCACCGACAGATTTATGGGGCAAGTGAGCCTCCTCCCCTCCCACTGTCCTTGCCAGACCAATGGGCTGAATAACTTAAAAGACAAAGCCGCAATCAATGTGCCCGGCCTACAAAAGCGGCCAAAAGGAAACAACAAATAAATTTGTTAAATTATTTTTTTTTGTAGCTTTCGCTTTGTTTATTGTTTGTCGCCTGTTTAAAATGCGATAAATTAAATTAAATAGCTAGCGGGCGAAACGATTTCGACCAGGAACAGGACCAGGACCAGGACCAGGACCAGGACCAGGACAGAGTCACTTGGGCTGTGGGCGCTTTTATTTAGCTACTTACAGATTATGTGACATTTATTGTTCACGCTTAAATCTTGAAAATTGCAATTTAGCGTTGGTCATTTTGAAGGCTTTTCGGGGGCGTTTGTGTTTTTTTTTTTCCTTTTTTCGAATCCACATTTTTTGGTGGGGAAAATCGCTTTGTTAGTGGTGGGGGTGGGGATTTCGTTGGGTTTGTGCTTGGCTTATCAGTCAGGCAGCATCAGTCCAGCCCAGCCCAGCCCCCCTTCGCCCAAGGACATTGTTTGCCTTTGGCAAGCAGCGACAGAATTATGTCCTTGCCATCCACATTGCCTTTGCCTTTGCCCTGTCTTTGGCCATGTCGGCGTCTGCAGCGTCGTCTTCATCGTCATCTTCATCGTCATCTTCATCTTCATCTTTGCTGTTGGCTTTATCGTTTTAGTCGCGTTTTTCTTTTCTGATTTTTTCTTTTTTTTTTGGTTGGTTGTTCTTTTTTTCTTTTTTGTTGCTACTCTGCCGCACAGTTGTCTCGAGTTTCCGTTTTAATAAACGGCGATTCCGGCTTCCTGTTTTGGCGTCGCTTGCTCGCAATATACTCGCATATTTAGTGGAAAAATCCACCACCAAACGCTGATTTTGGCCAACGTAATTGCGGAACGCTTCTCCTCTCTTAACGTCGCGTCGGCTGCGTCTTCATTTATTGCCAATATAATTTTTGAGTTTGCTGGAAATTTAATTTCCTTTTCGGCTGCTGTGCTCCTGTGCTGCTGCTCCTGTTGCAGTTCGTCTGCTCGACTGTGTTGGCATTTTGGTAAAGTTTCGCTCGCACATCATTGGCAGCTCAGTTACAGCAGCAGCCCCAAACAATAGCAACAACAACAACAACAGGAGTTGGAAGCATAAAGTCAACGTCACTGACACTGCCCTTGGGCCATGTATTACAAATCGGGTTAAACGGCTGCCAAAGAACAAAACGGATGTCAACACAGCAACAACAAGGACAAAAACGGCAAATGTCGCGCTAAAAAGGGTTAAAATTTATGATTATTAAACCATGCCCAGAACCCCTGAAACAGCACAACCCCTCCCCCACCACCCCACGTCATGTTGCCCGCACCGGGCAAAGCCAAACGCCAGCAAAGCAAAGCGTCGACAAAAGCTAAAAACTGAAACAACAAATGTATCATGTGCAAAAAAAGAGTAGAAAAAATAATCCAAATGTGCCGAATATTAAACACCCTTTGCAGGTGTGCTATATACATATTGAATCTGCATATAAAGTATAATTCTTCTGATTTACATTACACAATTTGGTAGCTGAACCACTCTGAAAAGATATTGCCAAAATAAGAAGTGAATTTTAGAACTGATTTTAGATTAGATAATAAATTATATTTCATTTGAATATGTTTATCTTAAATATCTGAAATAAAAGTTAATAATACATCATATATATAAGATTATAAATGGATTTATATAGATGATGAACCCTTTTTGAGCAGTGGAAAATGGTTAACTGAAATCTGGGTAGTAAGAATTGTGTGATTTCATGGAGTGGGGGGAGGCCAGAAAGAAAGTGCAACATTTTTGTTGCCAAAACGTATACAATAAACATATGAATATTTATGACAGACAGAGACGCAGCTTGGCTAGAGGCAGGCTATGTGGCAGCAACAAGGGGCACTGAAGTAGGATAACCCACTAGCAGACGCGACTTTTTAAAGCGACTTAAAGGTTTCTCTCAAATATAATTCAAATTGTATGGTACAAATAATCAATAAAAATACCATTTTCGAATTTTGAAAATGACATAGAAAATGAGCACAAGTTTTGAGAGGCCATTTAAATTTTATTTAGTGTTACAAAAGAAGAAATTCTTCTTTCAAGTAAAGTGATACAATTTATGCAATTGTTAAGCAAATATCCAAAGCACATCAATTAAATGTTAAAGTCTTTATGGCACTGCGTCAGAGGGAAACGAGACGCTCGAAGGGCATTAGGCAAAGTGTTAAAATTATGATCAGTTAAGTGTCTAAATACGCACAGCGAAGCCCGATGAGCTGCTGCTTAATAGCTGCTTTTTGTGGGTGTGGGGAGGGAGGGGGGGTTTAACTGCTGGAGGGTTGCAACACACTTTGGTCCATTCATTTGCCGAGTCCTGTCGAGTCGAGGCAGCCAGTCTTTGGAGTGTGTATTTAAAATGTCATTTTGTTGTCAACCTCAGACTTCTTGTCTTATGTCAAATTATAATTATGGCGCCATGCTACTAACGACATTAACACACAGGGGGGGGGGGGGGAGGGGGTTAATGGGGGTGTTGGTGTGTAGACGTTGCTAGCTAAATTGCCTATGCGCACAATGCGAACCCTTGTTCAGAATCCCGTTCCTATTCCTGTTTCTGTTCCTGTTCCTGTTCCTATTCCTTTGCTTCATTATCAGCATCGAAAGTTAAAACGCAGACAGAAGCCAAGCCAAAACGGCACATTTTCTATTACACTTGGCAAAATTGTAACGTTAAACGTTTGAAAAACTTTGTTTTAAAATCACTTAGCGTCTGCTGCACACACACACACACACACACAGGCACACGCACACGCACATACACATGCTTAGTTGAAAAGGGTGCAGAGTTTTCTCGTCGTTGTTGTTTTTGGCTTTTTCAAAGTGGTGATAATTTTTGCTTTGTTGCGAAAATGACAACATTTTAACCCAGCTCCCAGCCTCCCTGCCTTTTAGACCTGGTCCGCATCCGACACGACCCGACTGCGCTGGCCTGATACCTGCCACCTGCACCATTCCCATTCATTTTGGCTTGCAACGGACGCGACTTGTGTCGACTTTTAATGGTTTTCATCTTATTAGCAGCAAAGTTCTTTGTCGCCGTTGCCTTTGTTGTTGTTGTTGTTGTTGTTGTTGTCACGCCCACTCTAGCTCCCACTCCCTGGCAGTGCGACAACTGTGCGCATTTTTGGTCGACACTGCACAAAATGGCCAACAGCAACAGATTTATTTGCAATTTTTGCTCATTTGGCAAAACGGCGACGTCGACATCGACTCAACATTCGAGCCTTGTCTTTTGTCTTAGCCACTTTGTGCCCCCCCCCCCGTCAGTTTGCTTAACATCCTCTTACCCCACCCTCTGCTTGTTCCTCTCACAATCTCTTTACCATCTCGTTAGTTTGTTGACGTTTGCTCGGTGTCCACATAGCTCCTCCTCCATCTCTTCCTCCTCATCCCTGTTGTTGGTTGCCGGAGCTCGCTTGTTGCTCTGAATCTGAGTTGGGTAGCTGAGGGCGCATAATTAAAAAAGTTTCATTTCATTTTGTTGGTTTTCTTGGTTCGTTTCGCCTGTTTATGTTCATTTGTTTTCTTGTGTAGTTTTCTCGGGTTTTCTTCTCCACTGGCGCTGCTGCTGAGGAGAGACCAGTAGCTGGCAAATATTTTTTAAGGGGGCTGAGGAGGGTGGCAAGCTGTTAGCTGTTGTTGCCGCTTCTGTCCTAATGATACCCGCCTTCTTGCGTTTTTTGCATGCTTCGTTTAATTTAATATTAATCTAAGAACTTTGTTTGCTCTTCACGTGTTTTTCTCTTGTTGCCATTGTTGCGGCGGTTGTTGTTGTTGTTGGCCAACACTCGCCATGTGCGAACAAAATGGCGTTGATTTAGACCAGAAAACTTGCAAATGAGTTACGGTTTTGCACATCACTCTGTGTGTGTGTGTATCTGTGTGAAACGAACTTCACATCTTGCGTTATGTTCTGAGTTACTTCTGGGCCACATCGTGATGAGTTTGCTCCACAAACAGTGGCATGTGGCATGTGTCATGTGTCATCGATTCGTTAAGGGCGACATATTGCCAATATCAAAAATCATATGTTTAAGATTTTCAATTCAATGTTTGGTTTTGATTTAAATTTTTGGAAAATTTATTATATTTATTAATTTTATCTGATTTTTGGCATCAAATGTGAATGAAATTTTCGACGAACTCGGATTAAGTTGTATCAAGTTCAATTGAAATTTGCTTTTAGTCGAATGCACTAACTGATTTGTATCGAAGTGGAGTGGCACTTCTAAGGCGACAATTGGACAATTGGAGGACAACCATTGGCTCATTACCTCAGCTAGTTAATTGACCCCGCTATGATTTGGTTGGGATATATTTTCAATCATTTACAGTTCAAAGCAATCCAGTTCCAATTTGGTAAATAACTCAAGTCGTCTTAGCCCAGATCCAATCGCATTCCTGCACACATTGAGGGATGCGATGCCTTATGAATATTCGAAATATTCATGAATGTGGACTCCACTGGGAGTCCATTGATGTTGGTGTCATGGCAACACTGGAATTGTGATAGTTGCTACGCCAAAGTTGCCACATTCTACTTAATATTGTGCTGTGTGTGAGCATTGCATTTGGCCAATACTGGATGAGTGTTGCAGACAAACACACACACACACACAGACACACCCACACACACTCATCCATTTATTTTCCTAATGGTCATGCATTCATTCATTCGGTGTCTGCGTGCCAGCTTCATTTTTAATGATTGCGCGCAAATTTTGTGTAACTTTGCCAATTCTGCTGGGGTTAATTTTGCATTGGGGCTTGCCACATGCGGAGCATGGTGCAAACTTCGCGAGTTGCGTACTTTAAATTCGGTTTCCGCCTGACAGCATCCACGGCAGCCATGGCAACCGGGCGGGTTTATGCCTGGGTTTTCGTCCATAGCAAATCTATAAATTTATGCTATATTTGCGCTACCTGCACCCATCATCCCTATTACCTATCCCCCCCGTCAGCCACCACCCACTGCATCCACAGTGTTGTTACTTTCACACTTATTGGTGATTTGTACACGGAGAGAAGTATTTCGCCGATAGTCTTCTGCCAAGTCGACTCTAAAATGTAAAAATTCCATTTTTTGAGTATGCATTTTTAATCATTTTTCTAGCGGCTAAAAACGGATTTAATCATCCTGATCCAAGTGAATGGAACTGAAGTGAACTTTCCAGCGTTGCTTCTGGGCACTTGGAAACAGATGACAGTGAACGCCAAATGTGGTCTAATTAAACTTTGAAATTCGTTCTCTCTCCTTTGGTTTTGTAGGCAAAAGCTTCACGCTGACAATTGTCATCTCAACGAACCCCATACAGATTGCCACCTACACGAAGGCCATCAAGGTGACGGTGGATGGGCCAAGGGAGCCGCGCTCCAAGGTGCGTCATCAGGGCTTTCATCCGTTCGCATTTGGACCACAACGCTTTGGGCCGGATCCACTTATGGCCGGATTGCCATTTAAGTTGCCAGGTACGTAAGCCTCTATATAACCACCCTCCTCCCCTCCTCCAAATATGTTGCCTCAAGCGATTCGCTGCTCATTAAAGCAGATATTGATGTCGAGGCCAGTTTGGGTTAAATTGGCGGATAGACACGATTAGCTGTCATTTGTAAATTAATATGGCTATTAAAAGGGATTAATGAGCAAATGCCGCACACACGATTCCTGCCCAGAGGCACAAGGATTTTATAATAAAATAATTGAAGCTTTTCAGATTCAGGTAAATATTTTTGGTTTGCGAGACTTTTTTTTTGGTTTGTTGTTGAGTTAACCTGGCTAAAATTTATGTCTATCAGTAAAAATTCTTCTCTTGAAATCCCAAATTAGTAAAGACTTCAAGTTTATTGATTTGTGAAAGCGAATCGATTTTCATGTTTGGGGATTGACGTGAAATTATGTTGAATAAAATGTAGAACCCCTTTAATCGAACCCCTTTCGAAGTAATAGGAATAGGAGAAATCGTGGTTCCACTGGCTTGTGCCGGGACTTCAGCTATCATTAACAGCCCGAAGACATTAGCATAAGGATGATGACAAATGAGCAGGCAGCCAGGCGCAGAGTCCTTTCGACAGCCGTGCAAATAGATTCGAGCTGCCTTTTTGTCAACTCCCAGTGCAAGTGTGTGCCCTATTTTTGTGCCCATAATGCACACACACACAGACACACACACATGTGCAGACACACATACACACAGAGAGAGAGACACTAATACAATAGACGCGACAATTATGTAACAAAACAACAGCTTGAAAAATCCATTAAAATGATTTTAATCCTTTAACGAGTCACAAAACCGGCAGCGTCGTCACATCGGCTACGACTCGCGCCTTTCTAAGGATGAACACATTTAGCCTTACAGTGGTAAGGGTGCAACCCCTAAACAGAACAGAACATAACAGTACAGAGCAGGGCAGAGCAGTAGCTAGCGTCCCGCACCCCTGATTGACAGCAGCAGGCGTAGCCTTAAATTATTTTAAAGGGCTCGACGCGACTGTTGCAACAATAAACACGCGATATAACCAGACTGCGAACAAGGACAACGATGGCAAGGACGACGCAAGGATGACTGCGAGATGTTGTTGCCGTCGGCATCGTCGCCTGGTAAACAAATCTCGTTTGATACGCTTTGATTTTATTAAAATTTAACAATTTCACTATGAAATTTATGAGGCGACACTTGTCGTGAGCTAAATTTCTTAGTGGTGCCATGTCGATTCCGATGCCACATTTTGTGTCACTCTCATTGCCATTGTCATTGCCATTGTCATTGGGAACAGTCGCTGAGCCACTTGCAAATTGCTCTCGTATATTTTTGCCATATTCATTTACCGAACTTCTCCGAGTTCTCAGATCGAATTAATACTTTTTCTTCAGCATTTAATTTAGTTTTTGTTATAGTTTTTGTTGATATAAAAACGCTATTTTTCATTTGTTTATTTCCCATTCGAAAAGTTGTTAATTCCAGTTTTTAACTATCAATAGAAAATCTTATCTCTATCTTACTTTAATAATAATATTTAAAGATATTACAAAGATTTAATTTAATTTATTTAGCATAGCTTTAGACTATATTATCTATAACACTTAAATATTAAATAATATTATTTTTTGTTCCTTTTTGATAAGTTTCGAAATGAGTTTAGTTTTGTTGCAGATTATTGCAAAGACCGTAGGGGGAATTAATTTTTTTTTTAGCCAAAAACTTTGACTGCCAAAGTTTTTTGCACTTGTGAGCCGAAACTGCAAAGTGACATAGCAGCAAAAAAGTGTCTCAAAATTACATTAAAAACTAAAAGGCAGCCAAAAGACTCAGGCATGTATTTGGGCGTGCGTGTATCTGTGTGTGTGTGCGTGTGTGTGTCAGTGCAGACTAGTTTTTGGCATACACAAAATGTAGTTGACACTAGAGTGCTGCGTGTCACAGAAAGTTTGCCAAATGATTAAAAGGACTCGGCGCTGGTGCCGGCTGCCTGCAAAATAGTTGAGCAGGCAGGCGGCTGCGAAACGCAAGCCAAGTGCTTTTCTTGATGGAACGAAATAAATATAAAATGGCGTCGTAAGCAGGGCACATTAGTGGCACGCCTCCAGTACACCCATGCCACATGCCCAGCCCCCTCTCTACGGACTGGAGCGCAAGGTGCCCCGAGGCCGGGCCATCAGTGCTTGGAAAGTGGAAAATTTGTAACTTCCGCAACGGATATCCTGTTTCACACACACGCGCCCCCTCCCCAACAACTCCCCTCCCTCCGCCCTCTAGCGAGTATGTGTGCGTGTGCGTTGCCTAGCCTTTTGAAGTTGCCTTCATCAGCAGCAACTAAAAAAGTTTCTCGCGCGTTTTTAGTGAAAATTATATTAAAATTTCGTGCTTGATGTAATTTATGTCATAAAACCCATTGGCAAGTAGACGCATGTGTGCATAATTACTCAGTGGCTGTGTGTGTGCATGTGTGTGTGTGCATGTGTGTGACTGTGCGGGCCAAAAATGTTTTAAATGAATTTTCAGCTTGAATTGTCTTGAGTCGCACGCCCACAGCAGCCGCCCAGCAGTACTAAATAACATATGGAAAAACAGCTCATTTGATTTAAGATCTCGTCCAAACTGAATTTATTTAAAACCCTTTTTTTTGACGTCTGCCGTTTTATGTTGTTTGGTTTACAAGACCTTAATGCCGGTAAAAGGCAAAGATCAAAGTGCGCACCACGCACACCATCATCATCAACACACACACACCCACACACATGAAACATTTCTCTCTTCTTCTTTTTTTTCCTAAAATCACCATTTTGGGTAATAGTCCTGTATTAGTGTGTTGGTATTTAAACTGATGTAATTCCAAAAATTATATTATTAATTTATATAAATCAGAAAAATATATTATAAACGCTGAAATCTATTTTTAAATGTCAGTCAACAAATTAAAGCTATTTATTTAATATATATATTAAATGCAAAGAAAAAAAAAACCAATGAAGTATTAATTGTTAATCTACAACAAATCTACAACAAAAAAAAAACTGTAATTATGCAGTTATCACTTTAATCCGATGAATAAATCAAATAAATAACTGAGACACGCGTTTGAGTTGCATTTTAAGTTAATTTCCCTTTTATGTATTATTGACTCGATTGGGGTTGCTTAGGTATTCGACATTTTTTTTTTTATATATATATTTTAATGCGGCTCTTTAAGCGATACACCCGAGTGTAAGTGTAGATGGTCAAAAGGGTTAGGCTTTGTATCTTTAAACAACTTGATAAACTCGCCACCTTCCCACTGAGAATGTCTTGCGAAAACGAAATGATTTAGTACATATAATCAAACATGCAGACAGACAGACAAATTTGCACAGTCACAGTCGTGGCTGGGGGAGAGAGTGTGTGTGTGTGTGTGTGGGGGGGGGGGGGGGGAGGCCTACAGCTCAATTTGGCTCGCAAAAGGAAATTTTAAAGTCATCGTCCTTGCTTGTCCCTGACACTGACTGTGAGGGCTGAGCGCTGTAGGCTGTGGGATGATGGGATGCTGGGATGCTTGGATGATGGGATGCTGGGTGTGTGTCGCTGCCCCCCCAAGGACATATTACAGCATTGATTCAATTTCATGTCAATTTACGTGTCAATGCGACACTAATACGCCAAGGGTCGTGGCTGTTGTGTAAAGCTGCCCTGACCCCTGACCCCTGAGCCGTGACATGTGCCACAACTCGAGTTGTTGGCGGGGTGTGTCGTTTGGTTGGTTGCCAGTGCAAGGTTTGAGCAAGGTGTACGTTTAAAATTATTTATAACATTTGCCAAAATATGTTTGCCAAATGCCAACAAGTCCGACGACTGCGTCGCTTTGCAATTTCTTTTTAGCGCGCCCTGAAAAGTATGCTACCATTTTTTTTGCTTCCTCTCCTCTCCTTTATTATTTTATTTTTTTTTTGCAATAACTTGCGGCCTGTTACGCAGCAACCATATGTATGTGCGTGAGTGTGCGTGTGCGTGTGTGTGTGTGCGTCAAATGAGGAGGGGAGGTGGTGGGCTGGAATGTGTGTTACGCCAACCCCGCCAATTCCCCAACCAGCAGCAGCAACACTCGCATGTGTTGACAACACTTGTGTAACGGTAAATTTGTGCGTATTGTGCGTGTGAAGGAGTCGGGGGGACTTGGCAAGGTTTTGGGTTGTGTTTGGGATTTAAAATTGGGGTCTTGTCAACCTCTTGGCATGCCTTACAAAATAGCTGCAAATTTGCCAAAACAATTTGCAAATCTACAGCAAATACGTGTAAATACTGATATGACAGGCACTTGACAACAACTGACTGCAAAATTGATAAAGACAGACAGACCGAAAGACAGACAGACAGACAGATAGACAGACCGAAAGACAGATAGAGACATGCAGCGAAGAGAGAAAGAAAGCGACAGCCAATAAGAGACAAATTCTGAGCTCACCTGTAGCAGTGTAAAAAAAAAATAAGAATGGAATTGACTGGCTGCTTAGCAGCCACAGCAGGTTGCAAGTCTTTATTAAGTGCTACCCATTTGGAAATGGTGGCGGAATGTGTTAGGGATATAACAGCTGGATGCTTGTAATATATTGATACCAAGTCAATTTAGTTATTATCCGCAACGAATAACTGATTGAGTTGCAGAGTATTGCAAAATATTAAAATATCAAAATATCGATTTGTAATGATTTCTAACTTGATCGTTTTCTCTTGCTCAAAAATTATGATTTTTCTAATGATTTCTGTTAATTGCTATTGTTCTTAAAACAGAGCAACTTAATTAAGTACTTTATTGTTAGTCTGAAATTGCATTGAAATTACTGTTGCAAATACTTATAGAAGAATGTGGAATGCGTTGCTATATTTAATAAATAAAGCGACAGTCGTTGAATGCTTAAAGCATATATTTTATTTTAGAAAATTTAAAGTTTAACGTGAACTGAAACTGAAACTGAAACTAGGAAAACCAAAACCATTTTAAAGTTGAGCATAAGGCACAAAATCAATAAGCTTAGGTTCGCGGTCCGTGAGGACACACAATAGATGTTAGACGCAGCAGATGTTGCCACGCGCTTACACACACACACACACATATATACACACACACACACACCCGCAGACACACACGGTCATCAGAATCATCATTATTATATTGAACTTTAAGTTGCAGTTGCCTTCCCAACCGCCTTTGTCGTTCGCCTCTCGCTTTCGTTAATATTTTCGTGCTCCTTCGCCCGCTGCTGGCCTCAGCAGCAGCCACAATACAAGCACTTTTGCCTGATGGCTCAATAACAGCTCAGAAAAACGACTAAACACAGCAAAAAAAAAAAAAACCATGCGGATTAATAAACAAAAACAAAAAAAAGGGAAAGAAACATTTACCGCAAAGTACGCACAAAGCAACCAGCGGCTGGCAGCATTCGAGCATTGAAATATCCGAGCATCCGCGCTAAAAAGTAGGCAACAGAAAAGCTCGAGGCTCGACGCTGGCGTTGCTGCTGCTACTGCTACTCTGCTGCTGCTATTCTGTTGCTATTGCTGTTGCTGTTGCTGTTGCTGTCGACGTCAACAGCAGGCGCAGGCGTCAACGCTCTCGCTCGCTCCCTCGCTTTCTCTCGCTGAGTTGAGTTGGGTTGAGTTGAGTGAAAAGACAGCGACTGGTGAAATTGAGTCGAGTGATTTGAATGCCATATACTTAAGCGATTTCCCCTGATTCGCTAGCTGGCTCAAAATGTCTGTGTGTGCGTGTGTGCGTGGGGGTTGCTGCTGCTTTCGCTGTTAGCCTCGCTTAAACTGACTACCTCCAACCTCCGCCCAACCACCCACCACACATTGTGGTGAGTTAGAAGCGGACTTGCTTGCGCCACGCCAACGATGACGACGTCTTGCGTCGTCTTTTTATTTCATCCAAGACAGCCGCTTGTGGTGAGAAATTGTTGCGCTCTGCTCTGAGCACTTTTTTCATGCTGCTTTCGCCGCTGCTTTCGCTGAGCGCCTTTCATTTTTATTGCGGGCACTTTTTGGGTGGGGACAACAAATGCTTGCGCTGTGCCGAAATGCCGTCGGTAAAACATCAAAACTGTTTTTAGACCGGCGGCAAATGCGTTAAACGGCAAATGTTTTTGACTTTATATATAAATAAATATATATATGTAATCAATGAAAATATATGCGAAATAATTCTTTGCTTAATCCAATGATTTTTAATATATAAAATTTATTCCTAGTATTGTAATGTTCATATGTCACTTAGCTGCGGAAAACCCTCTCTCTCACACACACACACACACACATTTGCATTGCACTTTTAGACGTACTATTTTACCCCGCCCCCAGCTACAGATTTGTTCCGCAATGCGGTGCCCAAAAAAAAGAACAAAAAACCAAAACAAAACGAAATAGAAACAAAAAATAATGCAAAAAAGCGTGGGAAGTTGAACTCATGAAAGCTTTTTGTGGCGCACCAATGGCACCGCGTTATGCCCCGCTACACACACACACACACAGACAGAGAGACTCAGACATACATTTATATATATATATACATATATATATATATATATATATATATATAGAGAATTTGCTCACTCATATATGGGGGCTGGGCTATGGACGACACCAAGCCATGCCACCGCCACCTGTACCCAACAGCCCAGACGAGAACGAGAACGCCCGACTCCGACGAATACCGTTACGTGGTGTGCCGAAGAAAGCCCGACCCCAAACTGACACCAAGCGCGGCTAACCCTTTATCGCACATAGGGTTTCCTTACAGGACCGCATATTTAGGTTTTTGTTATGGGGTTTCACTGTCGCCATCCTTGGTACGCCTTCATGCGGTCTCTCTCTCTAAGCACATGTGTGTGTGTGCGCGCTTGTATGTGTGAAGACTTGCCCACTGCCCACACACTCACACACACACTCGCACACTCCCACGAAATTCTCTTGAGTTTGGGTTACCAAAATCGCCGTGATGTTATATTGTATGGAAACACAATTTGCTCAATGCCTGCCGCTGTATCCGCCGCATCGAAGCCGTAGTCGCCGTCGCCGTTGCCGTTGGCGTTGCCATCGCTGCTGCTGCTGCTTTACCGTCGGGTGCCGCTGCCAGCTTCAAGTGGCTCGCCAGAGTGTGGGCGTGTCTGTGTGTTTGTGATCGGTGTAGTTTTGTGGGCTGTTACTGCTGCCATTTTGTGTGACAAAACCCAACTATGCACCCAAATACCCCAGCTGGCAAAGTATATAACCATCTCTAACACACACACACACACACAACTACATACATACATACATGCACATAAATAAGTAAATAAAAAGGATATGCTGAAAATGCTAATGGCACAACAAGAACTTATTTAGATATAAAATAAAATAAAATAAAATATAAACCATAATTAGTTCTAATGCATTTTGGAGGAGTTATTTTCACACAAGCAGAATAATGCAATATGAAAAGGGCGAAGAGTTTGGAAAACCTTCAGTTTATGCCACATTTATTATTAGGAATACCTTATATAGCTAAGCTTCTACGTTAGGATTGGTCGCATTAAAAACATTTCTAGAAAAACTAATATTAATAAATACAATCATAGAATTTTTTAATTCTTCCTATAAAACGAATTTATTTAATTCAGATCGATGAAAAAATTTGGACGCAGATCAAAGATTATATTTTTAAATTTATATTAGATAAAATATAAAATCAGTAAGTTCTCAAAATATATAAGAAACTAAATTTTAAAGTGCCACAAAATTAAAGAGCTTAAAATTAAAAACGCTTTCAGGATTTTCCTTATTGAAGATGAACGAATTTAAAATTTGATTCTGATGTCAACGTGAATTATAATTATAATATGAATTAAATATATATATGATTAAGTGTTTAAATAAATGCAGGGGACTTAAGCAGAGTTTTAATATTAATAATATAATATAATATTATACACAAAGACATTATAATAATTTTTAATTTGTATCATCTTAGTCAAGTAATACATTAAATAGAAATAATTACAAAAAAGTGCATTTAAAATTTTTAATTAATCAATCAATAATCAATAATCAATTTAAAATTATTGAATTTATTTTACCAGTTTGGATATGTCTAACACTCGATCTTAATAATATATATATTGAAGATCTGATAGACCTGCTAAAAAGTTAAAAAAAGAGATTATAAATATCAGATTTCATTAATAGTGTTAACTAAATTCTACTGCCAATGCACATTTTTAATTAAGATTAAATATTTCAGCTAGGATTTGATTGTATCGGGAGAAATTCTTACCAATAACACCCATATAATTTACATATGTGCAATGGGTGTATAAATCTGTTTGAGACTCAACTCGTGCTTGCATTGGCATAATGCATTTCATATATTAAATGCACTCATAAGTGTTCCCCCCCCCCCCCCCCCAACTGAGGAGGTATTCTGGCATTCTGGCATCGGCAATTGAGCATGAATTGCATCGATTTCCTTGAATTATTTTGTCTGCTGCACAAATGGCAACATAATACCAAGATCCTAGTCAGAAGCACCACCCATGCACCCATGCCCAGTGTCAATCGAAGCAAACTCTTTGACCTACATCCAGGCACTTGCTCCACAAAGCAATATGAAGACTCTTATGCGCTACTGATTGTTGTTGTTGTTGTTGTTGTTGTTGTTGTAGTTGTAGTGATACTTATACTTATACTTATACTTATATAAGTATGTCAGAGGATTCAGTGGATAATGCAGCATGCCAATCAAGTAATGCAGCAAAGATGGAACCATCTCTGTGTCTAAGAATGTGCCCCATCTTCGATTTGGGTTATCTACACACACACACACACTTACACACACATAGCCACATACGCATACTGTTGTACCCCCCCCTTTTAGCCCCTCAACTGTAACACCTCTGGCCCCATGTTTGACTGGCTGGTCTGGTTGGTTCGTTGGTTGGTTGTTGGTGTCACATTTTCGGTGAAATTTTGGTTGCAAACTTTGGCAAAACTTGGCCAAGTATTTGGCCTCAAGTGCGACAGAGCGGGACAGAGACAGCCAAACTGAGAACGTCACACGGGACGTGTGTTAGAGAGAGACGGAGAGTGCCAGACCGATTGCAATTGAGAGCGCGCATGTGGGCGGCATATGTGTGTCTGTGTGTGTTGTGTGTGTGTGTGTGTGTTGTGTGTGTGTAGTGTGTGTGTGTGTGTGTGTGTGTGTGTGTGTGTGTGTGTGTGTTGTGGTCGGTCTTCGTCTTCGACTTTGCGAGCAGCAGCGAGAGAAGCTAAGCAAGACGAGATTTTCTCAATGTTTGCTGCCTTGGAATATTCTTAACTGTGACTAAGTCACACACACACACACACACACACACACACACACTCACACAGACACACACACAACGATAACAATGAGTCAACTTTAGCAGCAGCATCTTCAGCGCCAGCGTCGAAGTCGACCGCGTAGTATGTGCGACTGCGGCCTGGCATTTGAGGCATTTAAGACTAGTTGCAAGTTGCCCCCCCCCTCCACACCAGACCCCATCCACTCCACTCCACAACTACCTTCTATGGCATCAGCAGCTTCCTTCACTTGCCCACAAATGTGGGATGCCACTTGATGGCGGGGAATGCCGTAGGAGTTCAGTTCGTACAGGAGAAGTGTAGAGGGGGGGGGGAATGGGCGGATGAGTAGATTGAGTGGATAGCGGGTATGCAGGCCCGTCCAGACGGAGCAACGACATCGGCGACTGGGATAATTTTAATGAATTTATTTAGGAGTTTGCCTTGAAGCTTGCCTCGTTGCTTCTGCAGCTTCTCTGGTTCTGGTGCTGGTTCTGGCTCTGGCTCTGACTTTGCTCTCATTTCTTGTTCTCGTTCTCGTTCTCGCTGCCAGAGATTTTGCCTTGACTAGCATCCAGGCGATTGTCTGCCAAAGTTTTGTCCCTCGTCTGTCGTTCCGTCCCCATACCGAAGGTGGAGCTCTCATTGGGCGTGTACACACAAAGTAGATGCGGGGATAGGCGGGGAGTGTGTGGGGGGGGGGGGGCATGGAGGACCTTGAGGGTTGCCAAAGATGCATTTACATAAGCAGCAATATGGCGGCTTGTTGATCTGATGATGGCAAAAGGAATAGGGAAGCAACTCAAACTGTAGGCGGAGACGGATGTGGAGCTGGAGCTGGAGCTGGTGCTGGTGCTGGAGCTGGAGGGGAAGGCAAGTAGGCGGGATTGTTGGCCAATGTTGTTTTGCAGCAACCGAAATGTGCGGCAACGTTTTTGGTCTTGCACAGTGGGCTATATGTGGTCTGGCGGGCCTCTGCCTCAGTTTGGGTTTGGCATTGGACTTGCTATTGCTGCTCCTCTTCCTGTTCCTCTTCTTCCTCTTCTTCTTCTTCTTCTTCTTCATGTGCTTCTTGTTGTGCTTGTTCTTTGTTCTTGGGCACAGCCTGAACGAGTTGACTAGCCTTGAGCCCAATAAATGTAGCTTTCCAGATGTTAGTTCAGTTCTCTCCTCAATGAATTCCATCATTCAAATATTATCTATAATTGGATACCTTTCGAATCTCCATTTGAAATACTTGCACAAATTTAACTTGAGTAATTAACCCGAATTCTCATTACAGATTCGCACTTTATGCGGTTATTGCGGCAAAGTTATTTTATATAACCGCAGCTAAATGATTAACCTGATTCGCAATATTTTCCACTTAAATGCATTTTCCCATTCAAATGAATAAACTAATTGAAATGTGAGGTTTCTTTGAAAAGTCCCAAATATGAAAAAATATATACGAGGTGTGTTCAAAAAATATTAGGAATTTTGATTTCGATTTTTTTTGTGGCGCTATGTTGCTACTCATGTCTCTCACTTATGCCGACAAGCTCGGCCATTTTGAATGTTCACTTAATTGTTGACAGCTGCTTTGCTTGAACGTGTTTTGGATCGTCTTCGATTTTTACCTATTCAAAAAAATGGATCAAAGAACCTGTATCAAATTTTGTGTGAAAAACGAAATTAAGTGCGCGGATGCATTCCGAATGTTGACTGTGGCATACGGAGAAGCCACCTTGCACCGAAGCAACATTTATCGGTGGTACAAAATGTTCTCAGAAGGCCGAGAAGATGTGAACGACGAAGAGCGTGCCGGACGCCCGAGCACTTCAACAAAACAGACGAAAAAATTAATGAAGTGGGGAAAATGGTATTGGCCAATCGTCGAATCACCGTTAGAGAAGTTGCTGAGGACCTAGACATATCGATTGGCTCGTACATCAAATATAAAGTCCGATCTCAAAAGGCATTGGCAAAGTTGCAGAACTTATAAAAAAATAAATAAAAAAAACACGAAAATTGTTGTTAATTTATTGCAAAAGTTGTTTATTTAACAATCGGAATTTGTTTTTAGTTTATAAAAAAATTTTATATTATTTATAAATTATATTATTAATTATTTATATTTATTTAAACACTTTGCTGATTTTGCTGGTTTCGCTTGGTGTTTTTCAGGATTCGCTCATCATCTGGTTGGAATGCACAGCCATCTGCATGCACCCGATTGGCGAGCTCACATGGCGCTGGGCGGTCGTCCCGGCTTTCCCGCTGGCCCCTTCTTTGCGCACCACCATGGAGCTGCCTTTCCGGCAAGTGCCGCGAGCGGCATGCGCGGATTGAGTGGTAAGTAATCTCAATTTTCTCAATCTCTGTTCTGTTGTTTTATTAAATGTCTGTGCTTTCCTCAGAGAACCAGCAGCCGCTGGCGACAGTTGGAGCGGCGCATAGCACCACCAGTCCGGAGGGATCACCCACAACAACGACCAGTGCGACGCTGAGCGCCTTTGTGCAGCCGGCGGCGTGTAATGCCAGTGTGGGCAGCTCGCCGCCGTTGACGCTGAGTAGCATGCAACACCACGACAATAACAACAACAATAGCAGCAGCAATATCGATGCGGGATTCGAGAGCGATAGCATCTCGGTGACGGGATCGCCGCGCAAGAGCATCAGCTCATTGACGCACGACGACGAGGAGTCGCAGCCGAATCTGGATCCCGAGGCGGAGACGGACGCAGAGGCGGAGGCGGGTCGCAGTCGCAGCCCCACGCTGCTCAGTGCGGATGCCAGCAGTGTGGCAACGCTAACAGAGCCGGCACCTGGCAGCGGCGGCGCCTTCACAGCGCTCATCCAACGAAGCAAGAATCCGACAGAGCTTTTTGGCGGCTTTGCAGCTGCTGGTGCCGCTGGTCACTTTGCGCCGACGGCGCACAGTTTCAATCCAGCTCTGGCGGCACAGCTCTTCCTGCAGAGTCCACTGCTGCCCCAGTCCAGCCAATGGCTCTACACCCAGCTCTATGGCAACTACAGTGATCTGCCTTGGCTACGCAGTGCGGCGGCAGCAGCGGCAGCCAGCACAACTCCGCAACAACAGCAGCAGCAGCAGCAGCAACAGCTGCAGGATTCGGTTGTTCCACCAGTGGCATCTGGTGATGCTGATGGTGTCAATCTGATTAAGCGCTGCGTCACACTGATTACGCATAATCCACCGGATGCGGAGAATGCCAATCCGAATGCATCGCCGCCAGTCAGCTCCACACGGCGATCGCCGTCTCCGGTGGAGACAATTGATCTGGACGATGTCAGCACCACATCGAGATCGGGCAGCGGATCCAGCGGCGCCGGTGGACCAATACGCACCCGTACGCCAAAGCCGACATCGGATGTTTGGCGTCCCTACTAGCGACTGGCTGCCGCCTTGCTGGGCAATTGTCTGGCGGCACAGGGACAGGGAAAGGGACAAGGATTGAGTCAGGGTCAGGAGGCGCAGCAGTAGGCTGATGTTTATTGTGAATTTAGGTCATATCTGTAACGTGCGAGGATTGATCCAGAATTGATCATTGATTGCGATTTAGTTTCCAAAATCACATTCCCAACAAGAGTTTCAAATATTCCAACTTAAATTCAAATCGAGATGTTGCCTAAAAATAAGACTGGAGATGATTTATTTTAATTTTTCTAAATACTTTCTAAAAATATTCACTTTATTTTTAGAGTTTTTAAATGGGATTCAGTTTTTGTGCATTTGATTAAAATGTATTTAAAGGATCTTAAAATCTGAAATATATTTAAAGAATCTCTTTTTAAGTTTTTCTTTTTTTTAATTTAATTTATGGAGTATGAATTATCGCTAAATTCAGGTCTCAAAACTCTATAAGCAATCCTCGCACAGGCTGTATTTTTTTTTGGTACATTTATAATTTTGAATTTTGATAGAATTCTAAGTTTTAGCGGATCACATATCGAATTTAAATCAATTATCATTGCCCAAAGTAAAACTCAATTGTATTTAAGTGTGCCCCGTTATTGGGTACACAGATGGGCGGGATGGGGCAGGGCGGAGGTTAAGGTAGAGGTTGGGCAATAATTATATATGTAGATTATAGAAATACCATCTGTGTAAATTGAAATATTGAACATATTTTGCTCCAAAAAAATATTGCAAAACTACGTTAAGTCGATAAGAAACTATTTTTTTTTTTTAAAAAAAAAAGGAACCCAAATTAATATTAATCAAAATAAAATATATATGAAATACAGAAAATGACAAAATTCATTGAAAATAAATGTAAGCACAGTGAAAAATTGTATATAGTTTCTTAAATAGCGTGCCATGTTTCGTTAATAAAATTCCAATTTAAAATAATAAAAATAAGTTGTGAAAATAATATAGAGAAAATGCAGCTGCTGAGCAAGTGTGTGAGAGAAAGAGAGATAGAGAGAGAGAGAGAGGGAGGAGGGAGATGGTCAGATAATCAGCGCCGCCAAGAAAAGCTTTTAAGAAAATTAATTCGCATTTCTTTTGCACTGCATTCGCCCCGCACCACACCACACCACACCCCACCCATCATTTAAGGGGTTAAAAAGGCCGGCCGAATTTATAGCCGGTTCTTGGCTTGGTTGGCGTAAATAGAAAGCTGGCAAATAAAAAGTTTAAATTAATGGCCAAACTTGAAAGCGAAAAATGCCAGCCAGCTCGCTACTGAAAGACATCCACTAACCAACCGGTAACGGTAACGAGGCATACACACACACACGCACACACACACACACACACAAAGGATATGGGTATGGGTCCATCTACGTTTTTCTA
This sequence comes from Drosophila dives, assembly GCA_035042365.1. NCBI lineage: Eukaryota > Metazoa > Arthropoda > Insecta > Diptera > Drosophilidae > Drosophila > Drosophila dives. Next base: position 2,069,853 of record JAWNLJ010000443.1, on the reverse strand, counting down.
AGCATTTCCATGCACTTTGGCTTATTCAGCTCGGTCTGCTCAAGCCGGGGATAAGGCAAACAAGTCCAAAAATAAATGGCTGTTAAGCGCATATTAAATGACGCCGTCAGATTTAAATAAATAACATAATTAGCGCAACATCCCAAAAGGTATAATCCTAAATTCACAGTTTATACAGAATTATACACTCATAGAAAAAGAGTGCCACAATTCGTCGTCATTTTTAAATTATTTTGTTTTGTTGTAGATTGTTCGATTTTGTTTTTAGGTGACTCCCAATTACATTCAAGTGAGTATTATTTTTTTTATAACAAATAAGGGATTAACAAAATGATAGCAACATAATGAAATATTCTACTTGTTAGGTATTTTTTTCTAGATCTAAGATGTTGAATGCTCGTTGACAGTAACTAAAATCTAGAATATGTAGAAAAAACAGTTTAAAATTATCTAATAATTTTTCATTTTACTTTTATTATCATTCTAAACTAAACTTTATATAGATGTGACGAGGTTTAAGTTAAGTTTTATGAAAATATTATAATTCATCAGCTTTTTTGTGAAGTTTTTTGGCTGCATTCTTCATCGTGGCAACTTCATCACTGCCCAAAGATTAACTTGCAACAAATCGTTGCACACTTCGAGTATTAAGGATTCCAAGCAACTCAGAACCAATAATCATATTTAAATTTCGCTTTTTGTTATTCCTCTACATAAAACAATGTTAAAAAATAATAGTTATATAATAAACGAATTTTTTATTATTTTTATTTTTTAATATATAAATGATAATAGCAGAAATATTATTCTTGATATTTCTATTAGGATTGTCACTATTAGAAAAGGAATATTAATATATATTTCTTACATAGCTTATAAATTATCTTAAGCTATTTTAATTTGGGGTTTTATGCTCAAAATGAAAACATAAATGATAAAATATTAATTTATTTAGTAATCATTTTAATCGGGTAGCAATATTTTAATTGCGTGCAATTAAAATAATAATAAGCTGCAATTAGAAGCGAAAATCATTTAATAGATGGGCAAATTTCTGAGAGCTGTAGATGAATGCACACAACACACACATTACACACACACAACACACACACAACACACATGTGTGTGACTACATGTTATGCTTGACAGCGGAATCATAATAAACAGCAAACAATTTGCAGTAAACAGAGATTGGGACCACATTTAAATTTATTGCATGCCTGCGTTTAGGCATATATGTGTGTGTGTGTGTGTGTGTGTAATTGAGAGTGTGTTCTAAAATGTGTCTCTAATGATGGCATAATTAGCAAGGCGCCAACAGTGGTAAGATACTCGAGATAGCTAAATTTGTGGTTTGAGATTCGAACTCGCAATGTGAGACAACAACTGAAGGCGTTGATAATGACATCCAGTTTGTGGGTGTGTGTGTGTGTGTGTGTGTGTGTTGCTTGTGTGTTGCATGTGTGTTGCGTGTGTGTTGCCTGTGTGTGTGTGGCATTGGGAGGTGTGTCAGTGTGGTAATTGAAAGCCCACTTATTGCAATGAGTACCCGATGAATGTGCTCCATGCCAGTCGCCCTGTGGGTGTGGTCCATTTGATGTTGACAAGGGGATTGGCTTGGTTGGGTAGCTAAGCGCTGTCCAGGTTACCGAGCAGCTATAAAGTTTTCTATTTAACGCTTGAGCGAAAGTCACTCAGTTTCTGGGCAATGTCTACGTATTTCCATGTCTCCATTTTTCTGTGTGTACCTCAATTTCCATACTATTTAAGCCTCAAACCCGCTGCAGGAAAGTATTGTTGCCGTTGTGCGGGGCAACAGTTTGTTAGGTTGTGTCATTATCGTTTCTTAAGATGGCCTTGCCAGCCAAAAGCTGTCGGTTGTCAGTGCTGGTTCTGAAGCTTGAGATTCGGCTGCGACTAAATGGTCGTCGCCAGGACAACAACGATGCCTACACAGCCACACCGACCAGCCACCGTTGCAGGCAATCCAATTTCAATGGTCATGCTAAGGCTGGATGCTTCGTCATGCCAATGGCCAGACGGTGTCAAAGGTGACATAAAGACGACGACGACGACGACAACGAGGACCAATTTAAAGTGAAACAACCCCAAGAAATAACACTAAAATTTCTCTCGGACTGAGATCGAGTAGGTTGTCGAGACACACCAAGCTGATTGCTTGGACCGAGACGTGTTGATTTGCTTCCGACAGCCTGTTAACATTTTGGGCCAACCGGTCGTGACTCAAACCCTATTGAACCCAATTCCTATTCTTATTCCCATTCCCATTCCAATTCTAATTTCATTCACAGCGCAAATTCGCCTTATTTTATGTTATTCATTTTTAATTTCTGCCTTTACGTTTTTTTACACTTTGTGCCCAAATTGTTGTGCGACATGTGTGTGTGGAGGGTTGGCGGGGCACACAATTTACTTGAGTATGTTAATTTCGTATTTTAACGACAAACACTACGATATCCTTGCTGACGATTTGTCAGTTCCAACTCATAAGCCAAATTTAATTTTGTGCCATTTGTTAGTGATTTTTACACGCTAGATAAAATCCACATCGTGTACCCTCCTCCCTTGCCTCCCTTGCTTGGGGGGGGTTGAGAGTCACATGTGGCCATCAGTTGAGTGGCGTCATGGGAAACGAATGACAATGGAACTTTCTGTATTTAAGATTATCATATTAGTTAACCCTGAGGCTCTGGGCTTAATTTAGACTTACCTCCAAGGATTATGGGGTCAACCCGGCAACTAGAAAAAGGTCCTTAAATGGAAAAATACCTGCAGCTATTTGATTTTTAAAGGCTTAACTTCAACACGGACTTTGCTGATTCAGCTCAGTCTATTTTCCAGTTTGCCAACCATATTTAATATATGCTCGGAGATCAGTTCAGATCAGATCAGATCAGATATCGATTTCTATTCTTAGTTATGCTTTTTAGATATGTGGCACAGCTAAAATTGAACTTGTGCTACACTCACATACTTAACTCTGATTTCTTATTAAAGTCCCATTTTGGCTAGGAAACCCCACGTTGCACTTCCGAACCTGGAACAAACAGGCAGCCGGAGGCACAAACTTTGCAACGGGAACCACAAAACATTTTGTTGGACAGCAAACGGCCGGCAAAGGACAGCAACATCAACAACAACAACAGTAACAACGACGACAACGTCGCCCGGTTGCGTCCGCGTCCCTTTGCCCGTAATATGACAGGTGGCCATTGAGCCACCAAGCCCAGTTTAACGGGGATACCCAGGCGAAGCTGTGTGGAGGAATGGCCAAAAAAGCCAGTGCCCAGTGGCGGTTGTAGCTGCTCCAGCAGTCCGTAACGGCGCTTTGTCACAGGAACTGTTAATAATGTGTAACCCGGGAGAGAGGCACAAAATCAGCGTCATTGGCGCACCTACAACATGCGATGTTGTGGTCAGGGACAGGGACAGGAGCAGGAGCAGGAACAGGGACAACTTCGTGCTGTATCAGCGAGTCGCGAATAAAATGACTGAAAATAAAAATGCAGTGGAGGCAACAGTATCGAGCTCTTGCAGTGCTCGGGGGTGCTGCTCCTGCTGCTCCAGGAAAAAAAAAAACACCGATCAGCCCCATCATGAGTGACGGCGCCGCTGCGTCAGCGGCATGTAATTTTCACGGTTTTTCGCAAATACGAAAAACGAGAAAATACGTAAACGAAACTCGCTGCCAAAAACTAAACAAGATGCAAAACCACTTCCCGAAGAGGCGCACTCCAAATATCCTTACCCGAAGGGTGCCCCCCTTTATAAATAATATGTATTATTTCAAGAAGTATTCGAAACTCTATAGTTGATTTGAAATTATGTTTGATTGGTCAATCGATCAACAAGATTCTTTTGACGAATTTCAGTCGTAGTTTTACTAAGGTTTCCCGCCAGCTGCAATTAGCTGAGCGACTTTATTCACCCGGAAGGATAACAAGAACAGCCAAACCTATTCCATAAAAATGGGTAGAGGTGTGTGTGTGGGGGGGGAGGGTGCCTAAAACAAAAGCCAGCTCTGCGCTCTGCGTATGACAAGCAATACAAATACGTAGAGGGAGACAGAGAAAGAGAGAAGGGGCGAACGAGATAGAGAGAGAGAGGGAGAGAGAGAGTTCCTGCTGTTTCATGTGGGAGACGGTGGCTTCTCGTCAACTACGCTGGTGCAACTAAAATTATGCAACGCCACGCCCCTTATTACCACACCCCCTAAAATGAACACTTACACTCGCACACACACACACACACACACACACACACATACACACACACGCGCAGAGTTGTGTGCATTATAGCTTGCAATTTCTGGCCGCCTTGCTGTGAGTGTCATTTAATGAGCGCAACGCTGAAGCTGTCCGCATTGTCAGCTGTAGCATTGCGAGGGGTGGGGAGGGGGATGGTGGGTGGTGGGTGGTGCTGTTCAGGATGTGGAACAACAACGCTACACAATTTTCCAGGGCATTCCATGCATTTTGGTCAGTTTGATGTGGGTTTCGCTTTTGGGTGTCGTTTTGGACTCGAACATGCGATTTACAAGCCAAACAAGAAGCAACAAAAACAAAAACAAAAACAAAAACCCAAAAACAAAAGAAAATGAAAATTGAGAAAATATTACAAAAAAATTAACGAGTTGGCTATCAACGTCAACAAATACTGCGTCGACTGTGATGAAATTTTTGGGCCAAAATTCGCGCCAACACAAACACTAAACACACCAAATAGCGATGGCATGGCCTGGCATGGCATGGCATGGATGGATGGATGTTACCATCGCTCCATCGTTCCGTGGTCCAGGCCCATTGTCGTTGCTAACAATAATGAGTTCGTAATTTGATGTCGCTGCAGAAAATTGTCGAATTTGGCACAGCACAGCACATGACTTCACAGCAAAACGGGTTTACGAGTGTGTGTGTGTGTGTGTGTAGTGGAGGGGGAAGGAGGGGTGGGTATAGTTAGAGAACAGGTTTGTTTGCAACGTCGCGTTTTCAAATAGCCCGCGATTGTCGAACACACATCACCATGTAGCCAACGGCCACAGTCCGCAGTCCGCAGTCCACGAGGAATGGGCAATGGGCAATGGGAAATGGGGATCGAGCTATTCTATAGAATAGCACACATATGTGATTTATCAATGTCCGGACGCCATCATCCATCTATCCAGAGCTAACATCGTGCATCCCCCATCGACTTGCCCATCTCAGATGTTGCCGGAGCTCGCCTTTACTACAATGTGTCAGCCGCATATGTTTCACTCTTGGCCATCCAAAACTATTTGGCCATAGAAAGTAAAGGTCGATGTGGCCAGTGTGAAGCTACAATTTATAACTGAATTAAAGTTGTTTAAACAATAACTTAATTGTTCACATTTGTAGTTAAATATTTATTTATTTTTAAATTCTCCGATTTTTCATACTCAAATCATCAACTTTTATAGCAACAAAAAGTGTAATTTCCTCTAGGAAACACAGCTGGAATTCTTTTTATTTAAATATGAAGTGACTCAAAACATTGTCCATGCTGAAAATAAACTGTCTTAAAGTTTGTCCTGTGGCGTCCTGTGGTCAGTCGTGTCCCCTGCTGAGGTGGCACATGCAAATGTGAGAAAGGTATCCGAAGCGGTCAGTGACAAAGCCCAAAAGAAAAATGGCCACAATCTTGGACACTGAAGGAAAATTAATGATTGCTGTCATTTCACAGATTTGATTAAAAATTTAACAACAATGAAACAGAGAGAGTAAAGGTAGGTGGAGAGGGGGGGGGGGGGGGTGAGACGAGCGCCCAAAATGTCACCCGTCTTCAGCTTGACTTGACATATTCTGTGTCAGCTTGTTGGCCGAACTTCAGTTTAGATTAGCGGACACATTGCCATTTTGGGAAGGCATTTTACCTTATTGAGTCACATTTTTGATAGCTGCCCCAAATTCATATTTTATAAATTAAAGCTAAGCCCTCAAAATGTATCCAGTTTTAAGATTTGTTTAATATTTAAGCAATTGCTGCACTGATTTAATCCGATATCGAAATTTCAGATCCCCTTATATATACGAGGGTGGTCTGACAAGTTTCCGACCTCAACCTGAAAATGGCAGCACATATTGCAGAGAAAAACGCCGAGTACTATTTGGACGGGTTACAGAGATGGGAGCATCGCTGGGAGAATTACAAGGAGACTATGTTGAAAAATAAAAAATAAAACATCAGGCAAATGTCTTGTAACTTTATTAGGTCGGAAACTTTTCAGACCACCCTCTTATATATATATTCTTTAAATCGTAAAAGACATTTTCTTAAGATCTGTTTGAATCATGGTATTATAATCAAGCAATTTGCTACTAAATAATGCTCAAGGAAAACCGACTTGGCTTGAACCGCTTTAAGCGTCAAGATAATCACCATTCCACTTATTCCCCGAAGTGAGGGAAAATCACCCAAATCAAACTCAACTTAACTAAACACGCCTTAAATGGGTATTATCTGCTAGCCAGCACATTTAATTTCAATAAGCCAAGTTGAACAGCAACGGGGACTGGGATTGGGAGTGGGAGTGGGAGTGGGAGCGGATGTGAAATTGGAGGACTGTTTTTGTGGGGCTAAGCAAAGACCATTGCATTGGTCAACTGCTGGGGGCCACCTGTGACCAATTTCGATTATGAGACTTGGCAACTTTTTGTCGTCGTTGGTCGCCTGGTCGCCTGGTCGCCTCAAGACAACCCCAAAGGCGTTGTTAATTTTTGTGCCTCATAAAACTCAACCACCCCAAGTCGTTGTTCGTGGGTCACTTATCCTGCTCCTGCTGCTGCTCCTTCGACAGGTTGGCAGCTCAGTTCATTTTGGGGGGTGGTGTGGGGGGGGGTTGGCAAAGGCTAATCAGCTTCCGCATTTTTATAGCGAGCTTTGGCCGGCGGGCTTGTAACGGAAATCGCAAGTAGCTTAGCCTAATATGCTTTGTGTTTTGCTGTTTATTTATTTACGCTACTTTCCCTTTGTTGTTTTCTCTTCTTCCGCTTCCCTCTTTTCGTTCTCTTCTTTTGTTTTTTTTTTTTTTGTGTTTTTGTCGACCTTTTTTTAATGCGAGTTCTGAGAAGCGACGGCAGCGACGATTGTTGCATCATTTGTTTTACTTGGCCTCAAATAAATCCAAATCTATAATTCATGGCGCCGAGTTTACTTTTAGGATTTACTTGCCCCACAACCAAACCCAAAACCAAACCGAGGGCTGACTGACCAATTGAGCGGGTGAATTATTTGCAGGACCAACGACAGATTTACTAATGTGATAAATATGTTTTTTCTCAAGTCTATTTTTTTTTTTTTTAGAGCATATTGATATTTATGAGTCGAACTTATATTTTACAATTGTAAAATATTTTTGGATTAACTTCTTAAATAATGTGGAATATATTCTCCACTAAGCGAAAGAGTAGATAAGATAATATTTCAATGATAATATTTAAAATATTAACTTAACTATTTTTATATTGAATGGTAACTCATATTATTATTAATTAATAATCCAATTTGAATCCAGCATTTGTGTTTCCGAAGCAGATTGAGTGATTAATTAATTCCGCTGCATTGGATTTGCCCGATTTGTGTGTGGCCTGTTGACCGCTGCTGAGTTATGCATCCCGATTAAATTTTGGCATATTAAGAAGCTGCACACTTTGAGGGGGGTTTGCTGGTTGGAGGGTTTTTACTCATGCCGCCAATCGCAGGCGCCAATCGCGACAGCAATTGAAGAAATTAATCAAAGCGCCAAAGTTGAGCCAACAAAATGATTTATGTGCGAGAAAATAACTTGGACATAAAGGTAACAAATACTTTGATAATCATAAATCACAACATGACCCGGCACACATGTACTGTGTGCGGGGGGGGAGTTGGAGTAGGGGTGAGGAGGTGTCTTATTGACGGGGTGCTGCTGCAAACCGCATTCTGGACCGTAAGAAAGATAAATGATATTAAATAAAGGTAGCTGGAGAGATGCTGAAGGCGCCAGGATAAGCCACCCAAAGTCCAAGTTGTTGTTGCTCCTATGTATAATGTGTGAAACATATCATTTCATTTCGATGCGTTCAGCAAGAGGTCAAACAAATTGCCTGTTGAATGATTAAAAGCCAGCATAGACCAAGCCCCAGTCAAAGGACGTGGCTGAAGGACTTCAGGACATGAGGAGCGAGCGTGTCTCGCAGGACATGGCATCGCCTTTCATTTCGTATTCGCGTCCGTCCACCATAAATCATCGAGCCTGGGCAGGGCTTGCCTCGGCAACATATGAATTAGAAATTGTTACAAGTTTCTCAATATGGGAGGTGGAGACGGTGGCGGAGGAGGAGCAGGAGCAGGAGCAGGAGCAGGAGCAGAAGCAGGAGGTGCTTGAGATACGGATACGGATACGGATTTGGATGCGAAGGCGGCTGTGGGTTCGATGGTGTTTTGGAGCGTGCTGTCAACGCCGCTGTCGCAGTCAGCACGTGTTGACGTGCATGAAATTCTTACGGTAAAGGATTTCATTACATTCTCGCTTTGTATCGTTCCGTTTCGTTTCGTTTCGTTTCATTTGCCCTTTGCCGCACGGCCGAGTCGTCAAGTCAACCACCAGTAGCAAGTTCGAATCCAAGTCGTATTCCCTCCCCCTCCCCCGCCAGTACCATTGCCAACCCGTCAACGCATTGCCTCACGTAGAACTTGGCCTAAACGCCGCTGGCATTTGCCCTTAATTCTCAGAGCCACTTTGCCACTTTCCTCCTTCTGCTGGTTTTTAATTTTTGGTCTCTCTCAGTGTTTATTAGTCTACGTTTGGCGGCCGCTTCTCTTGGCCATAAATCCTGCAACGTGTCTTGCATTCAATTTCACGTTTCCCTTTCGCTTTTTACCATATTTCAACATTTGTTGTTCTTGTCGGTTTCTCATGACAAGTCGGTTGATTGCGCGTCTTTAAATTCCAACACTTTCTCTCTCATCCTTACACTCCCTCTCTCTCTCTCTCTCTCGATTTTTTCTCGCTCTCATCTTTCTGTTGAAATTTTTATTTTTTTTTCTTTGCTGTCGCACTTTTAATCCCATCAATTTTCTTTTAAAGTGCAATTGAAAATTAAAAAGCAGACTTTAGCTTATTTTTAAGAAACACTTTAAATATAAATTGAAACCCTGAATCAAGAGAAAGTAGCAGATTAGTGAAATGAAAGTGATATTTAAAGTTTTAGACAAATTGATTGTATTCTCTTTTCATCAAAAATAGTTTTTTTGAGAACAGCGTATTTCTGAGCCGGGCAATTTCGATTGCTTTAAATAAATTTGAGCTAATTCAAAAAAATTAATTGATTTCAGCAATTGGAACCAAATAATGGGTAACACTGAGCACATCAGTTTCCTTGTGTTTTATGCAACTGAATCGGAATCGATTCCGGGACTGCAACAACAATGAGTTCTAACCGAAAAAACGGAAATGAGCTTGAAAAAGAAAATATTAAAAGGACAACCGCGGCGACATTTTAAAACGTGACTTTTTGACTTTGGCCCTTTCCAGCGACTTTCAACCAGCTCCTTTCCGCATCCCCACTGCCGATGCCCACCCAACTCGAAGGATTCCGACTAAAATGCCTGCAACAATGTACAATATTTGGTTCGCATTTCTCCTACTTATTTGGTTTTCATTTTGGCCGGAGGCGCCTCTGCATACCCTGTAAGTTAACTCGAGATGGGCTATATCAGTTTGGGGTGGATGGCAATTTACCAATTTGTATAGCAAAAATCAATGTTTTATTTAGATGCAATTAAATATTTATTTTCTCTACTTGATGAGGATTGAGTGTGTTGAAGACAGGGTATATTGAGATTCATTCAGTTGGGAGTGTTCCAATGTGCGCTAGTTGTTGTGCGGCATTCTTTTTCTCTTTCCGTTAGCGTTTTTACCGCCAACACAAGATTTAATTAAACCAAAGACTTGATTTATGAACGAAAGGATTCGATGTCCGCAGTTGGCTTTTCAAGTGCAGATCGGGGGTTGACTGCACCAGTTGAAAAATGTCGAGCAAATGGGGCGCACGGCTTCGTAGCAAACAGCAAAAGCAACAGCAAAAGCAGATGCAGAAACGGAACCAGAAACAGAAACAGAACCAGAAACAGAAACGGAAACAGAAGCGAAACAATTGCGCTTAGTTCGCATTGTTGTTGTAATAATGATTTGGCTAACAGAGGCGGCTCTCTTGGGTTAAGTGGAGAAATGGTTGTGGATGTACAATATATGTATATATGTATGTGTGTGTGTGTGTGTATGTATGTATGTGGCAGTAGTACAACAGCTGAACGGGCGTTCTCAGCTTAATACACATAAAGTATTGTTTTCCAGAACCCAAACCCAAACCCAAACCAAAACTGAAACTGCAGAACACCCTTTCAGACATAGTATTCTTGTCCACGTTGTCGCTGACAACATTTTCTATTGTTTTAACCCTTTTCTTTCTCCACATATGTATATATATATATTTAAACAGGGGAAAGGTTAACAACATTTGTGGGCTTTATATGGCATCGATTTAAAAACAAAATATTCAATTGCATTTTGCAAATTGAGAAATTGTGATATTTGTAAAGCGTCTTTAACTGTTTCTTAAATAATTTCCAATTTGAACGAGACACAACAATACTTTCATTATTTATATTTTATGTGTGTTTTTGTGGTGCGCTTCTGTTAAAGATTCGTTAAAATTTCCTAATTGAAATTTTATTATAATACGCTTTTGCTCAACTTCATTGGATAGTTGGATATGTTTATTTATATCATCAATAAATTTGGTCGTTTATTTCATTTTATTTGGCATTTGTTTCTTTTGACTTTTGAAGATTGCTGTCATGCGAATTATTTTAATAATCTATATTGTGATATTGGAGAACAATGGCTCATCTCTGCTGCATCTTTTGGGATTTGCTACTTGTCGATTTGATTGTTAAATTGTGAGCAATTTGTGTCCTTAAATAAAGGCTTACAGCTGTTGCCATGACACTGTGTAGTTTATTAATTTCACTACTAAATATTAAAAGCAGTCAGTTGAAATTTGATTTTTGTTTAGCTGGGAGCCACAAATCTGAGAGAATTGCGATGGGTGGACTTGTTCCCCTTCCCCTTCTTCCACTCTGTGTGGAGTGGCTACAATGGATTGCAAAAATGAACACAGCTCTGGTCAGCTCTGAAAAGCTTGAACTGCCTACAACATTTCCACTAACAAGAACTACAACTACAAAAACAACCACTACAACCACTACAACAACAACAACAACAACAATCAGGTCTGTAAATTTCTCATAAACTTTCACATTTCAACCACCGTCGGCTGCAACGTCAGCGGCTGTAAAAACTTTATAAGTAAATCCAGTCAAGAGCTACGGCTATAGCCATAGTCGACTTTAAGTCCAGCCTCGATGCCACGCAACCCCAGCAGCCCCCCCTCCTCCCATCCCCCCTCCAACTTATGCTTTGTCCCAACGCTTATTGTTTACCACAACCTCAGTTTTTGCTAATTTTGAGTATTGCCATCGTAAATCTTTTCATTAAGAAAACTTTGCATAAGTTTTTGCAGCTTGTTGTTGTTGTTGCTGTTGGCCTTGTTGCTCTTGCCTTCATAAGCGCACCCCCGCCGCCCACTTTTCCACCCACTTTCCTGCCGCTTGGCCATTTCTTTTTTGCCCAGCCGTCTTTTCGTCGGCGTGTTTTCGTTATTAGTCTGATTAATTTGGCTCTTTTCATAAATTGCCAACAGCATCGTAGCCACAGTTTGCTTAACCATCCCGCAGCCACCCACAAGCCAAAAGAGATAAGTCCTCAGACCCAGCTCCATTACAAAGCAGCTGAAGAAGTCAGCCCAAATGTGGCACAACGAAGATTCAACACACTTGAAAGCAAAAGCCAAACATTTCAACTATACAATATATATATATATATATATATATATATATATGCTGAGCATATCTGAAAGATGAAGGACAATTCAGGAAATGTAATTTGAGTAAGCTGCCTCAGAAAGCAATGTTACCCCTTGTGGCAAGTGTATGCTAAAAAACCAGCGGAAACTCAGCTGCGAACCTTTTTCAACTTTTGGACGTTGCTGCTTGTTGTTGTTGTTGTTGTTGTTGTTGTTGCGTGAAGAGGCAAAACTCTTCAGAGAACCACATCATACATTATCCTAATAAAGGATAATTCATTAGTATTTGAACTTTTTGGCATTTTTTGAAGTCTTTTGGCTGACGGGTCCAAGAGCCATTTTAATTGCTGACGCTTTTGGCCATGCTTTTAGTTCAAGTGCTGTTGTTGTTGTTGTTGTTGTTGTTGTTTTTGCTGCTGTTGCTGCTGCTGCTGCTGCTTCTCCATTGTCCTCACCATTATCATCATCGGCTTCTTTCTATTCTTGAAACATTTGATTTGAGCAGTTCTTGTTGCAATTGTTGCTGTTGTTGCTGGTTTTAATTTTTGCCTTTTCGTATTTTGTGTCTCTTTTTTTTTTGCTTTTCTTTTCGGTTTTTATATTTGGAAGTTGGCTTGCGTCTATTAAAAATTCCGCAGTGTTTCAATTTTACTGGAGTCCGGATATTTCACGAATGTTTATTAATAAAAATTTCATAAAATCAATAAAAAACGGCGGCTGCAACACGATGGGGGCTGCGACGGACGTGGCGCGGTGGTAAGGTGACTGAGGGCAGGGGGCAGGGGTCGGGGTAGGGGCTGGTCGCGAGACAAGTGAAGCTTAAGCCAAAGCCACTTGCCGAGTGTGCGGAATTTTGGCAGAGCGAACTTTAAGCTGCTTTGGCTTTATGGTCGTCTCTCAATCTCGTAGTTTCATTAGTGCGCCAACCACTAGCAGCAGCAGCCCCCCCCCCCCCCCTCTCGCCATCACACCACCCTTAAAACAATCTGTGGCACTCTGAAAAATGGCGTCGGCATCGCACTTAAGCCAAAAGGTAAAGTAGAAAAGTGGAAAAGTGTAAAGACAGCGCACAAAGTGTATGTGGTATCTTATTTTAAGTTGTCAGCTGAACCACCCAACCGCACCACCCGTCCAAACCACCCGTCACTCATTATGCGCTCTGGCATCCGCTGCCTTAGCCTGACATATATTAGTATGGATTTTTAATGGATTTAACGTTAAACTAATGTTGCAGTCTTTCTACTCCCAAGTAAAGGATGACGCCGTATATATGTATCCATGTGTGTATGCATGTGTGTGTTTGCTAGCCAAAAACTAGCGTTCGCCTGTGGACCGACATATTGTTGGCGGTTAGCGACTTGAAAGGCGATTCGTTTTAACTTGGCAAACTATTAATTTTAGAGCAATGTAAACTGAAAGCTGGCTGCTCGCTGCTCGCTGCTGCTGTCTGGCGTAGTTCAGATTAAGTTACGATGCTTAAAAATGTTGGAATCCATTATTAATTTCATCAGCAAGTTCTACGAGTATTAAATTAAAAAAAAAAAAAAATGCATATTCAAAAGAAAAATCTGTTTGATTAGTTGAAAATAAAATTGCCTGTTTTCCAGTGGCCACAACCAAAATCATCTCAAACACAATTCCAGTACGCTCTCCGGCACTCTGGAGCTACAGCTATTGTCGGCCTGCTCGCACGCACGTGCAGCCGGGCAAATGCCGAACATTTTCTTGAATAAATGTTGCGGTTAACCACAACTTATAATTGGTTGAAATGCCTTGCGCTCGAATAGAGATGAGGCAACTCTCAATGTGAATGGCTGTGTGTGTGTGTGTGTGTAACTTACCCTTAAAATAGTTGAATGTGTGCGTGCATATGTGGGGGAAATAATGGCGATATTGCTTGACAATCAGTTATCAGTTTCTTGGCAAATATTCCATAAAAATAGACACATAAAAATAAACTTCTCAATTTTTATATGCAATTGAAAGTAGCACAAAGCTTTTGAGCTGGCGCCATCTGTTGTCTTAATGCCACAACAGTGCTTACAAAAAAATAAACGAGAAGAAAAATATAACCGGCAAGGAAAATAAAAATTTCGCCAAGCAACGCAAAAGTTGCTGCCTTGGCCAACGTCTTCGACTTGAAGCGCCAAGACACAAATGGGTCGCGACCCTCGGTGAAAGGGGGTGAATGTCTAAGTTAAAAGTTATGCGCAGACGCGCCACACACACACACACACATACGCATCACACACACACACACACACACACACACCGAAATGGGCAACCCTCAACATTTTTGTAAGTGATTTTTTTCCAGCGCTTTTCTTGAGCCAAGAAAAGTTAAGAAAACTTTTCAAGCTTTTTTGTTGCGGCTACTTATGAAAATTGCTAGGTTTTTTTTTATTGTGTTTTTTTTTTAGACGGTTTTCCGTTGATGCGGGCAACTCGTGGGCCGATAGATGGCGCCAGGCGTGCAGTGAGCGGCGCATCGAAAAGTGCAACGAGCCACAAATGTTTGCTAATAAATAAACATGCGTAATGAAAACTAATGAATAATGTAATCATTTTCCATTTTCTAATTTTGATATTTTAATTAAAATGATTTGCAACTCGTAAAAACCGCAAAACGATTTCAAATCATTCTGCCCGGGTCCCCAAAATGTATTCAAATCATATCATAAACACACGCACACATTTATTGCCGCTGCTGCTGCCATTTTGTTTTAAAATGATCGCATTTATTTCGCAATTGCCAAAAATCAAAATCATTTTTGCTGCCATCGTCGTGGCTGCAGCTGCCAAAAACATGCCCAAAAACAATATTTGTTTTTGCCGTATCAGTGCGTGTATGTGTGTGTGTGTGTGTGTGTGTGTGTGCGTGTGTGTGTGTGTGTGTGGGTTAACCTTTTATGTGGTAACCGAAACGAGTTTCGCTTTTTGTACGTTTGGCTAGCTGGAGTGGTCAGCGCTTTGAATGTTTAACTGTTTGAATGCTTTTGGCCGAAAATAATAGAAATATGCTTAATATAATGAATATTATAATAATGCATTCAGCGCATTTTATTAAACATGAAATATGATTTTCGCCGCCAGCTGAAAATAATATTTGCATGCACAAAATCAATGTTGTGCCACATCACACGTACATTTGCACACTCCATATAATTTCCAACAATCCTATATAAATACGTACATATGTGGAATTAATTTAAAAATTTCCATCTTTTATACTTGTCGGAGATCTGTCATTTGTCTTTAGTTCGCAGTCACATCTAATATGTTTATTAAATTTAGTTAATACCATTTATAATAACAATTAACATGATTTTTTTTTAGCAATATTCATGCAAATATTGATTATATAATAAACAACAAAATACACAACAAAATAATTCATATGTCAGAAAATTATCGGAGTCTTAAAAATGCCGTTTTGTGATTCTTAAGGACTTAAGTTCAAAAATTGAATATGCTTTGCAATGGATTTCTGAAATCCAGTCAATAGAAAATGTCAACATTGTCCACCTTTGCCACTAATTTCCGCAGCAATGATATGAAACAGACATTTAAAAATAAATACAAATTTAGCAAAGAATAAATTATTTGAAATCAAAAACGTAACTCCGATTTGTGTATTAGCTTTATATAGTTTTTAAGACATGTTTAGTTAAGACTATGCTGTCCAAGAGGATAAATTTGAAATACCTGTAAGTTCGTCTCTTCAATATGTCGGATACATGATTCCGTCATCGGTTCGATATGGTTGGCTATTGATATATATATATGGGATCGGTGATTATCTATTATCTATTTTATTTTTGAAGCTTGACTTACTGTCTTGTGTATTCTATGTGCAGTTGTCCCACATCAGTTTTAATTCGCAATCCGTCCAAACAAACATGCAGCTGTGCAAATGCAATCAATTTAGTAGCAAATTGGGTAATTCGACTTCAATACAAATTTGCGTTTATTGCGCCTAACTAAAATGTAGCCAAAGTGTCGCCTAGGTGTGTGAGTGTGTCTGTGTGTATATATATATACATACATATGTGTGTGTGTGTGGTGTATTTGTGATTTTCGTTTGTAGTCGTGCATTAAAATTAATTAGATTCGAGGCAGTAATTCCAGCGACAACCGCACGAATTAATTGATTCAAATCAATATTCGGCGTATTGGGCCATGCTCGAAAAACTAACCATAAACCGAGCCAGCAGTCCGCCAAAAAAGGTGACGCACAACTCTCTATGCCGAACATCCAACACCCATCCACATCATTATCATCGTTCCCATCAGCAGCGCCAAAGGCACTGTTAGAGCCATCCTCAGTGGTGGCCACACTAACAAACCATATTGAAAACGTGCTCCAATCGTTGAGAGTGCTCGGTTTGATTTGTCTGACAGTTTTAGCCACGGCCACCCGATCCCGCTCGCCACTCTTGCCACTTCTCGGAGTCGCCCCCCCCCCCCCCCCCCTCCCCGCTCCATCCACCACACTTCAAACACCCACTACATTTGGTGAGCTGACCGCAGTTCTCTTGTGTCGCGTTTATCTGGCTTGCACAAAAATTGCACTGCCAACACGGAAAACAAATGCGGCCGATGATTGCCCGTCGACTGGTCAAGGAGTGAGTGAATTGGGCAGCAGACGATTTAAATTAACAGGAATCGTGCAATTTAAATGCATTTCAATTAGTTCATAACATTCCTGTAAGGCTATAAAAATTAAACAATCAGTTTTGAATATCAATGTGAAGACAGTACAAAATTGACATATCGATAATGGAATATCAATATTGACTTTTAATAGAAGGCCATCTTTGCCACTTCGATTTTCTACTTTTGATGGTTATTTTTTTCGATTCCTGCATTGTACAGCACTGGTGCAAGTCATCTTTGTAACAACATCGACATCGACAAACAATTAAACTTTGAAAAAATTGCAAATTACCAAAAATGGACGGTGACAAAAAGAATCATTTGATTGCGGATATTGATGAAATCTATCCATTTAATCCCGTCAATTTTGTGCCTCAAGGTTTTAATTGCGTCAACTTGACTGGACCGTTGGAATTTTTTCCCCCCATTGATTGGACGCAAAATGTGCAGGAGAGAAAGAATTTGGTTCTTTTGTTATATATTTCAGTAAGGGAATTGAACCAGGCTACAATACGCGAGAGGCGTACTCGTGGAGCCCGCTAAGGAAATGCTAACAAAACAAAAAGATTATCGAAATATATTTCATTTAACATTTAGTAAGTACTTCTGATGCGCTTTTATTATTGAAGCAACTAACAACACACACACACACATTTGCACACATACACACAACCACTTACAGACTTATATTTTCAGATGCTGACTACAAAAATTAAAATAATAATAAACATGCAATTTATTAATTTGGCATTGCCAAAATAACAAAAATCAACTTCGAACTGAGCGCAACTACCAAATGCTCGAAATGTTAAACGTAGCTTTTAATATCAACACATAAACACAAAAACAAACATAAAATAAATCAATCATAATATTAATTATATAAAAAAGAAAGCGAACATTGAGACATTTGATCAAAGGACACAAAAGGACAAACCAGTGAACGGAATTCAGCAATTACAGAAGCTGTAGAAAATAATGCATCGTTAATTGGAGCGATGAGCTCACTTATTGTATTGTTTTTTTTTTTTTTTATTTTCTTCGTACGGCCGTAAGCCGCGTGTGTGGAACCGGAGCCGTGTGAATCTCTGGGACTTGCGACCTGCGAGCTGCGAGCTGCGAGCTGCGATTTCTGGTGCGGTGGCTGTCAAAGCGCGAATGCCAAAAATGCAACGCCAGCGAAACGGAAATGTAGAAAAACAATAAAAACCGCAACAAAGAATGCTTTCCATACCTTTTAGTGAGCACATTGCCACTGCCCCCCCTCTGCCTCTTCATGTGTGTGTGTGTGTGTGTGAAGCGATTGCAGGTGTATGTGGTGAGGTGCAAATATGTAGCAGCCGTTAAATATTTGCGCGTCGAGAGTAAAGCCAACTGATTTTCAAATGGATAGCTCAGAGACAAAGAATAAAACACACAATCACCGATGAGGGTAGGAGAGGAGGGTTGGTGTGTGGGGGGGGATGGGGGGTAAGTGAGATCAGCCACATAATTTGTGCCGACCAAAATCACTGCAATATTTTGTTGGCCATTCACCTGCATCAGCGGGCCATTTGAGAGCCATTCAAGTTTTCTTTTCATTTGCATTGTTGTTGTTGTTGTTGTTGTTGTTGTTTCTGCTGTTGAATGTTGTTTGTTATTTGTGGCTTGTGGGCTTACAAGTATTTTGCAATTTTTTCTGTTATTTTCTGTTATTTCTGTTGCATTGTTGTTGATGTTTGCCAGTCAGTTAGTCGGTTCGACGGCGTCAATGAATTTTTTGGAAATATTCCACGTTGGGGGGGGGAGCGCAGGTTTGAGATAGAGATTCGGAGTGAGTGCGTCTACATAAACCAGTTAAATTTATAAGCACATAATTAAAAAGTTTGTTTTGCTGCTTTTTTAAGGCGGCGGCGGGGTTGTAATTTTTGATATAGGTGTTGCTAATTAAGCCGGCGTCAGGGTTCTTTCTGCAAGAAACACACACACACACACACACACAGTCACACACATCCATATGAGTGGCTGTAATTGGTATCATAATCAAGTGTATACACACTCTCGCACACTCGCACACACATCACTTGCATAATTGGGACACAAGGTCTCAGCTCAGATGAAGCGACTCAAACGAGATGATTGTCGTCCTGATGACTGAAGAGATTGGGGGTTGTTTTGATAAATTCTCAAAGGTCTCATTTATGCATATGTCAGGTGTATTTTTGTACACGTTTCGACAGCTCATTGCTGATTACCATACTTGTTCTACTTAAAGTATTTATCTTTATTATTAATAAGTGCAACTTCCGCAGCTATTAGAAAAAAAATAATGTTCAAAACAGCCTGCTTTAAATATTACCTTAATTAAAGCAAATGACGAATTTTCATTAAATTTTCTTAAGTATATATTTTGTTATGCAGCGTAGCAAAAAAAAGAAAACAACTAATAAGAAACTGAATATATTAATAATATTTTATTTTCTTAGTTTTAAGCCCCTAAACCCTATTGAAATGTGTTGCAGGGCATAGAAATGAATCTTACTGTGGGACAATTAAGAACAAGCATGTTAGCATTTGGCTAGCCATTAATTCAGTGCATTTGAACTCACGCACTCAGTCAATCAGTCAATCAGTCAGTCAGTCAGTCACTCATTCAATCTATGCGGTTGCCAAGGGACTCCTTGTTGCTCATATGAATAATGTTAATAGGCGGGGCATAAAAAGAGACGGATGACGACAAGAGAACAAGCTGGAGGAAGGTGAGGAGGGGGTTAAAGAGTAGATGGGGAGTGTTTCACTCTTAGCTTAAGAGGAAAAGATGCTTGCCTGGGGATTCGCAGACAGTAACTGAAATGCTTTCCTAGTCTCAATGATGCTTTGCTACTCAGCTGAATGTGTGGCTGTGTTTGTTTGAAATTTTATCAAGCAACGCCAGTAATGGGTACAATTTTTTAATTTAGTAAACCCCCTACCCTACACACACACACACACCTCTACTCACATAAAAAATGTATAAAATGTTGCCTTTGAATACTTTAGAACGCCGCCTGACTGCTAATTTGCTATGCAAAACATCTTCAGAATTCTTATAAGTTCGCACAAATGAAATAATTAAAAGCTGCACCAGACAAAAATAAAGCAAAATCACAAACTCAGAGTTGATGGTGCAAAATATGTGCACAGCGAACATTTTTATCCTATCGAACTCTAATTAAGCTCCCTTTCTGGCTACTGGCTGGCAGCTAACTAACCTTTTGCGGTTATAGCCAGTTGGCTACCATTTTGGCTCTATTTCTGCTTATTCCACTTTGTTAAGCTTCGGCTCATCCCTCGCCCTTGCTAGTGCTCCGCAGCAATTTTATGGACTTTTAAAGTCGGGCGGGAGTTGAAGAGATAAACGAGAACTGGTATCGTATCCCATATCCCATATCCCATATCCCATATGCCATTGTCTGACGCGCTGGTCGTCGCAGTCGTGCCCGGCTGCTGGTTGGTTTGCAGCTTAATTGGATGCCACAATGTGAAATAAATTGAGCAGAAAATTACGTAGCCCGCCAATCTAAACCACAGCTAGACGCTGCTCACCGTTCTCGATATAATTTTACCTTTGCCAATTGTCCCGATTGTGTTGTAAAAAGGGGCAAGCAATTTCTGTGGCGCCCCTTTCGATTTGTGCGGATGCATTCCAGGATTCCGACTCTTCTCGCTTCGGCCGAACACAAGCTTTCAGTAAAATCTTTTTCTTTTCTAATCTGTATTTATTTTAGCAATTTTTTATAATCTGTAAATTTTTCCAGGTTGAATAATACAACTGAAACATTTAATAAAAAGATAGTTTTTTAATTTCCATAATTATTTTATTAATTTATTTGTTTAATTAAATTGTAGATCTTTTTGGTTTTTTTTTTTTTCGTTTTTCATTTACTATTGGCTTGAAATCTCTTGTTTGAAATCAAATTTTGCATTACACACATATATTTCAATTAAGTACATAGAAATGTAACTGCACATTTGCAAAATTCAAATTCTTTGAGCTGACTTGACATTCATTGTCATTTTTTACACATAGTTTTTGGTTGTTTCTCTTTTGGTTTTGGTATACATCAATTACATATACTTTACGATCAGTTTTAAATATTATATGCATTTATTTTAAACATTTAGAAAAAAAAGTGTGCTACTGGACATTTGCAAATGAACAGATCTCTAAAACTAATACCACTCTATTGTGGCTCGTATGCGGCAAATGTTGCATTAATTTTCTTAACTTTTTATTTATTTTTCATTGATTCATTTTGAAAATTTGCTATACAGCTCTGGATGTAGGTGAATCTGTGTGTGTGTGTGCGTGTGTGTGTGTGTGTGAATGTGAAATATTGAAGCTCAGATTTCTGTAGAGTCTGAACTCTATTTAGCTGTGATGAATCTGAGTGTTATGGGATTCAAGATCAATTGCTAATTTGAACAGCTTTCCTCTGATAATTTAGGTGTTTAGTAGATTAGAGTGAATTCTTTGCTAACATCATCATTATCATCAATATCATCATCATTATTATTTTTTTTAATCCTAGTCGTTATTCTTTTAGCCAATACACTTTGCACATGCTGGAATTCACTTATTTGCTAACCATTTATATACTATTAAAAAAAAAAAAATATTACACTTATTTATATTATAGTTTAAATTGTTGAGCTTTTGCACCCAAGTATATGATATAATTGTGTTTATTGAGTATGTATACATTTATTTAATAGTATTAAGCTTACATTGCACAGATTTATACACATTTAAAGTACATACACGCATATCGAAGCACATGAAATGAACAGTAAACAAATTCACGAACATGGATTACGGTTTAGGAACTCATATACAACGGCTCTTCGTATACCTTCTCACCTCACCCACCGCCCTTCTCAACCTCTTTCCCATCTTTCCTTCTACTCAATATGTTACATTTATAAAACTACCAATACATACAAACAAACCATATATATATATATATATTAAAAGAAAACAAAAAAAAATATTAAAAATACGTATAATAAAAAAAAATTTAAAATTCCTACATTATAAACATTGAGAACTACATCAAGAATTGTCATTGTTTCTATTAGATACTTGTGTTCCTAGCGATTGCTTCAAATTCGCTTTGCTTTCTATAATTCGTAGTGTGTGTTTGGATGTATTTATTACGGGGATTTTAGTTACTTTTGTTTTATGGTTTATATGACTAACTTGCGTAGTTTAATGGCTCGGGCATACCGCGGGCCTGGGCCTGCTGCCTCCCCTTGAGGGTCGAACAGACCCAATACTGTCTAATTGAATGTAGTTGCATCTGTGCACCTCACATGAATAGTTAAAAATATCTATTCTATTATATATATATTTATATATATATATATGTATATAATATATACATATATATATATATATTCATATCGCATAAGTTGTTCTCAACCCACTAAATTTCGTGACGATTTCGTGTTCTAAAACGTTGCGAAACCAAAGCGATTGCCAATTTTAAAAACGTATTCGCACCATCCATTTGCTAGTTGAGTAATTTATAGCTGATTTTCTCTTAATCGTTTTTGGTTTTGCTTTTTTTTTTTTTTGGTTTTTCCATTTGACTATACTTGTACGCTAAAGTAGGGTGTACATACATCGAGTGATTTTCCTTTCTTGTTTTCTTTTTTAATTGTTATATATTGGTTTGGAGCTTTGCAGAGCTGCAACAAATTCTACTAAGATTTTCCTCATTTTCTCACTATTGGCATTACAAAAAAAAAGAACTTTTCTCATAGCCTATAATAATATTTACAGAAATTTACACTCAGTAACCCATGTCCCCACACCCATTCCCACCCCCACACATATCCCCGTCCAAATTCCCATTCCCATTATCAATACCAATATCTTGGATCTGCTCGTGCTGCTTCTCCGCCGCTTGCCCCTCAAGTTGCTCGTGACACTAAAGGACTGCGGATCCGCACCACAGAACCTGACCTCAATATGGCCTCCAGACGCTGCCCCCATTGTCAGTTGGGTTATGGTGGCCGCGATGGGCAGCGAGCGCGGCCACCTGACGATTGGTGTTCCCATCTTCGATGTTCCTCACCGACGCACCGCAGTTGCCAATTAGCGTCAGATCTCCCGGATGCGCCACGCCCCCGCCAGCCATTATGTTATGCTGCTGCCGCACACCCACATTGCTGATGTGATCCATCACGCTCTGCAGCTCCCCATGCACCGAGGAGTTGGGTGACGCATGCGCCGGCAATGTGTGCGAGTGGAATCCGTGCGCCGACTGATTGGCAGCGGTATAAAGTTGCGAGTAGAGCAGGCTGGCGGGCAGAACCGGATACAGTGATCCATTACAGCCCGCGGCTGTCGCACCGGCACCACCACCATGTCCACCACCGACTCCGACGCCTACGCCACCGCCATAGGCGGAGGCTGACGCATGCTGAGCTTGATTGACAATGCCCGGAAAGTTCTGATTGGAGCCCAGCATGCCGGGATTGCCAGCACCCGCAGATGCCACCGATGAGGCAACGCTTCCAGCGACGGCAGCACTGCCACTGCCGTTGGCTGCACCACCATTCGTTGCACCGCCGCCACTGCCGCTTCCCAAATTAGGTGTATTGGTTGACAGTAAATCCTCCTGCACCGGTGACTCGGCCTGCGAGCTATCGCTCAGGCTACGCGGCCCGTTCTGGCTGGAATGGACATTGTACTCGTTGCTGGTATTGGTGTGATATCGTGGCACCAATATCGAGTTGCCACCTCCTACGCTCCCAGCGCCCGCTGCGCTGCCAGCGGTTGCCCCGCTGCCGGCGCTCGCTCCATTCACCGTCGATGTGATTGACGTCTGTCCGCTGGCGCCCAACAGGCTATGATGCGACATCTGGCCACTGGTTGACCCAACCAGACTGCTCAGATGCTGATCCAAGTCACTGGCCGTCGAGTCTGGCAGCACTGTGACAAATCAAAAAAAAAAAAGAAAATTTCAACAAAAGTACATATGAAAAAAAAAAACCAATAATAAGGAATTAAATTAATTAACACTTCATGATTTAAAAATAAAGCTCAGAACTCCGAATTTTATTATGTTAAAAATTGCAATTGCAATTCACATTCTTAAGATTTGGCGTTGGCATTCTTAAGTCTCCGTTGTCGTGAGAATGGCAAAATTAACTTTTGATTTAAATAAATCAGCTGATCGGCTTATTTGTCATTGCAAGCAATTATCCATTGATATATGAACCAACCCAATAAATAAAAAACAAATAAAAAAGTTAAAAACAATTTAATATCTAATTTGCTATTTTTGTGACATTGAATTGACATACTTTTCAAATCATCACTACAAAGTTCGAGAAATCTTCGCAAAAGCCAAGAAATACTCGGCACGAAAAACTTTACATACTGCAGACAATTGAAAATGTGGGATATCTTGAAAAACTACGGACAGAATACCCTGTTGATCAAAATTAAAGCTTAATAAAAAAATTTAAAATAGATTTCGTATGTATAATTGTGAACACTGTTTTCAAATTTTAACAAAATATTACTTACTTGGCACACAGTCGCGATTGGTGGCGCCACCGAAGTCCTGATTGTTGCTCTGATCATTCGAAGAACAGGTGAAGCCCAACGCCGGATTGTTAAACTGCGCTGAAGTGGGTGTGGTGCACGAGGACAGTCCGCTGCTGGCCAAGTACGGTGAGTAGGCAGAGGCCGCCGATCCGTAGCCCCAATGCGTATTGCTGGCACCTAAACCAAATTGGGACATATCTTTGTTGTTGGTATCGTTTTGGAATCGATTTTTGGTATTGATTTGTTTTTATGTTTTATAAATGTTTCAGTTAGTTAGTTGGTTAGTTAGTTAGTTGATGTGCGTGAGTGAGATGAAATGAGAGTAAACAAAAAAAGAGAAGAGCGTGATAAAAACTAGAATATTCAGCAGATTAAATATACGGCATGTGTACATAACTGAAAGGAGCAAACCAAATAGCAAACGATAGCCGTAGCAATAGCAATAGTCAATCTGATTGTGATGGTGATAAGAGCAAACTGAATGTATAAGAAATCAAGTGCAACAAAGAATTTTTTTAAAAACGTTTCGTAACGGTTCACAAACTATGTCTATTTCGATTCGCAACACTGCGTTGATTATCGTCAATAAGTGTACAATCCCCGTATTCCTTCCCCTGGAGGACCAACTTATCTACGCGAACGGACGTGTTACGCGTCTACGGCTAGCAAATTTATGGCACATGTGGGCCACTAATTGGAGCCCCATCATGGCCATTATGCGGGACTTCACCAGCGGAGCTGGGCATAAAAATTTCAAACAAATCTGATGCGACGAACAGCGGCCCAAAAATGCTTTCAATGTAAACGCATCGCGAGAAGCGGGCGATCCCCCAAAATTCACAATGTTAGGCTCGAGCAGATAGTGGCTGGGGTCAGGAGGATAAAGCAAGTGGCCGGGAGATGGGGATGGAGAGGATGGGGTGTGAGGAGTGGGGTGGGTCAACGGGCCTCGGTTGAAGTACAGACCACCAGTGCGGGTCCAGACTCATGCACAGATAATTAGGCTTAATTAATAGCCCATTCGGAAATTATTAATTAGTTTTTATCGGCGACGGGCGCATTTTCGTATCCGGATATTGATTTTGTGGTGGCTTTATTAATGCTATTGGCTTAAATGTTTCTACCTCCATTAATTATGTTGCTTTTTGTGTACAGTTTGTTGCTGCTGCTGCTGCTGTTGCTGTTGGTGGTGTTTGGACTGTCTGATGTTTGTTGTCACACCGATTGACTTTATCCTGCGCATATTTTGTCACTGAATTATTAACAAGAAATTGAAAGCTCTAAAAGTTGATACATTCGCAAAGTCAATTCGATTGTTTGCATGCGTCCTGTGTTTCCACTCCAGCTGACTGCTGAACAAATACGGTTCAGTAACCGCTACCTCCTCCCTCCTCACAGTCTAACAACAATTAAAAACATAAGCACAAAAAACATATATTTTACACAAGTCATTTGATAAGAGTCAGTTAAGCGCAATCAGTCACTAAATTCATAGTTTTCATTTCAAAAACGCATTCATTGAAATTGGAATATGCTTTGAAGTTTCCATACAAATAATGACCAGAACCGCACAGATCTAAATATTTTGTAGAACTTTTGGGTTTCCTATTGGGGGGATAATTGGCAAATTTGAAATGGGTATGTAAGTTGATGTTGTATAACGTTTTATTTGAATTTTTATTGCGAAATTAATAAAATATATGCCAGTAATTAAGTCAAGCAGCGACTGTCAATAAAATTTGTTGATAAATAATTCAGGCTATTTTACTTTTTGCATATTTACAATTAAATTATGGGTAATGAGTAACAACAGACGCTTTCAGTAATCATTATTTACATACGCACACTCCCAATATATATATAAATATATGTACATATATATATGTATATATATTCTCTTATAAATAGATAGAATATATTTTTTTTGTGTATATAAATGAAATGAGAGTCATTGATTGCAATGCGGCCCAGCAAATGTCATCCCGTAAATCGCGCAATTTGCATTTTGATTTGTGCGCTTTACGCTAGACAGCGGGGATGGGTGTGGTCGTTGGACGGGGGACGGGGATACGGTTAGGGGTGTGTGAAGGGGTTTTCCACGGCTACTGCCACCGGGAGCAAGTGAAAATTGAGTCATTGCTGTACCATTTTGTGTGCTGATTGAATTGGATTTGATATTTGTTACGGATCCCGCCGAAAACGTTTTCCTCTCAATTTTCATTGCTTTAATTTTAACGGTGCTTAAAATATTGGTTAAAAACTCTGGGTCCTACAATAATTAGTGCTCTCTTTAAAATTGAATAATTGGTTTTTATGCCCTAACGCATCTTAATTTTGATAAAATATTATAAAAAGTAACAACATTAAAATGAAAAAAATAAACATAAATTGCTGTCATATTTAACTAACGATTTGTCGCTGAATTTGTTGTAATTCAATTAATTGTCATTTTAAACTGAAATATCAATTTTAATACAATTTCATTTTTTAATGTATAAATGTATAATTAAATATAATTCAACTAGAACGCATTTAAGCAAAACAAAGAAAAAAATGATAGAAAACTAAAAAAAACAATTATTGATTTTTATTATGCAAACAACAACAACAATTAGACGAGAAATTTTGCTAAACTGGGAATACTCAGATATATTTCAGCCATATATCATTTATAATCAAATTTATTTAACTGATAATTCTCCGCAAACCATATACAATTTATAGGAGGTGGTTGGAATTTGATGGAGAAAATAAGATTTAATATCTAAAGATATATTTGTAAAATCGGCAAATGTCACCCCCGATGACACACTATATATTTATATATATATATATATATATATACATATAACTTCAGAAATGTCGAGAGACTTATTTAGTCAAAACGTTAACTAGTTTTATATTTTCGATTTTATAATTTTGTATTTGGCATCGTTTTTGAGATCGTAAAACACCAAAAACAAAATATTGACACACACACAATTAAATCCACATACACATGCATATTGACACACACACATACATACACTAACACAGGAAAACAGATACGGTTACGTGCTCGGACAGATAAATAACACAAGCAATACAAATTTTTTTTGAAGCCAGCTTTTTATGCTGTTTGTCGGCTGTCATTGTCATTGTTGCTTTTGTTGTTATTGTATTTGACCAAGGTTTATTTATATGTATAGTCAACTTTGGTTAAATAAAGTGGCCAACAATTTAATAGCAGCGTAACAACAACAACTTGGGGCAAGCTAAACCAAATGTCAGCCAACAGTTGCAAGTTTTTTAATTTTAATACACTGCTTTCAGCCTGCTTCCGGTCTGCTTCGGCCATATATTATTGGCAACATGAAACCTGGTTAACTGGACTGCCTAAGATATCCTTGGCAGATGCGGAAGCAAACTCATTTCAAACTGATTTGATCAATTATTTGATTGAAAACAGGGGATTCTGCAGTCGGATTGCTGTTGCCAATTTTTTTTTTATTATTTTGTTTTTACATTACACAAATAAAAAATAATTTAATTGAGCGCCTAATTAATGTAGTCGCTTTAAGCGCCTGCAAAATGGATGTCAAGATTTATTTTATTATCTATTGTATATACATTTACGCACACACACACACACACATACATACATGTGTGTTATTTTTCTGCATTGAATTTAAATTTACATATTATTGTTGAACTTTTTGTTGGTTTAAAGCAGAACGTTTTTGTTATTGTTTGGTTAATTTTTTTTTTAAAGCCTGCCAACCTAATCGTTCTGTGTGATTTTATGCGGTTGCATTGGGGCACACCGCACAGCCCGCACGGCCCACTTGAGGACCAATCCCAATCCCAATCAAAATGCCCAAAGCGAACTATTATTTTTGTTGCATGCGGTTTTCCGTTACTCAAGTGTTAAATGAAAAGCAAAAAAAAAAAAAAAATGCAACTGCAGCAAATGCCAACTGCATCAATTAATACGAAATATATATATATATAAGCCTATGATATATGTATTTGATGGATGGTTGGGTGGATTATATATGTATGTGGGATACAAGTAAGTGTACTGAATGACACGATAATGATACAATATATATATATATATTTATATATGCTACGGGGGTAAAGGGTACTCACTCTGACAGTTGCCAATCGGTGGCATGCGGAAGCCGGAAAGTGGATCCGTGGAGAAGTGGAACGGTCGCTGGCCAAAGGCGAAGTGAAATTGTTGTTGTTGCCCTAAAAGGGATAACACTAAGTTTTTTTCAGTTTTAATTATCTGTCCTTAACTAAATGGTTTTTTTTTCAGTTGTATTTCTTTTTTTTTTGTGCTTGTGTTTAAACTATTGCAAATCTTACAGAGGCTCTGCAAAATTGCATTCAATGGTATTTGGACACACATACATTGTCTCTCTCTTTCTCTCTCTCTCTCCCCCTCTCTCTCTGCTCTTGTTTATCCTGCTCCCCTTTTCTTATCAAGCCGTTGTCTCCCATTTTTCAGTCGCCATTTTACGGCAGATTGTATTCATTATAAAATAATAACCTTTTGTCTGACGTTGGCGGCGGCAGCAGCTTAAAAACAACTGCCATTTATGTGTGTGTGTGTGTGTGTGTGTGTGTTTGTGTGCACCGCAGAAAACTGAGCCCTCTGCTCGGAGGCGTTGCAGTCTGGCTGCAAAGGATATAAATCATGCCATGGATTGAATTGTTGTTCTCGGACTCCACAGATAACACTGCCAACAGTGGCAACAAGGACCACAGCGGCAAAGTGGCAACAATGCCAACAACTACAACTCTGGCTACAACTGTTGGCTAGTCTGCAGCTAAGTCTGAGCTGGGCTGCCTTAACATATGCAAAGTAAAATATTTGCATGCTTATAAATATGCATTTCTGCTGCTGCTGCTGCTTAACGGGGAGTCGACACTGTTTATTAAATACACTGCGGGGCAGAGAGACTACAACTAAAACAGTGACAGAAA
Organism: Drosophila dives; assembly: GCA_035042365.1. Taxonomy (NCBI): domain Eukaryota; kingdom Metazoa; phylum Arthropoda; class Insecta; order Diptera; family Drosophilidae; genus Drosophila; species Drosophila dives. The sequence goes on along the minus strand of JAWNLJ010000443.1, from coordinate 2,040,699 downwards.
GAGAGAGAGAGAGAGAGAGAGTGGTGAGTAGAAGGTGCTTAAATGTATTGCTTTAATATGAACTGATTCATTGTGAAAATTAATATATTTTTGGTGTTTTTAGATTTGTTGGCGGCTCTGTTATTGGCCATTTGTCAGTGGCTATTATGTAATATGTAATATTTATACTTACTTGTCTTGGAGCGCGGCTCGCGTGGCCCGTCGACGGTTACTTTGATCGCCTTGTTGTAGGTGGCTATGTGTGGTGGATTCGTTGACACGGTGATGGTTAATGTGAAGCTCTTCCCTGCAAACAAAACAAATCCAAACAAAACAAAACAAAAGTTAGTTTAACAAATTGATGACTATGTAGCTCTCCAAATGTACTCTAGACACGCGCGCCACATTTATGGCCTCAAAACATCGGTCGATTGTCACATCGTAAAAATCAAAAGCAATTTTTGTTGACTATAACATAATAATATTCTGTACCAGATAAGCTGGCTAACAATGTGGGCCAAGCAACAATATTGTAATCTTGGATTCCAATAAGTAAATGTGACAGAAGTTAAGGATAAGTAATAAAATATGCCTCTAACTCGAAAAGGGTAGTCTTTAAATGTTAATAAACGAATTAATTGTCCAAAATTTCCCAAAAATTATTACTAATCTACTTTGTCAATTTGTAAAATCGAATTATCTTGTCACCAATTTTATTAAACTAGCAAATTTAGATAATTTTAATCAAAAACCATAAAGTTTTCTTTTATAGCAATTTTGAAGACTTTTTGCCAGCCGAATCAGACTTTAATGTATTAATTATGGATCACTTTTGGCAAGTCTTTGAAACATTTGACACTCTCACCCTGTCGTCCTTTCCACAATGCAAGAATTAATTACAATTCAAACTCATTGTCTTTCACATACGACTCACACACACACAGTCACACACACGCACACACACACATCGTTCTATTGCTAAGAAAATACCCCCAATTCTTGAAAGCTAAGATTTATTTCATTTGTGCCACACAGTTTTCTTTTAATTAACTTGTTACGCCTACCCCCGCCTACGCTTGAGAAGGACCTACCCCAAACCCCCCGCCCCCCCACAACACGGCATGACTGAGTTCTTTTTGCCATTGTCAAGTGTTGCCAGGCCCACGACGAATTTGCAGCGATTCAATTAAAAGCATTTCAGCCATACTCCAAACTCCCAACTCCCCAGACATTTTGCCGTTTTTTGTCTTGCCTGTCTATGACAACGTGGCGTATGTGCAATGTCTTCAAGTGTTGCTGCTGCTGTTGTTGCTGTTGTTGCTGCTGTTGTTGCTGCTGTTGTTGCTGCTGTTGTTGCTGTTGGCGTTGCTGTTGCCCTTTGCCCGTTGCCGCCGTTTGCTTTTTAAGTTGACAAACAAAGCGTAAATCATTTCGGCACACACAACAATAAACCGCCAACTCATACACACCTCCCCCACTCCCCCCACACACACACCCACACAAACACACACACGTAGCCTGAGGCTTACACATGTTGCTGGCACACTCCACTGCGGCTGCTGCCAGCGCCGTCTTGATTTTGGTGTACATCTTCGTCTCGTTCCCCTTCCCCGTTCCCGTTCCCGTTCCCGTTCTCAATCGTCTTTTTTCTAGTCCCCACCAATTGCGAAGTCTTGGTAAAAAAATGAACTTCGTCGAAAGTTTGTTTGCAGTTGCTTCAAGTGGCATTTTGTCTTCGTCCTTTAGCCCCCTTGGCCTCCTTGGCCTTCATTTGTCCCGTTTGCTGCAAAATGCTTTTCCGCACTTAGCCCTCATTGTAATAAAGTTTACTTCATTGTTGTGCTATTTTTTGGCTATTCTTTCTCAACTTTCTCTATTACAACATAATATTATGGCGATTAAGAGAATTACAGATTCCATAAAATAAAAGTGTTGATTGATTCGTCGTTGCATTCATTAGAATTACAGCTATAAAAATCGAGCTATAAAATGTATTTCTATATTTATTTAGTTAACTAACTATAATTTTATTATTTAATATTTTTAGTGATGTCAAATTTGAACATCACATAAAGTGCATTTATTTTGCGCATATTAATCATATATCGAAATTTTTTTTATTTATTTAGCACTTGCAATCGTTGAGACCAATTGGAAAACCAGTAAAACGATTCTTTCTCCAAAGGCAGCTGTAATAAATTATGGTAAATTTGAGCCTCAATAATATCAAAATCGCTGGCCGAAAACAGTTTTGCTGCCAATGCTGTGAGTCTCATAAATCAACAAGTATCAAGGAAAAAGGCAAAACGATGCATTAAAAGAAAACTGGAAGGGAAACCAAATAAGCCACAAAATACGTTTTGTGCTGGCCGACTTACTGGCTGGATTAGAAGGCTCAGAATGCTTTTAAGGGCTTACCTCTCAAAAAGGTAAAGTAAAATTTCAAATTGGCTGATGTGTTTGCCAATGGCTGAAAAAACAAATAAGCGTGGGGCCAAGTGGAGATGTGGCTGAAAGGCTGTAAAATATGACAAGCGGTGTAAATATTTGAGTATTTGCGTTTGAAGAGATGAGCCAAAAATGTAATTGCCAATAATCCGAAAATTGTAAATTTTAGCACACGAAACGTTTACGTGTGCCTAAGCTGTTCCATGTGTGTGTGTGTGTGTGGGTGTGTGTGCATAGGAAACGCCTTCTTGTGATTTGTGATACAGCCACAAACATTGACAGACAGGCAAATAAATGCGTTTGCCTGTGCGTGTGTGGCCTACTCCACTTTGTCTTACGGCGCCACACTTCACACACACCACTCACACACACACACACACCCCCATCCCCCCTATCGCCACTCCACACCCTTGCACGACACGTGTAGGTGTTGTATGCCTTTCATTACCCAATTGATTTATTACGCTTGTTCTGTAAATTGCCAAGGATTTGCAACAAGGATTTCAATTATTTGTCAACAGCTTTGATTTTAATGTTGCACACAAAATGCTCCTTCCATCCATCCCATATCAGCAAAATGAGTTGCGAAAGCAATTAATCGGGGCACTGAGCAAACAAACTTCGATAATATTATTTAAATTTTAATATATATATAAAATAAATATAAAAAAAAACTACAAGCATTAGAAAAAAAAGAGTTTAGTTTTTCTTAAGATGTAAATGATCGACAAATTAATTGAAATATATATATATATATATATGTGCTAGTAGAAGAGATTTATATAATTAGTGGATGAATAAGGCCAACTGAAATAGATAAATTAATTCAAGCTGCAACTTTAAATTTTTATAGTTTATATTATGAATATTTTTCGAATACAGTATGTATAATATATACGAAGTTATCCCAAATGCTTAAGCTGGTAATACTGTGCTTTATCTCGCTTAGATCTTTACAAGTGAGTTCATCATAACTGTAAGTGACACATTTTTGGGGCCTGCCTGTTGCTTTCCTTCAGAAACTCCAACCCGCAAGAAAACAACGATAACAAATCCCCCCCAGAAACCAAAAGCAAATTGTGTTCGCTTACAAAATTCTAGACTCAACGCGTGTCCTTTTCACACAGACTTCCCCGCCTCCACCCCGCTCCACGGGCTGAAGCAGTCAAGGTGTCAGTTCGTAGAAGTTTTTTATTAGGGTATTGTATTAAGCTTTGATTTTCTTACATATTTATTGTTGCTGTTGTTGTTGTTGCTGTCTTGCCTTTTTAACGCCTTCTTTTGAAGGCTAGAAAGCAGCTGAGGGGTTCTCGACTTTTGGCAGGCATTTGTCTTGCCTTTGGTTTACTCCAGCGCCCCCAACCCGACTCAGAGCACGTCCCCAATCTAGACGCAAAAACTCTCACCCGATCTGAAAAAATTTTACGAAACGGGCGCCCTTTTTGTCGTTTGTGTTTATATATATATATATATATATATTTTTTTTTTTTTTTGGTGGTGGTAAGGGGGTGCACGATGCCTTTCACTTTCGATTGTTTGCCTTGGGTGGAGCGCAGTTCATTTTGCGGCTGTCTTAAATGGCTTGAGAGAGTTGTGTAAATAGAAACCTCAACGCAGCGAACCCAAAGCTTAACTTGCCATCCTTATCGATAATGTTGATGCGATGGGATGAACTGCGGTGCGGTGCGGTGCGAAGTGGTGTGTTTTGGTGCGGGGTGTGGTGCGTTGCTTTGTGATATGATGCGACGGAGAAGTTATCGACGTGGCAAACTCTCGTAACAATCGCCAACTGGCACCGCCGACTCCCCTAGCCCTTTGTGTGTGTACGTGTGTGTGTGTGTGTGTGTGTGAATGCGTGTGTCTGTGCGTGTGCATGGCACTTTGCTAATTAAAAGTGTAGCCTATTGCAGGACGGCGGGGCCAAATAAATCGATGCCTAGGTAATTAAATTGCATGACGCGAGACACGATATCCGAAAGGCCAATTGACGGAACTGGGGTTAGGATGATTGTGGTTGGGGTTGGGAAAGTGTGGGAGCGGAGTTATGCCATCCATTTGCTATTTAAATATTGTAATTTGCAGACGACAGCAGCAGAAGCTGAAACAAAATGGCAGCAGAGGTCCACTCAGGCGCAACGATTAGCAGCGAGTGCCACACAAAAAATCACTCATACGCAGCGTTGCGGAAAGCAAATCAAACCGAAGCAAACCACAGGCAATTAACACAAGCAATGGCAAATCTTTGCCTAACCTAACCAAATCTTAGGATGTGGATAATTTACTTATTGTACACACAGTTGCGCTGTGGTTTGATTTCATATGTGGGCTTTCCACGCCAAAGCTGAGCCTCAGCTCCAAATCAAACATCGTCCGTGGACAAACAACAAAAATCCTGATTTTTTTTACTGCGAATGCCTATCAAATCGAGACGCGAATGTGCTGGCATTGCAGCAGTGGCTGCATAGTCATGTTACCCACGGGAAACCAGTGGGGTATGGTGCGCTGGAGGGGGCGGCCATTGTCTGGGGTGGCTCGTTAGCCCGGCACAGTTGTCGCTGCATTTCGCGGGCTGCCAGACGGCCTAAATGAATGGGAAAATTTACAATTAAACGCCTCAATGCGAATGGGAATGCGAATGCCAGCGGGAGACACTGAGAAAATGAGAAATGAGTCGATGGACGCGTCTATTGGCATGCCCAATGGATGACAATGCATGAATGGACAGTCGGACATTGGTGCGGATCTCCACTGGGACCGTTGCCGTTGCCCTTGTCCTCTTTCTCTATCTCTTTCTTTGTCTCTCTCTCTCTCTCTCTCGCTCTGTCTCTCTGCCTCTCTGTCACAAATGCCACAGTTGAAGCTTTGGTTTTTGCGGTTCTACCGCAGCGGATGCGTAAGCCCCTCTCCCTTTCCGTTCCTCCCCACGTCCCCTGTGTTGTCTGTTTGTTTGACAGTGCAAAAACTGAGTTGAGTTGCGTCCGTTTTGGGTTCGCTTGATTCAGCCGCCATTTCATTTGGGTCTCCGTCTATAAAATTCAGTTAAAAATACAGGTATTTCACGGAATTTTCGTTACCTTTCGTAATTAATAATGCTGAGTCAACAACACTTTTACGCCTTTTTCAGCCACAGTTCATTTCGCTTGACACTTTATTAAACTCTTTAAGATCAATCCACTTATTCGAGCAGATGGACGACTGCAGCAAACGGAACTCGTCTGCTAATGAACTGCTGACAATTTTCTACAGCCCTTTACAAGCGGTTACAAAAGGATACAAAAGGATGACGGCGTAAAAAAACGAAACAAAAAAAAAAAAACGCAGTAATAGGATAAAAAAGAAGTTATAAATTGTTGGCAGTGCAAAAAGTGGCTGAATAACACTTGGACAAAAGAGGTGGCGCTGAGAAGAGCGCACTCAAAACTTTTGCCACTCAGCGGACGGCTGCGTGGACGGGGCGATAATTGAACAAATTGTTTCGAGTGCATTTCGGCCACAAAGGAAAGAAAAGGGCCCAAAACAAAACCAGCAACCACCGAATCCTGACTGCTGACTGCTGATGGCTGATGGCTGAGAAGCACTTGAAAAGTTGTTTGGTCACAAAACGATGGAATTCCAACACATTGCGAAATGGAGATAGCGATAAGTTGTAAGCGGGGCAGATATATATATAGATATATAAAGCTATTAACAAAACTCTCTTGAAACTTATTGAAGTGACAATTCTTTGGAGTTTTGAGATATCCAAAACTGCTACTACTCACTTCTCATGATCTGTTTTTAATAGCGCTTTTTGCAAACCACAAATTGAAATTTGCCCACTTATAACCAACAAGTACGAATGCTGTAGTCGAGCGAGCTTAACTACGATATAATCCAGATCATAAATAAACATTTTTTTTAGCTTGAACTAGTTCTATTTTTAATCGGATATGTGTTCATGGCTACATCGATTATGAATATATATTCGTAAAGGGTTCGGAATTGTTTTCCTTCGATCAATTCTGTTGGGTTCAGTGCATGAGCAGGCAATGCTTGTTTGCCTTAGTAAATGCGATTTTTATTTGTAAATTGAAAACTCTTAAGAACTGAGGAGATACGCTTACCTCTGCCGCTGCGTCCCACGAATCGTAAGTCATTGAATTTGGCCACCTGGTTCTTCATGACGGCGGTGCAGTTGCGCAACTCGGCGCAATAGTTCTCATCGTTGCCGGCGCGCACCGTTACCATGGTGCCGTCCATGATGTCGCCCAGGGAGACGACCTTGAAGGCCACCGGCAGCGTCTTGTTGGAGCGCCAGTGCGGCGGCAAGACGGTGCAAACGAAGAGGGGGCTGCTGGTTCTTATCAGCTCGCCGGGATGTTCGGTAAGGAAATCGCCCAACGTGCGTTCAGCCAAAATGTCTGAGGTCATCTTGGTGTATGCCTCATTGAGCAGCTGGGCTGGTGTTGGGGGTGTATTTTGTTCGGTACTGTTGTTGTTGTTGTTGTTGTTGCTACCTGAGCCGTTGTTGTTGTTGGAGCCATTTGTGTTGCTTGTGTTATTGTTGTTGTTGCTGCTGCTCGAATTGTTATTGTTGGCAGTGTTGTTGCTATTGTTGTTGTTGTTGTTATTATTGTTGTTGTTGTTGTTGTTGTTATTGGCATTAGATGCCGTCGAATTAGTGTTTGTGGCTGTCAAATGCATCTTATCGCTGTTGTTGTTGCTGTTGTAGTTAATATTGCTGATGTTGTTGTTGTTGTTGTTGTTGGTGCTGTTGCAGTTAATGTTGCTGTTGCAGTTGATGTTGCTGTTATTGTTAATGTTGATGTTGCTGTTGCTATGTTGCTGCTCTGTGCTATAATGATTGCTGTACTGTAGCTGTTGATGCTGATGTTGATGTTGTTGTGGTTGCAATTGCTGTTGTTGGTGGTGCTGCTGCTGCTGCTGCTGCGTGTGGTGCAAGTGATGGTGTGAATAATGTGGAGTGTGCTGCTGCGGCTCTTGCTCAAACTGCTCCAGATGTCCTTGAGAGTGAGCTTGCACTTTTTTTAGACGCACAATCTTGTCGAATTTGTCCAAAACTCTGTTGGATTAACGAAATTGGCTCGCTTTCTTAGCCAGCTAAAAAAAAAATGCATTTTATAGTATTAGAATTATTTCGAAGATTAGCTTTTATTCATTGTTAATCGAAAAAAGGAGTTAGTAATGCATATAATCTATTTAAATATTAAATAATGTTTACCTTAACAATATAATTTCAACTGAGTCCAAATAGATATTGTATTGAATTGAAAAGGGCATTAAATGATAATTAATATATATATATAATTTTGGAATCTATGCCCATATATATAAAAAGCTTAAATAAAAAAATATCAGAAATTACATTTTTATTGAATAAGTTATAACATGCAAAATAATTTCTTAAGTTTCTTCTTTTTTTTTTTAAATAATTTCTAAGGCCAAAATTTAGCAACTAATCTTGTTATTTTCGTATGAAAAGAGAACAAAAAAAAGTAAGAATGCTGTAGTCGAGTGAGTGAAGATTCCATTCTTCTGTTAAAGATTATTAAGGCAGCACATATAATGGGTCTGGCTTTTATGGCTATCGTAAATCTAAATATATCGATATTCAAGAAACGCAGGCAGCTATCGATAAAATGAAGCAAACTTGATATGCGTGGGCTATCCGGGAGCCCATCCTCCTCTACCACATATAATCTGAAAATGAATACTAAATTATTTAAGACTGCAAAATGAAGTGTGGAAACTGAGATTAAATTGACTTAAATTTCGGGTTGTGTTGGCCACAAAATTTGCAGAGCCATCATGGTAATGTCTTTAAATCACAGCCAAACGGCATTTTACATGGTGCATGTTCCATGGTGCATGGTGCATGGTGCATTGTCCGTGCAGGTCCTGGTTGGGGCTGGACTGGCTGGTCGGAGGATCGAGTGAGCCTAGTGAACTGTTCGGACAGCACACATAAACACAAATCAATTGTCAACCACTCGACGCTGGGGCAATGGCGTCGTCATGAGTATAAAATGGTTAACGTGGAGCGTTGGACGTGCAACCTTTAGCGGAACGCAATTTGCGTTGCACTTTTCAATTTCCTGCAACGCGACAAAGCACATTGGTGCACGGCGGGCGGGGGTGTGGGAGGCGGTAATAGGCAGACGAAATGAACGACAGGAACTGGCACAGGACGTGTGGCTAGCTGTGGCATGCAACTATCCAAACGAAAATCTAGTCCTCATCCGCGTCGACGACATGCAACGACTGCGCCTTGCTGTAACCAGTGTCAAAATGATTGTGGACTCACGGGTGAGAGTTTGTGGTTTGATACTTGCATATTTTGTCACTTGTCGACGCTCGTCTCCCAAACGTCAACCCGGCCCAACATTGCAACAACATCCCATCATCATCATCATCATCATCAGTCAGTGCCAGTGTTTCCACACATGCCATGCCGTCTCCAGTTCAAACAGGCACGCACTGAAGCAGCCACCGTGAAACGGGAAACGGGTAAAAGGGAAAGGGGAAATGGGGTTTGGGTTGTGGTAGGGTAGGATGTATATTCTGACCGCATCCGCTGACCTTGTCGGCGGAGTTGTCATTGTTGTTGTTGTTGTTGTTAGGTCATGTAACAACTTTAAAATTCCTAGCTGCAGATTTTTCTTCTGTGCCAACCACGCCCCCATTGACAACGCCACAAACAGTTGTCCAGTTGCCCCTCCACAGCCCCCACCCCACACGACCGACATTTCTCCCCAATTTACCCCGACTTCAGTTGACCGATAAAAATTACTTAAAAATGCCACAGCTCATGGGTTGACTTTTGGCCAACAAGCACAACAAAAAAAAAAAGAAGAAAAAAAAAACGCTGACAATTGGGAATGGCAATGACAATGGGATTGGGTATGGGAGAATGGGAATGGATATATGGGTATGATAAAGCGCGAAAGGAAATCGCGGCGAAAATCCAACGGAAGCCAAACGTGTCGGCGCGTGGGCAGCAAAGCACCAAAAAGCAACAAAAGAGAAACAGCGGACAACACCAGGACCAGGACCAGGACCAGGAGCAGGACAAAAAAAAAAAAGGAATAAAGAATAAAAAACAAAAAAGAGCAGAGATGGTACAAAATGAACAACGGAGGCTGCGTGTCGCAGCCATTTCGGCATCCGACATTCTCCATTCACCATTCTCCATTCACCATTCTCCATTGACCACTCTCCATTCAGCGTTTACCATCCGCCATCCGCCATTTGGCATTTGCCTTTTATTGTAAATTTACTTTATAAAGGTTATTACGGAACAGGAGCCACCGACGGGTGGCTCTGGTCGGTTGCTTAATGACCTGCTCTAGACTGGACACACCAAGGCGTTCTAGGCCTGAAGATCGGGTCTATCTTTTGTGTTACTAAGATTAAAAACTTTTTCTTTCCATATTTTTATAGAGGATCTCTCGTAGCATTTCTAAAAAAAATAGCAAAAATATCCCAATTATTATTGGGATCTTTGTGCTCTTTGTGGCAGCGTGTTGCAGCAGTTTGGTAAGCCGCACGGTATTGAATTGTGGACAAAGGCAAATGGCAAAATGTTGGCCAGCTTAACGCTGTCGGAGAAGCGCGCCATAATCCGTGCTTACCATCATGGCACCATCAAGGAAATTTCTTCCATTTTTTTTTTCTTGCCAGTGCTGGGTCACGCGTGGTTTGTCACCTTATTGTTGTTGCTATTGTTTTCTGCTCTTCATTTTATTTTTTATTTTTTTTTTTTGTGCGACTGGCAATTTTTTTTTCTTAGTGTTTTTTAAAAGCAACTTTCTGGCTTGGGGCTAAATCAAAATTCATGGTTTTGTTAGAGGCGATGGCAATGGCGACGCTGCTCAATCCCGCATTGGTATCAATAGCCGGCCAACACACACACATGCACACGCACACACATGTACGTGAGCAGACGGTTTACACGAAAGCTTAACCCTTTGATGGCCCCACACACATGTAAAACATGTAAATTGTTTCAATTTGCGGCATTTGCCGTAAAGCTGCGCAATTTTCAACATGCCATGGATACGCTGTGTGTAAGTGCGTGTAAGTGTGTGTGGTTGTGTGTATGTGTGTGTGTGTGTTGTTTGGTCATTCTTCTTCTCTTTTTTTTTTTTCGTTGCTCATAGTTGGCATGGCCATGTACGTGTCCAGCTGTTGTGCTCCCACAAAGCACTCGAACCCAATACGCACCCGAACCCAAAAATACTAAACTTGTTAAATGTTATACCTATATATATATATATGTATATATATATATATACATATGTGTGTTTACATGTCTGTGTGTGTTTGTATAGGTGTCGTCGATGTCTCATCTAAAACAGCTACTGATGCGGCGGCTGCTGCTACTTTGATGTAGTTAAATTTTAATTGGACTTTGGGTTTTTATTCCCCGTCTGTGGTATTTCATGAATGCGTGTGTGTCCAGAAGTATTTCTCTATGTGTGTGTGTGTGTGTGTGTGTGAGTGAGAAAGTGTGTGCCAGCAGTTATATTAGTTCAACAAAGATGCTTGGCAATTAAAGTAAAAAACTCTGATTAATAATAGAAAATTGAGAATTTTGAAAATAATAAATGAAAATAAGTAGAAGTCATTTTTTATAAATGAATTTAAAAACTGAGCAAATTTTTACTCGCTACAAATATAAATTTATTAATTTACCAAGTTTTACTTGTTCAATTTCTCTCATGGAATAATTTGCCTATTTTGAGATTGCTTTTGTAGAAATTAGCAAGTGTTATTTTTATTGAACTTACAATTTCTGATAAGGCTTTGGATTTATTGGCTGCAAATGATGTGCTCTTTGCTCCTTGCTCCCTTTGGCATTAGGAAGATCTTAACTGGCATCCATGTTGGAGCATTAAGCAATCTGTATATGTTGACTCCTGCTTACGGTCTTTAAATTAACAACATTTCCTACTAACTAACAGCAAATTAAGCCATACATTGTTTATAAATGCTCAAGAGTCTACCGTGCTGAACAAGGCGTGGACGAGGCGGGGATGAGGCGGGAGGGGATGAGGCAGAACGAGGCAGGCTGTCTGCTGACTGGAGAGTACTGTATTCACTTGAAAGCCTAAATCAACTAACTTTGCGGCCTGCAAACTTATTTCCGGCATGCCGAGAACACTTTTCAGGCTGCAACACACACGCACACACACACGCACGCACATACACACGCACGTAACCACACACACACACAGACACAAGGACTGTGCAAAAATCAACAGCCAAAGAGAAGACACCAAATTCAACCATAAATTGATACAGTAACACGCCTCTGAGTCACGCCCCTGCTCCTTGCTCCTTGCTCTTTGCACCCTGCTCCCTGCTCCCTGTCTTCGTACCAAAAATGCAGCAAAACCGAATTGCTGCATTTGAGGACGATGCATTGCAATGCAATCCGGCCGGCTGCCTGGCTTGCTGGCTGGTTGGCCGGAGAACCAAAAACGAACAAACCAACAATCCCAAGTTTTCGGTCAACTTTGGGCCAAAACAATGCTGCAGGGCAATGCAGCAGGCGCCAACCACCAGTCACCAGCCACCAGCCACGAGCCACCGGACCGATGGAGGCAAGGGAGCAAACCGAAAACCAAAAACGGAAAGGCACGAGGCACGCATCTTGTGTGACTCGTTCTCGACCTCGTCCTCGTCTTTATTCTCGTCCTCTTTCCCGTCCTCGTCCTCGTCCTGGCACTCGCCTGCAGACTGCCATAATAACGTGCAGCGGCACACGTCCTGTCTAGCTGCATGTGCATGTGTCCTTTAGCCCACTGCCTCTGCCTTAATGCCTTGTGTGTCCTTGGTGTCCTTGGTGTCCTTTGTGTGCTTGGTGTGCACGCGTGTTGTGCGCCCCAAAAAAAAAAAAGGCAACGGCAACGGCAACTGCAACTGCAACTGGAGTTGGACTTTCTCTGGTCAATTCGCGGTTTTGCTTGTCACTTAGCCGACGCGCTGCCCAGCAGCGTCACCCGTTGGCCATTTGATAAACGACGAAGAAACCAAACGATGCCAAACGAGATGCCGTCACACGAGGCACACAACGAAGTGCTGCCACAGCCACAGCCACAGCCAGTTGCAACTGCTGCTTTTTGTATTGTTGTTGTTGTTGTTGTTGTTGTTGTTGTTGTTGTTGCTTTTGGTGTTGCTTTTGGTGTTGGTGGCCTCCAGGCGACAATGTGACGACATTTTATGTCCATTGAATTATCTGGTATTCGGGGGCTGTCAACTTTGATTGAATGACTGACTGACTGACTGACTGACTGACTGACAGAGGTAGAAACTGCATCCCTAATGAACCTAGTTTGGATGAAATCCACTCTTTGAACTGAAATCATCTAGAATGATTCAAGAGCATAATTATAAAAGTATTTTTGTTGTTAAAAGTAATAATAAAAAAAATAGTAATTAAAATCAAATCAAAATTAAAATATTAGAATTCTGATTCCTTATGAAAGACATCTTATTGAATAGTCACAATTTATACTTAAACTGGGAATTCATGAAAAAGTGTTTTTTTGCTATGATTGATACTGATAAATCAGAACTGATATAACTGCAGCTATGAGGAAAGGGTATTTGAAGTGCATTGTGTCAAATGTGAGCATTGCGTGCAGTTGTCGGTGACATTTTGAAGCTTTAAGTGGCGTAATAAGTCCGGATTGCTGTCGTTGAGAGCTGCCGGAGCGGCCGGAGTTTGAGGTTGTGTTAGAGTAGGCGGCGTTGGAGCTGTAGTTGGAGTTGGAGTTGGAGTGAAAGTCCTTGTTTGTTTGCGCCTGCCAGCAGCTAGCTTTGGCTTTTGCTTTTAAGCCGACTCCTTGCCCAGGACAAGGGGGAGCAGCCGTAACAGTTGGACCACCAAGTAGAGCAGCAGTAGCAGGAGCAGCAGCCAGCAATTGCAGCCGGTTGCCGAAGCAGGCTTTTAACATTTTTGAGGCTTGATTGGATTTTACACAGGCCTCTGCCTAAAGTGAAAAATTGCATTTTGAGCAGCTGCTGCTGTTGTTGTTGTTGTTGTTGTTGTTGTTGCAATTGTAGTTTGCTGTTTGCACTAAACTTGTTGATGTTGTTTTTGTAACTATTGCTGCTGCAATTGTTGTTATTATTGTTATTGTTGTTGCTGTTGTTGTTGTTGCTGTTGTTACTGTTGATGAAGTCGGATTTGGTTTGGTTTGGTTTGGTTTCATTTGGTTTTACTGGTCAGCCAGCCTGCGGCTGTCTGTTATTTTGAAATACTCGTTGAGTGGCTCGTTTGCGGTGAGCATGCATGTGGCTGGACACTCATCCCACCCGCACCCAGCCACGCCCATCTGCGCAAAACTACATAGAATCATTTTGTACTTCCCTTCCTCCCCCCTCAACAAAAAAATCTGTTCATTTTTCAAGCGATTTATTCAACACTCATTAACAGTTTATTAGCACCTCAAGCAGCCATCCCCTTTTCTGCTTGTGCCCCTCAAACACACACACGTCGCCCACCCACTTCTCCTTACTTCTCCCCCCACTCAACGCCACGCCCATCACTCTGGTGTTAAGTGTGAAAAGCCACGCCAATAGCATGTAAATGCAATATTGCAGTTCTACGGCAATTGAAATGAATTTTCCGGCTGCTTGACACATAACATAATTTGCGTATCCGGCCCCTGATGACACTTCCCTTCCCTCAACTTGTCCACACACTTCGTGCAACACTTGATGGGGCGCCCTGGGGCTTTATATTGCTTAAATGCATAAATGATGCATTGAATGCAGCTTCAACAATGCAGCAACAACAATGGCAACGTGCAACCGCAGACACATACAACCCCCGAAGGCGCCGCCCCCTTCCACACATGCCACAAAGTGTGTCTCCTTTAGATAACACTGGTCAGCCGACTCCTGTTAAATGCATTTACTCAAAATTCTCCTAGACTACGGCAATTTCAAATATTTCTTAATCTTTTGCAACGGCTTCTGAAATGAGCTCAAACATATGATTCATATTTATGGGAATCTAGTAATATATATATATATATATATCTAGTGCAGTGTGGAGACTTGACGATGTTGCATGTTGCCACCTTTGTCGTTGCAAGGCGCATCTCACGCAAATCCTTGATTTAGCCTGCTTTTCCTACGTTTGGTCTCAAGCTTGCAACACGCAACCCCAAACAACAGAATTGACATGACGGCACACAACACACACACACACACACAACACACACATACACATTCTTGTCGAGTTTGTCGAAATCACCGAGTTTAACAAATTAAATGACTTCTAGTGCGTACATTGTTTTGACACGGATGTCCCCACAAATCCAGTGCATGTCCTTTCGGTGCTTGGGTTTGGGCAGCGTCTGGGTTTTGCCAAATTGCTGTTGATTGCTCTCGGACACCACACTTGTAGCTGGGCGCCCACCTGCAATGTCCAGCATTTGACAGGCTACAATTCCCGCCGAGCCCCCGATCCCGACTCCGATCTCAATGTGCAACAACCCCATACAGACCATCATTATGGGGCATGGCATTGCTGCTGCAGGCACCGGGCACTGTTGTTGTGGTTGCAGTGGCGTGGAGTTGGAGTTGGAGTAGGAAGGGGATGGGGAAGGGGAATGGAAATATGTAGTGAAGCCCTGCACTTTGCATGACATGTTGTCAAATACAGCACGACTTTAATCATAAAACTATAAGACGATTTTATGCAGCCATCTGCCAAAGAGTTGAGCTGATTAACAGCACATTGGCTCCCTGCAACCGCACCGCACCGCACCGAACCGTACCGTTCCGTTCTGAACCGAACCGCCGGACCACCCAGCAATCCAGCGGCCACCTTTGATACGCATCATATTTTGTTTTTATGGCGTTTGTCTTGCGCCGTTCTTTTTTTTCCCTTCAGTTTTAATGCCTTTATAAATACACAACGGAGGCAGCAAGTCAAAAAAAAAAAATAAAAAAAAAAATAAAAAAAATTATGAGAGATGCATCCGAGTCGTGTGACGGGAGCCTTGTGTACGGCATCCTCCTTTGTTTATGGCAATTAAATTCCATTCAATATCAATAAAAACAAAAAAAAAAAAAAAACATCAGCAAAAATATAAATGAAAAATGATATCCATGACAACCATGCACATTCCAGAATGACAATATCTTTTGGCAGCAACTAAAAAATATAATTAAGAAATTGGTTTTTTTTATTTGCGCATTGTCTGTAAATATATTTGTAAGGTGGCAACGCTTTTAACTTTAATGCATTTGTTAAACAAAGAACAAAAATGCGTTAAAGTTGAAGTTTCTGTCAAGCAGAATTTAATTTTATTAAAGCACAAACCACAAATATCAGTTATGTATATTTAATTTATTTTAATTATTATTTCACTTTTAAGTTTTTGACAAATATCCGAAAAAAAAACTTGCCTAAAATCACCTTAAAATTGTTTCTTTATCACTTCACAAATCAAAATCAATTTTGGTTCTTCACTTTTTTGCTGATCAATCAAAATTAGGTGTTTCACAGTGCCGTTATTCACACAAGCGTTAAATTTTCCTTTATTATTTATTATGATTTTTTCATTTGTTTTTATTTTTTATTTTTTGTTATAGTTTTGTTTTTATTTGCATTTTTTTATGGTTTTCTCATTGTTTGTGCTCCACCGCAGCTGCGAACGCATCGCGCGTGTTTAAAACTGAGTTTGGGTACGAGTGTATAAATGACTGTGACTGTGTATGTGCGTGTGTGTGTTGTGACTGTCCGGTGTGTCCCATGTGTCTGTGTGTGGTTCTATTGTTATTGTTGCCATTTGAGTCGTCGCGCTTACTTGCCGCGCCTTGTGTGTTTGTGAGTGTGAAGTCTCTGACATTTAGCTAACCAAAATTTCATTGGATCTCGGTGTAAATTACACACATGCCATTGGATGTGCGTGTGTTTGTGTGTGTGGGCTGGCAAGGCATCGTTTACATTTGTGCTTGGGCATCTACTTTACTATGTAGCCACATTTGAGTCGTTTGCCGCCTTTGATGATGAGTGTTAAATATTTTAACGGCGCATTCTATTTTTTTTTTCCTTCTTCCGACTTTTTTATGTTATGCTCCTGCGAGTGAGCAGGTCTCAAGAGAGTATGTCTCTGCGTGTGTGTGTGTGTGTGTGATCTACATGTGAGTTGCCTGCTTTGTAATTTGCCCTCAGCACAGTCAACTCACTCGGCACAGCAATTCGACTCGACTCAACATCTCTCAATTAGCAAATTAAGCATTCCCCTCCCCTAGCCGACCCCAACACACACACACATATACATATACATATGCAGTAGCAGCAGCAGCAGCAGCAACGGCAGCAGCAGCAGCAAATTTCACTCTTGGCAAGGGTTGCAAAGTTTGGAGCAGTTTTGGCTCCGGCTCTCAATTTGCTCCCATTTTGCACTCGACTCAATTGTTGGCGCTCGTTGGACTCCGCCCCCGTCGCTCACGATCCCAGTGCAGCTTTGCATACATGCACTGTGTGTGTGTGTAATTTTGTGTGTGTGTGCGGTCAGTTTTGTGTGCTGCTCTGTTTTATTTTTATTTATTTTTTCTATTTCTATTTGTATATTTTGGGGATGGTTTTTGTTATTATTTTTGCTGCTGCTGCTGCTGCTGCTGCTGACTCGTTTTATATTTTTGCAGCACTGATTTTATTATTTTGCGTATGTTTTTGTGCAGCATTTTGTTTCGTATTTGCAAATCACGCAGTTACCGCCCCTTACCAGATATAAGCATGCCTTCCCCCTTCCCCATACTTTCTATGCAGCACCAACTGTGCCACAAATGCCGCCCACAGCATTTTGCGGTATGTGTGCCCCAGAGAGCAGTCGCAACAGGCTAAATAAAAATGGAATAAATAAAAAAAAAACGCAACAACAACAACAACAACATGAAACCAACAGCAAACTTGGAGGCTGGACTTTGTGGGGTGTAGATAGAGGGGGTGTGGTGGTGTGTGTGTGGATTGTGTGGTGCGGTGCACCGGCCGAGCCAAACCGGTGCCAACATTTTTGTGTGCAATTTTTAGTTAAATTATTTTTACACTCCCACACACACGCACACGCACACACACACGCACACCCCCAACAAAAATGTGGGCACGCAAATTCAATGCAATTTCTATTTTAGGCCCATCCATGAATAAGTGCGTCTATATGCTTTTGTGTGTGTGTGTGTGTGTGTGTGAGTGTGTTTGTTGTGTTTGTTTTTGTGCATGCAGTTTTTGCCAACTGCAGTTGGGTTATTGGTTTTTTGTTTTTGTTGTTGTTGCTGTTGTTGTTGTTGTTGTTGCTGTTGTTGCTGTTGCTGTTGTTTCAGCAACAAAGTGGCAAGTGCAGATTTGAAGTTATTACCAAAAACTAACCAACGTTTTGTGGGTTTGAAGTTGTGTGGAATAATATTGGTAGACCCAAAACGCCTTTGGCTTTTCTGTTGTTGTTGTTATTGCTGCTGCTGCTGCATTGCTCTTATTGTAAATATTATGTCGATTTTTGACACACACACACAACACACACATTTTTTTTTTATTTTGCATTCAAGGACCAAATATTTATTTTTAATTGGATGACAAAATGCAACAGTTTTGCACATAGTTTAAGCAAATCAGTTGACTATTGTATCGGAATTGGAAAATATTTTAGCAAAATGGGAAAGCCTAAATTGAACATTGCATTTGCAATTCAATTGTGGTATTGGACACATTCACTACTTTAGTAGCAATTCGATCACTCTTTCACAGAGATTTGCTTATCAATTTTTATAACTGATTTAACTTCCCTAAGCGAAAATTCAAATAAAAAAATTATTGAACTTGCGCATATGAAAATAAATAGTTCACCATTAAATAAGAGTCTTGGTTAAGAGGATTTTGTAAAAAAAAAAAGATGTACTTTCTAAAGGTAAAAAAGAAATTGCAGCAAGAATTTGCAATGTGCAATTTGCATTGTTATTTTTCCATAAGATGCAACACGAACACTACGTGCTGAACACGTTTATAATTTGTATACACCGAAAAAATGTACTGGGTTAACCACCAAACACACACACATACACACACACACACACAAAACAACGACAAACAAATGCAGCAACAACAATAAAAAAAAACAGCAGGAAAAACAGAGGCAGCGACAAAGTTGCGTTGTTGGTACAAAAAATTACGAAACCAAAAATCAGCAACCAAATATGTGGTTGCCACCAACAAAAGGTCTAACAAAAGGCAACTGAGAATGCAGACGATGGGCATGCACAACGCAGAGATATCCTAGAATATATATAGACAGATATCATGGAATAACAATAAATATGAATACAGGGTATAACACAGCCATCCACCTGGTAGGACTGTGACTGGGAGTGGGAATGGGATTGGGTGACTCTGTGAGCGATGGGCAGCTGAGATGCTTGGCGGCGGCCATCGTCAAAGGTTGCGCTGAAAAAAACCTGGACAAAACAACAACAATGAAAAAAGGAAAAATTGCATTGCAGTCTATCGCATCAGCAGCAACAGCAGCAACAGCAACAGCAACGGCAATCCACGGGCCGTGGCATAATAAACACACTGGCAACACGCGTGTCCAGCATTGGTGGCCAGAAGAATAAATCGAAGCGGGTATTCTTCCTGTTGCTGTTTCTACCGTTGCTTTTGTTGCGTTTTGGGCCTACCTCATCAGCAAACGGCAATGGCAACGGCAACAGCAATAGCAACAGCAACAGCAACAACAACAGCAACAGCAACAACAATCCGGGCAACGAGCAAGGAACTAGGTGTGAGTGCAAACGAGGGGCTGACAGCTGAACAAACGCAGAGCTCTGCAAACAAGTTGGACACAGGGACGCGGATGTCGGACAGGAGAGATGCCGGGCGCCGGGGGCAAGCAGGACGCGTTTGGTCAGTCGACTGGTTTCCGTTGCACACGCCGCGTATGCGTAATGTGCGAAAAGCGCAGCAAAATGAAAACGAAAAATCAATACAAAAAGTACAAAAAAAAGAGAAAAAAACAAGCAGAAAAACTGCATCAAAACAAAAAGAAAAAAAAAAGAAACGTATTAATAAAAAATAGACAGAAGAAAATGCAGTGCAATGCATTAAAATGCAGGCAGGACACGCATCCGGATTCAGGCAACGTGGCGCAACGCTCTCCACTCCCCACACACCACTCACCACTTACCACTTGCCACACACCACACACCCCGTTCGATTCATCACTCTCAACCTCTACCTCAACCTATGGCACCTTTTTGTGCTGTTTGCAACATTCAACGTGTTCATTGCAGTCAAACTTGTTGACAATGCTCGCATGCAAGAAGGCGCACGTCCCGGCTCCCGGCTCCCGGCTCCTGGCTCCAACACTGGCAACACACTCTCTCGCCACCCCTGTTCTTGGTCGTGTTCCTTTTTAAGGTTTTGCATTTTGAGGCCAACATTGAGGCCACGAACGGCGCTGCCTTCCAGCGCTGACAAACAAGAGCAACAACGCAGCCCACAGAAGCTGTTCCTGTTCCTGGTTGTTCCTGGTTGTTCTGGTTGTTGTTTCGCTCTTTTATCTCCATTTTTCGTCACTTTTTTGTTGTTTCATTTCACTTCCTTTTTTTGTCGGCTTCTTTGTTTGGCCAGCATGTAAATTTATGAGGCTGGTCAAGTAGTTGTGCCAGTTGCCTGTTTATACCCTGCACTCATCGAATTGCTATGCATTTGGGATTCACTCTGCAATCCGTCAACGGATCACATATTTTTTTATATATTATTTATTATATTAAGTTTAAACATTTTAGTTTTCTTTTCCTTTCTCACATTCATATTTTATAGCAACGTCAATTCCAAAATAATAAAAACTAAAAATATAATTCAAATAATATCTCGAAATTTGGGCACACATTTTATTTTATTATTATATTTATATTTAATAAATATTATAAATTATAATTTAATTAATATCTCGAAATTTGGGTACACATTTTATTTGATTATTGTATTTATATTTAATAAAAACTAAATTTATAAATTAATTAATATCTCGAAATTTGGGTACACATTTTATTTTATTATTATATTTATATTTAATAAAAACTAAAATTATAATTCAATTAATATCTCGAAATTTTATATTCAATTTATATGTTTTATAGCTTGAGTTGAGCGTTTGACAGCGTATTGAAAAGTCCAACAAAATTCATGGGTAGTTTTTTAATGCTTGCTGTGTGTGCTGTGTGTGTTGTGTGATTTTTGTTGGCCAGTTTGCCAATTTTTTAACAGCTTGTTAACATTTTGTCGCCTATCAATGCGCAGAGCACGGACGGAGCAGCCAAAAGCCCGACAGTTATCGTTGGGCAGCTGATCTGTTTGCGGTTGTTCGATGGGGGACAGGTGTCCTTTAATTGGGCATGTGTGTGTGCGTGTGTGTGTGTGTGTAGGTGTGCGTGTGTGTGTGTGTGTGGGTGTGCGGGAGTGTGTCTGTGTCTGTGTTTGGGTCAACACAGTGATTCCCGTGTGTTGTTTGGCTTGTTCCCTGTGATTCGCAGGATTCCCCTGGTTGCCTGGTTGACTGTTTGCCATTTTGTCCTTTTGTCCTTTTGTCCGATTTCCCATATTTAGCGTGCAACGTGCAAGGAAAATGCGTTAATGAAGTGCTACTCGAGAACTCATTATGCATTTTGCTCACGCTTTACATTTTTAATTGCATTTTGTGCCCATTGGCAGTTGCTGACGATGACGATGATGCCGACTCTTATTTGCCATCCATTGTGTCCAACTCCATGTCCAACTAGTTACCTCCTTGCAGCTGAATCCTTTCATTAAACGTGGCGCACGGTGAGCGATTAAAATGACCGCCGGAGCAGCAAATCGAATTAATTTTTGTAACGTGAAAATGACCGCATCAAGCAGCAAAAGCAAAAGCAAAAGCAACACCAAAAGCAACATTAAAAGCAGTTTGCCAGGAAAACAGGAATCCGCATTAAATCCTTTGCCGCACAACACATTTAAGTTGATGATTAAGCTGGCCGCTTTTTACGGTTTGTATATATAATTATATACATATATATATGTATATATATATACATTTGTATGTGCAATGTAATAGGCGACATTGCATCGCTCTATGTAAGCAGGAGTATTTTGTACATTATATGCTTAAGCACATAAAGATGTAATGACCTGTATACATGACCACCATCACCAACACCAGCAGAAGCACCATCAGCTGATCTTTTGAAGCGTGCTTTTGGGTGCCGCTTAATAAACTACACGAGTCAGTGGGGGCGTGGCATGGTGCATTTATTTTTTTGTATATATTTTAAATGGTTTTAATTGAAACTGCGCAAAACGCGAAAAAGGATGTTACTGTGGAAGCGGATGCTGCAGCAGGCCCGAATCACAGTGCTCGTCGCCAGCCAGCAGGCATATTTTAATGAATATTGAGGATTAAAGGAATTTGCGGATTTTCATTGAATTATGCATTTTGGCCGCTCCGTCCCGGCTGCGGTCTCCAGCCCCAACGGCACCACTAGCAGCAGTAGCCACCAGCAGCAGCAGCAGCAGGACATGGAGCAACGTATATTTCTTTGTCGCACGCGATGATTTATTAAGTCATTAGCACTTGTGTGGCTGCTGCTGGCGGCTGCCCACGCAAAGCTTGCAGAAGGATGCAGCAGGATGCAGCAGGATGCGACCATGTCTGTGTGTATTTGCATCTGTGTAGCATATAACTTGTAATTCTTATTAATTGTGTGTTGTTGCTGCTGTATGTGTGTGTGTGTATGCGTGTGCGTGTGTGTGTTTTTGTATGTGGTCGCATATTGTTCAATATTGTTCACGGCCTGGCATCGCATCGTCTGCTCATTAAGGCGCAGGACATTAACTGCTTAACCAAAATTCATAGTCATCTGCATCCACACATCATTCAAAGTTATGGAACTATTTTTATGAGTCTGCATCTTGTATAATTCCCATACTAACTCATTGTTGACTACATGATTTAAGCAAAAATTTAAAATAAAAACATAAAACAAAAAAATTAAACCATATATTTTAACTTATATTATTTTTGATCAGCACTTAATTTTGATATTAAAATAATACAAACTGCGAATAAAGATTTTTTAGTCACTGCAAAAAGCTAGGCAATTCTCAAAACTTAACCTTAAATTTAAATTTTCTAATTATTTTCTATTTGTTATTTATTTATTTACTTAATGATGACTTCATAAGCTGCATTTATTCAAGTCTTATATTAATTTCATGCAAATAATTCCTTTTTTTTTTAGCTAAACGATTTATTTTTCCGAGAAAAATATCAAATCATTTTGATATGAATTTCTGCATACCAGAAGCGAAATACAGTTTAAAATTCGTACTAAGAATAGCTTAAAAAACTCAATACTAATGAATAATAATAATAAAATTATACTTTTAAATTTGTTTAATTTATTTCTCAGTTATATATTAATTCTCTTCTTTTGTGTTTTCAGTTTCCTTTGGATTTTAATCCCAAAGATCGCATAAGAATCCTGGAAAAAGTTTGCATAAGCTTCAAGCCAATCTTGTAGGCCATTTAAGGATGTTCCAGTCATATATCCAATTCGGTTAAAGCCTGGTCTGTGTCTCGGGAATTGAGCTCATTGAATGCGACGCATGTGTGTTTGTGTGTGTGTGTGTGTGTGTGAATTGTGGGCAGCGGGCAGTGAGGAAGTATCTGCGCTACTCCAGAGAATGTCAGAAATGCGTGTGAAAAATAAACGAGATTTTCGCAACGCGCTTTTGATATTTTTGCATGACAGAAGCCAAATGAGAAAATGCGATTTTCCGCATTGCTCCGGCCAATGACATGAGCATGAACATGGCGGCAATGGCCACCGACAGCCGCCAGGCGATGTCCAATGGCCTACCAACTTAATGTGTTGGCGTTTCCTGACACACACGCACACACACACACACACACATACACATATACAAACACAGTCACAATCACAATCGTACACAATCATTCATACACATGATGAGCACACTCACAAAGACAGGCACAGAGATAATTTATACAATTTGCAGCAATGCGTTTTTAATTTAAATCGATAAAAGTTTCATTCGCACAAAAACAAACCAGACGAAGACAACAACAACAACAATAACAATACAATGCAAAATAAATTGCAAGCAACCCCAATACATTTCAAGCTGCATTCAGTTGCAATCCCAATCCCAGTCCCACTTCCAATCCCAATCACAATCCCAATCCCAATCCCAATCACAATCCCAATCCCAACTCTATTCAACATTCATTCCATATCTGAGTCCTGGTCTCCATTCAATTTCCAACCACTTTTAATTATGACAGGCAATAAACTTTAAGAAATTCTGTTTTTTAACAAAAAATATTACATTAAAAATAGGCTTAACAATTATTAGAATTAAATATTTGCTTTGGTTTTATCATGTGATTATCCATAATAAAACGAATAAAAATTCTTTAATTTTAAAAAATACCTTTTTTAAATAAAATCAAAGAATATATTTGAATGTGTGTTTAAAAAAAAATAGGCGCATAATTGAATGAAATAAAAATGAAGATATATTTAAAACAACTGCAATATATTTAACATATATTTCAAAAAAAAAAAAAACTTCCCAAAAGTTTGGTTTATTGAGAACTACAATTAAATATGTAAATAATAAAATCGTACTTGCAATATTTTGTATTTTTGCTTAGGATCACATTTTTTCGAACTATTTTCAACTGAGAAATTTTTTTGAAGATTCGTTGTAAATGAATTTATATTACGATATGTGCATATTAGATATATATATATATTTTGTATATATATATATGTTAAATATATGTTATATATATCGTATCGGTTGGTCATTCAAATGGGGCATTTAAGTTTTAATGCCTGCACTTTTTTTAATTTGAAATAATTGGCCAACGTGTGTCAGCTGCAACAAAACAGCGCAATTGCAATAAATATATATACATATATATATATATATATATATATCAAATTAAATCTAATTTAATTAAATATTTGGTGTAAAATAAGCCGAACGTGCAACTAACGCCGACGGGTGCAACAAAATGTATTGCCTACATTTAAGCGTCGGCAACGCTTGTGCTGAAATTGTTATCCTTTGTTGTTGCAGTTGCAGTTGCAGTTGCAATTAGTTTTGTTTTTGATTTGGCTGCCTTCTCAAATACACACACACATATAGATATGTGTATGTGCATATGTGCTCTTGTGCATTTATATTTGTATTTGTGTTTATTTTATTTTATTATTTTTTCTCTTTTGCGGTCAACGAGTTGGTTGACCACTTTCAAATACAGCTAAAGCCAGAGCCAGAACCAGAGCCAGAGCCAGAGCGAGAGCCATAGCCACGCCTATGCCCATGCCAAAAATACATTTAAAAAAATAATAATAAAAAACAAACAACTTGAGTGGTGAACCCGTCTGATGTCACTCCCTCCCCTCCCCTCCCCACCCGTCACTTGTCGTTGCTGTCGGTGTATTTGTGTTGATTATATGCACAATATTTGTTGCCTACTTTTGTTTGCATTTTATTTTTATTTATTTTTCACTTTTTTTTTCTTGTTGCTCTTTTTTGTTTGTTTTAAAATTTCACATGGCTGTGGTGGTTTTTGTGTGTGTGTGTGTGTGTATTATTTTTTTTTTTTTCTTGTGTGTTGATCTGTTTGTAGTTGTTGCTGTTGAATGCCTACAAAGTTGATTTAAACGTTTTACACCCGCTTGCCAATTTTTTGCCTTCTCACGCGGTTTGTTGTCTGCAATTGTTGTTGTTGTGATGTTTTTTCCCGAGTTTTTCTTTTTTTTTCAGTTTTTTTTTTTTAGTTGGTTGACCGTTGGGTTAACCGTTGAATTATCAATTTCGCGGTAGAACTTGCGGTGCATAAGTGCGGTTCACCGAAATGAATACGTTAAATTTTAATTAATTGCTTTAAGTAAAAATTGTGCATTGCGAGCATTTAGCGTTTGCCCTTTTTGACATGTCCAAGTGGATCATTAACTGCCCATCTTAATCGCTTGAAGTGACTCATTGATGAAATTGCATAAATATTAATATTTAATATTTTTGTATCAAGTTCAGATTAACCAATTGACTAGCCTTTCCACTGCCAGTAAGTTTTATATATATATAAGAACAGCTTGTCTAGTAAATTTATATACGTTTAATTGCAGACACAGCTCAACAATTTATTTATGTAACTTTTATGTACACATTTGACTATCTCTGCACTTTCTCCAGCATCAGCGAAATTATCGAAAAATTATAATCGTCATATTGAAATTTCTGCACTGAGCTTAAGGCACACAATATGGCAGCCATATGATACAAAATACATTTGACATTGATGTACAAATTCGAATTATTAGTCCACAATGACTTTGCTAGAGATTTATAATAAGAAATGCTGAAATTCTGATACATATTTTTTTGTTTGGTTCATAACCGAGTTTATGACTGTAATTTTATTGCTGAAATTTATCAAATGGATTTATACACGAAATGATTATCGAAATAAAATACATATTTATGTTACACATATATTTATACAAAGAAAATAAATTTCTTAATTTTAAAAATGCAAAAATGATAATTATATATTTGCAAATATGCAATAAAGTTAATTAGAGGACGATCTTCAGGTCAAATAGAGTAAATGCTTAAAAATAAATGTAGATATAGTACAAAAAAAAAAAGAAATTGTTAGAAATAACCCTAAAAATATTATATAAAATATATTAAAAAAAAATATCATAAAAAAATATATTAAAAATATTGTATTTGAATGACATTTGCATATCATAAAAAAATTTCGAATGTGTTGGTCAGGATTAACTTGCACTCTAAAGAAAACCCAAAAACAATATCATTTAATTTGTAAGATTCACAGAAATTGTTTGTTTACTAAACTTTCATTTGAGTTAAGAGGAAAGTTGGCTAATTTATATAAAATGTATATTAAGAAAAAGGGGAAAACTTACCGCTTTAGGGGAAATTGTTGCTCTCGCAGTTGATGTTTACGATATTGTTTATTATTGTGAATTTAACAGGATTTGTTATTTGTTTTTATTGCTTTGCAATTCTGAACAATTCGTTGCAGTTGCTTTCTTGGATTGAGTTACAAACTTGCTGGCTGATCAGGAGACGCACTTGATGCAGGCCATAAGGGAACCGTTCAACTTTTTGAATGAGACACCAACACAAAAAACCACACACAATTGCGTTTGTATTGGCCAAAAAAAATAAATAATATTGAAATTGACGTTGTAATTGTTATCGGAATTGCAATATCAATCGTGTTGATAACCGCTTTATCTTGTTGCGCATAATACGAATACGACGAATCGCAATCCAATCGAATCGAATCGAATCGAATCAAATCGAGATGAGCGCCCGGAGCGGAACGGAAACGCGGCCGCCAAGTTAGTGGTCAGAATGCAAAGTGACACATGGAGCTCCAGCTCCAGTTGCTGTTGCTGATGATGTTGCTGCTGCTGCTGCTGCTGCTGCTGCTGTTGCTGCTGCTGCTGTCGTTGATGCTGCTGCCGATGCTGTTGATGCTGCCGATGCGGATGCGGCCAATGCTGCCCCGTGCTGGCTTCAACTGCATTCGGCAATACCGAAGCCGCTTTGAGCGCACCCGATTTGTGTGTCGCCACGCAATCGTTGCACTTGCCGAACGTCCTCAAACTCCAATGCCCCAACGCAACAAACAAACGGTAAACGCGACCAACGAGAAACGCACGAACGAGAGCCACGACGAACTATAACCGACAGACGAAGCTGTGATTGCCACACGACCAGTTCAAGTCCGTGTGTCCAATGTTGCTATTGTTGTTGTTGCTGTTGTTGTTGCTGTTGCTCCTATTGTTATTGTCGTGTTGCTGCTGTTGCTGTAGTTGTTGTTGCTCGCACTGCGTGCGTGCGCTTTGAACCGGTTAACAGCACAATTGCAAATGATAACACGCACACAAAATGCCCGATGAAAATTTTCGAAATTTTCACACAAAAAACTTTTCAAATTTTCAAAGCAGCGGCGACGCCGTCAACGTCGCTCTGTCTGTCTATCAGTCCATGTGTGTGTGTGTGTGGGCGTACATACAACACAGACCACACACATGTATAGACTCACGCATGCTGAGCAAAATACACACACACCGACACACACACACACACACACATGTGTGTGTCTGTTTTTTTGGTTTAAATAACTCAAAAGGGAAATTGAGTTTGAGCGCAAAATTTTGAGCGAGCGCCCCCAAAAGCGGATTACGTGTGTGTTTCCAGATTTATGCAACAATTAAAAGCGACGATAGACATGTATGTGTATGTGTGTGCGGAAACGGAAACGCAACCATAAGCTGGAGTGGACTCCGTACTTTGGTCACTTGTGCACCACAACCAAAAAAAAAAAAAATACATCAAAAACACAGCAAAAGGCGCGCGCGAAGAAATCAAATTTGGAACATTGGGCGAGATCCGTGTCGGGAGAAGATGAGGGGAAACTTGGAGGTAAACCCCTTTAGCATTTTGCTGGTCACTTGGTCAAGGGTTGGCGCCACTCGCCGCCACTCACTCTGCATCTTCGTACTCGCCTGTTCTGGCCCCTTTCCCCGTTTTTGAGGCCAACCCGTTTTCACTCATTTGGACGGTCTGAAAATCAGGTTTTATTTCTACACAAAATACATAAATTTTGCATCATTATCAAACGGGTTTTGGGCGAGCGCACAACTAGAGATGAGAAAACCACCCAAAAAACCATCCACTGTGGGTGGAATTAGGGGGGGGGGGGAGGTGCGGAGGGGTTGGGTGGGGCGAACGGTTTGGCAAATGAAGCGAGATGGCTATATTAATGAGTGGGTTATGTACGTGTGTGTGTGTTTGTGTGTGTGTGTGTGGCCCACATGAGCGAAATGCTCATTATCATAAACAACAACAACAACAACGAGAACAGAACAGTAGCAACAGCAACAGCAACAACAACAACAACAACAACAACAACAGCGACAACCATCCACCAACAAATTGTTCGCTGCAACATTTTACATAATATACAAGAAACATTCAGAGTTAAATAGACACATTCGCTTATATGAACAGGCAGATAGTATATCGTCAGTAGTTGGTCGCTTTAACAGTGCATATACATATATATATATATATATATATTTATATATATTTATTTATATATATATATATATATATATATAGACATAGTCGCTTGCATACTTAGAGAATACAAAACGCCGCTCAAATTATATACAACTCAAAAACCTGAGCAAAGAACTGAGAGCGAGTGTATGTGTGTGTGTGTGTGTGTGTGTGTGTGTGTGTTGGTTTGTGTGTTGTAGTTTTGCATATAAAATGGATTTTAAACTATTGGGAAAACTATCGCATAGCCAGCGCCATTTGCCGCATTAGTTTGTAGTTGCGTTTCGACTAGAAACATTGCGGGTAGTAAAAGTTGCAAACGTTAGCTCGACACACACACATACACACACACACACACATTCACACACACACACACCCACACACCTACAAGGTCTGCTTAACTTTATACTCCTTAGCCAGCGATAGTTTGTGAGAGTGGAGTGGAATGAGCGGGTATTTGTGAATGTAAATGTGATTGTAAATGTGAATATGAATGGGAATGTGAATGCTAGTGTGAGTGTGAGTATGAGTATGAGTGTAAGTGCTAGTGTGCGAGAGTAGACGAGACTGTACTTAAATATGCAAGTCCCGAGCACATCTCTATTTAAATTGATTGTTCTTTATTTTCTATACATATTTGTGCAAAATAAATGCGTATTATTTTTTATACACAGTGTCCAAATGCACTTTGAAACGATAATTAATTGTGCAATTAATTTAATTTAATTTAATTAAATTTACCCACTCTTCAATCTTTGCACAACTATCTGACTTTGAAGACAAGCAGTTTCTGATAATTATTTATATTGGAAATTTTTACCTTAAAACGTTGCTTGAATAATATTAAAATTATAAACTATGCTGATGTAAGTTTAATTTTATTTTAATAATAATATTTAGTATCCATTGCACATATAAGAAAATTATTAAAATAAAATCATATTTGTAATAATGATAACTCTTCGGATGCGATCTGAATTAATACCAAATTCCGATTCAAAATACTCTGTTTTATTAAAATGCATTAACTTATTTAACATATTCTGCTAAAATACTTTTTGGTCAGTAGATTAAAAAAAAAATGCATTATTATATTTACTATATTCACTAAATTTGAATTTTTCAGATGAATTTGTAGGGATTTATAATGCATTCACATTTATCGATAATTATTTTCATTCTTTTGACACAGCTCAAGAATTGTGAGGAAATTTTCAACCTGTGTTGAACCACTGTGCACTTATCAAGACACGAGTGTGGCAACAACAACGCATTTGTTTTCACATGTGCTGCAAGCATCAGGCAAGCATTGCCCTACTGCACCCCACCTGCCCCCCGAAACCATCAAGCCTTGTATTGAGATTCAGTTTCAGCTTCAGCTTTGGCTTCATTGAGCATCACAGCTCGGCCAGCCAAAGGCAGACCAACAGACCATCATCAGCATTATCCTTGTACGCACACACACACACACACACACACACACACACACATATAACGGTCGCTGTGTCAATGCGACCTTTTCTAACTTTAACAGTGCAAAGGGTGAAGCGGTTTGTGGACGAGGCGGGGCCGGGGCCGGGCCCGGTGTGGGTCAGGTGGCATTTGGGCCACATACGCCGCGTATTTCTGATGGGCATTTCTAATTTTCAAAGTTTCAAGCATGTGTGTGTGTGTGTGTGTGTGTGTGTGTGTGACTTAACTCGACTCGACTGTGTTAATGATTACAAAAAGCTTTGGCCGGATCTCGCCTTGCATTGTTGTTATTGTATTTACTTCCCGGCAATTAATGCGTGCAACATGCGCGTTTTAATTTAACGCGAGTCCTGCATGCCCCTTATACATGTGTGTGTGTGTGTGTGTGTGTGTGTGTGTTTGCCAACCCCTTGCCGTACCACAAAACCTTCCGCGACTCTCTGCCGCAACTTTTGTTGCTTTTCTGCAGCAAATTTTAAATGGTTTTCCACACAACTCTCGTTTCCGTATCCGTGGAAAACTAATGGGAATCGGACCAGTTAAGCAAGCTTTACGCAAAATGACTCTGCTGGTGGCCCAGGTAAATCACGGCATGTGGAGCGATATGTGTTGCAGGAACTGCATTTAAGGGGCGCTTTCTGCACGCACATCAAATTGCCAAGTTCCGCTCGTAGCCAGGGGGCGTGTGGGGGGCTGCCGCTTGGAGCCGATTAGGCAAATGCCAAAACACAAACCCGGAGTGCGTGAACAAAAGTAAAGCGATTGCAATTGGAACTCTGATATGCGATACTCAGTGGGTACGCATAATTCCTCCCCTGCATACCCAATCCGAAACCGTTCCAATTTTGATTATGTTTAGTTTGGAGGCGCCACACATGATTTAAATAATATGCTTTGCATTGCCTCTTTGTGGGTGGATTAGGCATTTTTGCATGCACTACAATCCGATTCCATAGTCTGGAATAGACTACTTGGGCCATCAAACACATCTCCAGCTTCCCCACTCGGAGAATATTCAGTTTTGTGGCTTGTTTACATTTTGTGCCACGTGGCTGGTTAACAGCAACAATAACGGATTATGTCGGCTAACTCTATCGAATGATCGACTTTGAAAATACCCTGTTTAATAATTACAATATATATTTACTGCGTGCCAATAAGCATAGGGTTGCCAAGTGCTCTGAGTACTCTCAGAATAATAATTAATTTTGTATTAATTATTATTGTTAAAAGCCCACTTTTTATCAGCCTTCTTTTGACTGCAGGGTATAAGCAAAAAAAAAAACAGTTGAGCCCTAAATGGGGCAACTGTGCATTTGCACTCAATTCTGCAAAACAGAGTTGCCAACGCTTCAAATGTCAGACACTTTTTGTTTTCTTCATTTGTATATTTCTAACTAATTTTTTTGCATTTAATTAATTGAAAACCATAAACAGAAAAACAACAATAATTTTCTGAAATAATTTTATTTCGCATTGGCAACTCTGCAGCAGATGAGATATTTGTCAGAGCAATTGCACAATGCACTCATTTTGCCTGACTAAACTCACTCGAATCGAGTGGGGCACACACACACAACCATACTCACACACACACACATAGAGCGAAGCAGAGTTGAGCATCCCCTGACGCCGCTCTGGCTGTGCAGCAGCGGGCGGAGCAGTCGTTTTTCTAGTTTATTTATGTGCCTTTTTCTGGGATCCGCTGATTGGAAGAGGGCCGCCAACGATGTGCGGCGATGCTTTTATAGTTTTTTTTTTTTTTTTTTTTGTAATCTATTTTTCTCTCTTTTTTTTTTTGTTGTGTAAGAGCTGCAAGAGCTGTATGTGGGTGGCAATGTCACCGACCCTCCAACCCGCCCCATGCAGCAACAGCAGCTGCACTTTGCGGGCGTATGCCACTGGCTGGCTGACTGTCGGCCTCGATGGCGCCTCCGCGCGGCGTGCGGCATTTGTGGCACTCTTCTGCAGATACTTGTGGGTGACAATTTTTATTATTTTATGCAGCATCAGCTACACTTCGGGCTGATTAAATTAAGCACATCCCTTTGCCACACCCACATAAATAAAATTGCAATCAGACTCAGATTGCAAAATAATAATAAAGACTTAGTTGAGCTGAGCTGAGTCGGGATATTACAAGTATAGTAAAATATATAATATTATAAATGATATGATAAAATATATATTTTAGTCTATAACAAAAAAATAAAGGAACTTAAGTAATGCTGCATAATCCAAAGGTGGTTTCATTATTCTTGGGATCAACTTGATTTTTTTAATTTGAGCCAACATGTGGTATACGCAATGTTGCACTTTTTATTAGTATAATCGTGTTATAATCGAATGTGTACTATATTTTTACGATTCGTAGAAATCTGAATTTAATTTATAGATTTATTTTTATTTACTTTTTATTTTATTTATTCACTCATTATTTTTTTGTGAATTATTGCAGCGTGCTTGGCAGGCGTTGCAATCTGCACATTTTGTTGACGTCTGCCGCCATTTTTGCTGCTCTAGTCTAGCACCGTTTGATACCCCTAACTCCGCCCTCCCTGGCATGCCCCTTGATTCGGCTGGCAGTCAGTTTTGCCGTCGCTTCATTCGCTTTATCGTTCGTCTAGTTTTTGTTTCATTTTTACGTGTATTCAATTCGGTAGGGAACATGCGCAGACTTTTTTAGCCACACCTCCCCTCCCCCCCACCGGCGCACCAGCCGCACCCCCGCACCCCCGCTCCAACCCATCCTCCTCGCCATCATCAGCCCGCAGCAAAAACTGCAAGTGGAAAAGCAGCACTGACTTCAACTCGTTCTCGTAATCGTCCTTGTCCCAATGCTCATCCTCATCCGCATTCGCATCCGCATCCGCATCCTCATCCACAGACTGCCTCGTCGCTTTCTATACATAGACGAGAATCTCTTTTGTGGCATAGGTCGGGCATTCGCATAGCTGCTGCTGTTTTTGTGGGGTGTAGAGTGGGTAAGGTGGATTGGGGGGGGTACAAAAATAAATGCAATGCAATGAAAATTGTGAAAAATAGAAAAACGAAAGTATTCGTGCTTTTCATTTGCTGTTGCCCGCTTCGCAGCTAGGTGGGGGCACGTCTCTAAGTGGTGCCCCCTAGTGGCGGTTCGGTTTGATGCGATGGTGGTGCGGCCTCCAGCGTGGCTGTGGTTGGCTGCCTCAGCTTTTGGGGGCGTCTAGAAAAAAAATAATACAAAAACTAACAAATGTAGCTCTAGCATTTGAGGTAGACGGACGGACGGACGGACGGACGGACGGATGGACGGATGGTCTGTGGAGCGGGAGAGTACACGGGGGGAAGGGGCATCACTATTAGTGTAGCATTAATTAGTTATGGCAGACGATTTTGAGGTTACGTTTTCTGCTGAAAGCTTTTTACTGTACGTGAACAGAGCGCCAAGATAAAGCACATGTGTGCGAGTGTGCGTGTGTGTAAGTGTGCGTGTGTAATGTGTATGTGTGTGTGTAATATGTCATAAATAAAAAAAATTAATATATTTCAAGCAAAAGCGAGCGCATTCGCTGAACAGCGAAAGTTTCCACAAAATGTTGCTTGATTAGCAACCCCAATTTTGAGTATGAGTATGAGTATGTATGTGTGTGTGTGTGTGTGTGTGTGTGTGTGTGTGTGTGCTACTGTGTGTTCGCTTTCACATCTTTCAATAGATATTTTAATTAAATATTTATTTTCATTCCTTCAACCAGGCAGAACATAGCATGCCACCTCCAACTCCACCTCCACCTCCTCCTCCTCCTCCTCCTGCTCCGCACTCCTTTGCGCCTGACTAAAGGATTCGCTTAGTGTGGCGCACACTTGAGTGGCTTTCAATTAGTTGCGCCACAACTACAACAGGCGTCTCGTCTTTATGAAATGTACCCCACATACCCCAACACACACACATTCACACACACACACACACACACACACACGAACACACCAAAATTTCTCCACTTTATTTGGTCATTTATTTATTTAAAAAGCAATAAATTCATGGCAAGTTTTATGCGAAAGTATCTCGAAAATTAAATGAGCAGCGCTCCCAACTTAGCTCTTGGGGTTGGTCAACTCGCCTCCCACACCACACCACACCACCCCACCCCACACCCGCATACAGTCGCTAACTAAACCCTTTCCCAAAGGGTGGCTGGCTACCATGTAAAAGTCAATGGTGGTCAGCAGTCGACGGCAATGAAAAACAGTCTCGTGTCCAGCCTCAAATGAAAGTCCTAAGCTCAAGGCAAGTAAAAGCGAAGCAGAGCAGGGCAGAGCGGGGCAGAGCAGGGCAGAGCAGAGCAGAGCAGAGCGGGGCAGGGCAAGGCAAGCTTTCAACCCTTTCAAAGGCACCGCACATCCTTAAGAGACGTGGTGCGGTGCGGTGAGGGGCAGGTTTTGGGCAGTTT
Organism: Drosophila dives; assembly: GCA_035042365.1. Lineage (NCBI taxonomy): Eukaryota > Metazoa > Arthropoda > Insecta > Diptera > Drosophilidae > Drosophila > Drosophila dives. The sequence continues at coordinate 2,006,172 of JAWNLJ010000443.1, read as the reverse complement.
GGGTTGGCCTTCGGTCCGTCTGCTTTTTTGACCATTCGTTCATTATCAACACCAAAAACTAAACAAAATTATTTGCCTTGGCGGAAGTTGGCAATAAATTAGTTGGGTTACACAGAGAGCGAGAGAGAGGAAGAAAGAGAGAGAGAGAGATAGAGAGAGAGAGAGTGAGACAGAAGAGCGCCCATCCGACCTTCTTCACACAGACCGTGTCCAGACATCCGCCATAAAGCATTCATAAATCCCAAAGTAAACTAGAGTGAATACACACACACACACACACACACACACACACAGACGCACACACTCACACACTATCTTGTGTATCATGCGGTGGGGTCTACTCATTCATCCGTTTATTCATTTAACTCCTGACCATATTCTGCCTCCGCTTTTGTGTGTTGCTGCCATCGCACTTTATATGTGTTCCACTTGGCCACCAACAAAGCGACGCACCACCTCCCCCCCCCCCCTTTCCCACTTCCCCTTCCACTGCGTCTGCCCCTGTCACTGGCAAAGTATAGTTTCACTTTTGTTTTCAGTTCGAACCCCTCGGCACTCTGCTTCCCATGCGTCCTCCAATGCCGCCACAGGTTGTGTAGGCGCCACGCATGGAGGAGCCGCCACAGCAGACAGCATCAGGAGCAGCAGCAGCGTGGCGAGGAATCAAGTGAGCAACAGCAAGAGGAGCAATTGCCTCAAGTGCAGATTCAGCGCTTGATCCTGCAGCATCCACGCGCCACAGTGACACCACCAATGCCAGATCAGCCCATTTGGCCACATGATCTTTGGACACAGTCTGCCCAAAGGCGGTGAGATCTCCGAGGATTTTCAGCGATCACATTTTATATAGCAAATACCAATTACCAATTTAGCAATATAGCCATAATTTTTACCCCACTCTCTCTGCCTCTTTCAGTTGTCCAGCCTCGTTCCACGCTTAAGATTGTTGCTCTGCGAATCGCATCTGGTTGACGTATTGCATCAAATTGTAACTGTTAATTAATAATTGCATATTTTCCAAAAAATAAATAAACAAATAAAATGAAGATCGTAAATCGTTAGAAATTTTTGTGTTTTGGCCTTAAGAAATTTCTGTGAATTTTCCCCACTGTATCTCTCAACCCTATGTATATATACTTGTATATGTATTTGTATATTTTCGTATAAATGTTGTATTCCAATAAATCCTTTAACGTTTGTGTTTTTCAAAAAAATAAATATTGATGAAATCGTTATGGTATTTTTTTTTTTTATAAAAATATGCATAAAGCTTTGATTTGATTTCTTTTCGACTCTTTTCCGCCAAATTATTGTATTGTACAATTAAAAAATTAACATTTTAAAGATGTTTGCCATAGAATCGAGAATGGTTATTGATGGTGTTGTGCTCAAGAGTCAATGGGAAAGATCATAATAATTTATTAGTAATTAATTAGCCGAAACTTGAATCGAGTGAGCTCTGATCGTGGAAACTTGTAGCACCGCTTGGTGTCGCCATCTACAGTTGATTTCCATTCGCGTTCGATTTGCTGATTAAGAAATAGCCAAAAAGTAGGCAACACTTTTTGCACAGAATTTTGCACCCAAATTTAGGCAGCAGAAGAATTCATTGGAAAAAGCGCATTTTTGTAGGGTATACTTTGAGTAATTAAATAAATTATATACATATTTAGATATTACATATATATATTATATTATATATTATAATTTTTAGACTAACCTAGTGAGACACCCATCGAAGAATTATGTTTCCTGACCTGATCAACATCAGCCAAGAAATCCACTTAATTTCGATGTTGATTCCTTGCAATATATTCATTTTACTTTGTCTATATTTTTTGTATCTTATGGCTTGCTTCAACATTGGGGAAATTAACCTAGAATGTTAATCAAGCAAAAAATCTGCTCAAAATTCCAATTTTTTTTTTTTTTTTTTGATATTAGATGAGTGATCTGCTCCAACTTGTTGTTTCTGGAAAGTGTAACAATGAAGTATCTTTTGTACCTCTTTTAAAGTAATTACTGTACAGGAAAAAGTACAAATCGTTTAGCCGAAGGCAAATGAAATAGGCCGATAAATGTTGTTATGGCAACAATATCAATAAACTGGCGCATCATAATAAAGATTAAGGAAATATTATTGCATATAAAACAGTTTACAACTTAACCATTGAACCATTGAACCATTGAACCATTTAGCCTTTAGCCTTAACAAACAATTAGCAGGGTTCGAGGCACGTTTGCCGCTTGCCGCTTGCCGCTTGCGTCGTGTGTGGGTGCCACAGGATACATGTGTGCAGGCATGCGCCAGATGGTGTGGCACCAAAAGGGATCAACAAAGGAGTAAAATGATGCCGAGACGGGGGGCGCTAATTGAAACTCATCGAAACGCGTGCGCAACAACCTTTGGCGCATGCCATTTCCTCTGCAAGAGCCCCACTCGCACACACACACACACACGCACACATACTCGCATACACTCTGATCTACCCTATAATCCAGTCTGTCTTTTCCTTTTTGGCTCAGTCTCTGTCACGGTTCCTTCGCGGCGTTGCGCATCCTTTGCAGGCTCGTCCAGCCGGAACTGTAAACAATAAATACGAACGCTGCTCAGCCTCGGACTGAGCCCCTTGCTCCCTACTAATCTAACAGTTAATATTGTTGTTGCTGTTGTTGGAATGCCCATTGATCGCACGTTAATTGATTTATTATAGGCCTGCGCCAAAACGTCGTCTTGTTGTTGGCCCGTGTTTTGGGATCATAGCTTTATTAGTGTTATTAAATTTCATCTGTCTTTGTTGGCACTCTCCGGTTAGGGGTAGTCCTCGTCCATGTCCTGCTGTACCTTTTTTTTTTTGTATCCTGTGCCGTTGCTGTTTAAACAAGATGTAGGCTGATCGGCAGTTGTTACAATTTGGCACATGGAATACGTGGAATTCGTTGAAATGCTTCAATTGAACTCTTGGTTGAAAACAAATAGCCAAGCAATATGTTTTTTTCATAAAAAAAAACTCAAATAAAAAAAAAACGATTGCCCGTTGGGCTGCTGACAGGCTGTCAGGATATTTTTTGGCCTCCTTATTGTGCACCTAGTGCCCTAATGCCATTATCGACTCCTCCGACTCAGCTGAGACTCAGTTCAGTTTCGTTGCGGGCAAAGTTAGTTTTTTTGTGTTTATATGTTTTGGGTTGCTTGGAAATATTTTTAATTAATTTCACGCCACAAGCTGAAGAGGCTTTCTGGCCAAACTATCGCATTAATCAGGCGGGTTAACTTTCAAATTCAGCAAACAGCCAACAACCCATCAAAGTCGATGCCAATGACGCTGATAATTTGTCAAAAGTGACAGGGCGCGAGACAACTCCTCCCCACTACTTTCCCAAAGTTGTCTCACTTGTCACTCACCTCTCCCCCCACTCGCCTCACTCTCTCACACACTCCTCCCACCCTTGTTGGCCTACTCTACTCTAAGCCCACCCAAAAAGTCCATCGATGTATGTTGCATATGCACGAAGCACTAAACTATGAGGCTTTTAATCTAAACAATTTAAAATTAAGTTTTTCAGCAAAAGGGGGAAGTTTGTCAGCAGTCTGCTTATGTGTGTATGTGTATGTGTGTGTGTGTGTCTGTGTGTGCTTTGTCTGTTTGCTCATTAATTATGTTTGTGCAGATGCTTTGGTGTCTTGCAGAAGCCGCTTGAAGTTGAAGGAGGACTGAACCAACGAAAGAAAACTAAATAAATAACTAGCTCAAATAATCTCTGAATTCCACATGACCTGACTGTTCATCCTGATCAAGAATATATATATATATATTTATATGCTTTATGGGGTTCCTTTTCACTTGTTACATACTTTTTCATTTAACCGCAAACTACAAAGTGCAGCAATTTAATACAAATAATTATTTTTTGGTTATTCTTTTGATTTAATTTGTTTACATAGAAATTATTTTGAAAATTCGAGAGAAATAAAATGTAGTTCGTCAAAGCAATAAAACATAAACAATTTTATCAAGCTAACTGTGAAAGTTGTATATAAAACCGTAATTAAGCAAGTATTTTGAGGGATTCAACTTTTCTGTATGAATCAAAAATTGAACAAAAATATTTAATTGACATACGAAATAAATTTAATTCAAGTGAGATAAATTGACAGCAGGTGTCAAGTGCCAATTGCTGATTAAAGTTAATCACATTTTAAGCTTGGTATTTGACATAAATCGACATGAAAATAATCATACGAAAAATGTTGACACTTCATTTCGTGTGGGTGGATTCCATTTAAGCCGGGCTAGTTGAGATGGGGATGCTGGGATTGAAAATACAAACACAAATCAATGATCAATCTTCAGCAGAGTCTGAACCATTAGCTAGCTAACGATTGACTATGCTGTCCATTAGTGTATCCCCTAATCCCACTCATACATAAATCATAGTGCAGATCTATCAGCAGTCGGAGACTTTGACATTTACAGCAACGGTCACAATATAGGACACCCCGGCCCGACAGATAAGCGAGGGGATCTCCATCATCAGATTTGAAATTGGATATGCAAAGTTCCTATGCCGCCAGTGAGTCTGGCGTGAGACCCGCATCATTCACAGTAGCCGGATCCGTACTGATCCTGGTGCTGGTCAAGTGGGCGGCCAATGTTTGTTGGTTGACCGCCACTTCCAAGGGCCGGAAGCAGATTTATGCACACTTACTTCAAAAAGATCGGGAGCCGCTTTGCTAGACATTTGTCAGCTGACATGAGTGCACCCGGCCAGACAGCTTGGCGGCTTCAAGTGGCCACTTGAATGCAAATGCAAACAACAACAACAAATACAGGGGCCATCAAGCGATCAATATCCCTACCCGATCCTGCCCAGCGGAGCCTTTCACACTGACAATAGCAGCGACCACACATGGCGCACGTGGCGATCCAGTCTTGAATTTCACAACTGCCAGCGGAAGCGGATCTCCGTTTGGGATTCCTTTGAAGTTGCCTGCCCAACAAGTTGCTCAACTAATTTACAAAAAACTTTGCAACCCCAAAGCAACAAATTAAATGTACCCTGGACAAAAGTCTTTTGGCTAAATCATAAAGTTGGCCAGCATTCATTCACATATATACTGTAGATATACATATATATATATATATATATATATTAACTATATATTATATACAACAGATTTTCTGTTAATTCAAAACGTTACTTCTTAAAATTATTTTAAATATATTATAAAAATAATAATTTAATTTAACGAATCAATAAAAATTATATTATACTATCTAAATTGTGTCACACAAATAATTAAAATAAATAATAAAAAATTAATAACAAAAGCGAACAAGTATTTAACATTTTGAATTTGTAAAATATTTTTGGTTTAAAATCAAATTTTGCAAATTCAACATGGCAACTTAAAAAGTGCCTATTAAAATTAATTTTTTTTCTAAAAATAAAATAAAAATCATATTTTTAACAGGAAAAATAAAATTATGCCGCTGCTTCTTGCAAATAGAACAAAATCAAGAGTATTTCAAGCTGCGCCAATTAAAGCATCTTTTCGCTGTCAGTAAATTTTTTTTTCATTTATTTTCATTTTTATTTTTTTGTTTTTGTTTTTTGTTCAACTTAGTTGAAACTCTTGCAATTAAAAAACGGCGCTGAACAATATCGACATAATGAGCAGACAAAGCAGCGCACTTTGTTGCTATTATTGCTGTTCGAAACATGTGTAACAATTCATTAAATAGTCTCACACACACACATACACAGACACACACACATGACATAGACATTCACGCACACACACAGACACACACACGCACAACATATGCTAAATACAAAGAAGGGTTACAAAAGAAAATTAATGCATGTAATTCGCAAATGCGCAAAAAACGACTGGTGAATTGTGAGATTGAAAGAGAAAGAGAGAGAGAGAGAGAGAGGGAGATTGAAGGACGAGACAAGCGGAAGGGGCGGCCTACGTAAGTGAGTGGCTTGTGTTCATTTTTTGGGTGGCTCACTGTCTGCTCCTTGCCGGCAGTAGGCGGCAGGCGGCAGGCGGCAGGCGGCAGGCAGCAGGCAACTGACAGCAACCAAGGCAAAAAACCAAGTGGCATTAAAAAGCCAATCCCTGCGTTCGCTTCTTTTTTAAATCCCGCTGCAAGGGTCTTTGCTTTTATTTAATGAGCAACCAACACACACATGCACACACACACACACACATGAACACATGCAACATGAACAAGCAACCTTGCCCCCAAACCCAACATCCTTTGCGTCCTGCTCTAAAAGTTGCTAAAGTATTTTTCCTACACAAATCGATTGTTAACTCAGCCAACAAAGACTATGGAACGGACTAACTGACGATTGGCCTTTCTACAGACTGTGCAGCCCCTTTCCCCATCCCTTGCCCACAACTAAGGCACTCCACTACGGCCTTGCCACGAGTAGTTTAATTAAAGCACTGCTCAAGCTATCAAAATCGAGTCGCGTTCATCAGGGGAAATTATTGAGCCTTCTAAATTCTTACAAAAAATGATTGCTCAACATTTTTAGCCAGTTATTATGTTATTATTTATTATAATTATTTTTTTTAAATATTATATTTCAGTTTGATTTTTTAACTCACTTAAAAATGTATTATAAAATAATATAAAAAGCATACAAAATATTTTTTTTTTGTTGGCAATAATTTTTAGACCTTAACATTTTAAAGCTTCTACTTTTTGAATAAATATATTAAATATAAATTTATATTAAATAGTAATAATGCTGTACAAATATAATAAAATAAATAATAAAATATTAAATAATAAAAGAGGCGGCATCCTATATCCTATATATATGAAGGTGCACAGGAAAAACCAGTAGGTTATCTATGCCAGACTTTGGAGGTACTCAATTGTTGCTCATTCATGGATACATCAGATACAGCTCTATACAAAAAATTCAGTTTTTTATTGAATTTGTCAATTTGTTATTTCGGATTCTATTGCAAATATTTAATATTGTAAAATATTGATAAAAATTAATTGAAAAAACCAATTCAATTGCCATTTAGTCAGTCACATAAAACTGCAACATAAACACTAAGTGCCACACCACTGGGGCAAACCTTAGCCCCCCTGTTCAACAAGCAGGCAGGCAGGCAGTGCTTTGTAACTTTTCAGTTTGAGCAGCGGGCAACAAAAAACGGAAGGCGACACCAAACTGGCAGCAGCAACCCTTTCGCTTTTTAAGCCAAGCGGCGAGCGCCATGGCGCCAAAGCTTTCGCCATTTTAAATAAAAATGCTTGTGCTTGATGGCAACTACCGCCAGATGGCGTTACCAGCGCATTTTTTCTGCGACTTTTAAAGTCATATTAAATGCAATTTACTTATTAAAAATAATTTTATGTTTAATCATGTTGTACATATATTCAAATTACTTGCTAGACGCACTTTAATACAACCACAACTTGGACTGTAAGTTGGTGCTTTTTGCTGCCAGCTGCCGTCATAAAAAACAGCTTGAAATGTGTTGCGAGTGTACCGCACCAGATGGCGCCAGTGAAAACTTCTTCAAGTTTTTTTTTTTGGCGCAACTCAAGCCAATAACCAATGATTCAAGTATCAACAAGATTTCCCCTAATGATTTGAAGTGTGGTTTTTGCTTTAAACTGGGTCTTAAATTTGATTTGCCTGTTGCAACAACACTTGCAACGCTATCGACTTACCCAACTTCTAAATGCTGTTGCACGCCCAAAAACTGAAACTGTGGTAGAGTGACATAGAGACAGTGAGTGGATTGGATGGAGGGGGGGGAAGGGGGACTGTCCCAATCAGACAACGGCTACACCACAAAGCGTGGTGTCCATGCGTCTGTCGGTATGCATCCGCAAAACGACCAGAAATGCTAACCAATAGACCAACCTACCAAAAACCGAGCAGCCAGCCCAGAGACCATCCGCATGGCCGGGTTGGGGCAGCGACTAAGTACAGCAGAGAGAGAGAGACACGAGTTGCAGTTGCAGTTGCAGTTTTGTGCGTGCGTGCAAATTTTTGATTGCAATGCAGTTACAGTTGCCGTTGCCGTTGCCGTTGCAGTTGCATTTGGAGCTGCAGTTGCTGGCTATTGGAAAGAGCTGCCAGAGTTTGGGTTAACTGTTCACCCACGCAACGCTGGTCTGGTTGGCTTGCAACGGCAACGGCAACGGCGGCAGCTCACTCAACCGGAAATTGGAGGTGTGCGGCAAAACACGACGTGACGTGACATTTCCTCTTCGTCAAAATGTCAAAATGCAGTTACAGCAGCAGCAGCGAAACGCGACATGAAGCCAAACAAAGGGCAACACTTAACTCAGCAGAATCAAAAAACAACAACAACAAAAACAGTAGCAACAATAACAACAACAACAAAAAGTTATTGCATTTTATCTTATTAATGAGCAACGCAATAAAACTTGAATAAAGTCAAAGTTGTCTTACTTTAAATAGAAAAAACCACAATTTGTGCTTAATCTGGTTTTATTAAAATAATATTTCAATGGATTTGTCATATTTGATCCAAGCATGGCTTATTGAACAGGTTAAAAGGTCATCTCAGTCCTGTTTATGTAATGTTGAAGAAAAGCATTAGGAACTCCAAGGAATCCTTAAGAATGAAATAATTAGTTGAATGGGTTAAAATAAGTGATATTTAAATAGAGCGAAATAAAGGCTCCACTAAATTTAGTATACACATTCGACGATATTCTAGGCTAATAGCTGATATCTAAAGTTGATATCTGATATATTAGTTGGCTTTTAAATTGATATAATAATAATAATGTTAATAAAATTTATATTAATTAATATTTACTATAATTATTTATTTATTTAAGTTGCTTTTAGTCTTCAATGTTAGTTGGCTTTTAAATTGATATAAACTACATAAATAAAATGTACTATAATTATTTATTTATTGAAGTTACTTTTATTCTTCAATATTAGTTGGCTTTTAAATTGATAGAAACTATATAAATAAAATTTACTATAATTATTTATTTGTTGAAGTTACTTTTATTCTTCCATATTAGTTGGCTTTTAAATTGATATAAACTATATAAAATATATTTACTATAATTTTTTATTTATTTAAGTTGCTTTCATTCTTCAATATTAGTTGGCTTTTAAATTGATAGAAACTAAATAAATAAAATTTACTATAATTATTTATTTATTGAAGTTACTTTTATTCTTCAATATTAATAATATTTACTATAATTATTTATGGTAACAAAAATTGCTACTTATTCTATCGATTTGTACATTTGTGCAAATTTATATATTATAACCAATTAATCATATTATAAATATTCAGCTACTGAAATTTGAAAAATAGTTTGCATAATTTAGCAAATAATAACAGATTTCTAATAATAAAGCAAAAACTATAAATTACAGTTTGTTTTAGTTGTTTTCATCTGTTTAATGAGACATTTTAAGTGTCATAAATCCAATCAATGTGTAAAAATTGAAAAACCAGAAAACATACTGAAAATATATTTTTATATATAAAATATTATATCCAATACATATATTAATATATAGATATATATATTATATCAAATCCAATGAACAAATTGATAAATACTTGCCAAAAATTATATATATAGTTAATTTAATGCGTTTAGATGGCATTGCCAAGTTACGACAGCTGTTTGTCAGCTCTTTTAAGCTCGGCCACGCCCCTTTCTTTTGTTTTTATTTTAATGGGCGCTAGGGTGCGCTATGCTGGGCTTGCTGCATGCTTCGCTGCATGCTTCTGCTCACTTCTCACAGGATGCCCCGAACTTCGGCCCCGCCAAAGACGTCGAGTTCCAAGTGAATGGCCAGCGAATTGGTCAACCGCAACGGAAGACCAAAGAACGGGCAGTGGAGAGTGCAGAGTGGAGTGTGGAGAGTGGAGAGGTGGGGGTGTTTAAGAAAGAAAGAAACATAGAACATTAAATTGATTAGCCAGTTCCGAAGTGGCGGGAACAACGCGGCCAAAAATGCCGTGACAACATAATTACATAATTAGCTGCTTCCAAAGCGGTCAGAGTGGTTAACAAAACGGAAGAGCCACACGAGTAGTGGCAGTGGCATTGGCATTGGCAGTGGCTGTGGCAGGGGCAGGGGCAGTTGCAGCATTGAGTAAGAGAGTTGTGCGCTTGTCAGCTGTTTGAGAACCCAAATGCAGCGAAACTAGTCAAAGATGATTGAATGCTGACACTGAGCCGGCCTCAGCTGTCAAGCGCATTTGCTAAAATGCATTAAACCAACACACAACCACACACACACACACACACACACACAAAGTGAAACTACAAAGCAAATGTCAAACTCAAATGGAGCCTGGCCAAAACAATAGCCACAAACAGGAGCCAGTTATTAGTACACTCGCAAAAAAATATTCCCAGCAAAAGTAAATTGATATTTTCTCTGGCCACAAAATTTGGTTTTTATTTGAAACACACAAATTTACATATATATTTTAAAAATTTCTGGATATGTCCAAAATGAGTTTGCAATTTGAATCGGAAATATGTAAATTAATTTTTGATATATTTTTTCATATAAAAAGATTAAGGAAAAGTTTTTCCACTTTTCTCCTACTTATTTTGGGCATGTCAAGAAAAACTATTTGAAATATTTGTGACTTTTCAAGCATTTCTTTTCTGAGTGTAGCAGCAAGGCAAAGACACTTGGCTAAGCGGATTACGGCAATGAGATGAGAATCGATGTCGAAGTCGGCAGTTGGAAGTCGGAAGTGCATAATGCATCATCTTGGATGCGTAGCTCAAGGAATCAGCCAAAAAAAAAAAGGACAATGCAGTTAGCCGTGCGCAAGCGGCTCGGCTCTGTTTCGCACAGATAACGACGGCAAAAAGGACACTGACACCAGTACATCATCTTCATGGGAAAGTCGCATGGTGACACAACCTGTGTCAATGCAGCGGAGGCAAGTTGTAAGTTGCAAGTAGCACTGAGGCAGATTGATTACTCAGCCGATTACGATGCGATTAGGCAGTGACGACACTGATTTCCCATGAATGAATAGCGGCCAGCAGGCATCTAAGCATTAGAGCGGCATAGATCAGAGAGGTTCGGCAGGTCGAGAACCATAGCAGCACCTTAGGAGCAACTGATCCTGGGGGACATTTCATTTAGGCCGCTTATGCGTCTTAACCTGCCTGCGGCTTAGCTGCGCTAATCCTGCCGCAACAACATGTTGCTAAACAAACTCACTCACACAAATGCCGGCAATGGCCCCCCCACTCCCCATCCCTTCCTACCATTCCTTGTGCCACTTGCTGTGATAATTTACGAGAATGCACGTTTCACAATGTGAATAACCCTTTAAAAACGATGCGCGTAAATTGTGATTAAAATCGCTGGAGCGCCATTTAACCGCGGCGGCCATTACCAAAACCCCCAACTTCCAGCAACTTACTCGCCCTCCCCTCGCGGGCCCATTGTACGTTCGGACACTTTATCAACGTTTCCGGCAACGTTTTATGGCCTCCAAGGAAATTCACTTGACAGAAGGCAAAAGAAAAGGCCTTCCAAATTGAAAGAAAAGTTTTAATTATTTTTAATTTTCATGATTAGTACTTTGCGTTTACAAGAATCTCCAACCCCAGATCCCAGATCCCAGATCCCACAGCCCCAGATACCAGACCATGAAACCCAGCCACGCATCCCCATCCCCACCAGCAACACCACCAACACCAACAACACCCACAGGCCCACAAGGCGGCTTGTTAATTAAGCGCAACATTGGTGGGCGGGTTGCTACTGCGACTGCTTGTTTTAGCCGGATTGGTGATAATGATAATTTTCGCACTTTTCCTTGCAAGGCTGGTGGGGTGGCCCCACCCCATCTCACTCCCGACTACGTTTTCTTGGGGAGCTCTGCTGCGCCTGACACAAGTTAATGAGTTTCGCGCTTTTGCGCCTGGCAAATGCCACCATCGGGTGCACTTAATTCCCAGCAACTTCAACTCATTCTCTCTCTCTCTTTCTCACTCTCTCTCTCACTCTCTCTTAGTATATCTTTTGCCATCTGTATGTTCCTTCATCTGTCTCTCTATCTGGCTGCTATGCGGCTACCCCCAAAAGCATTTTGGCTTTTGGGCAATTTTTTAATTGTTTCTTTATGCTAAGTGACAACTGGTGGGTGGTGGCAAGGCGGCAGTTAACAGTTATCGGGTGGCGTGCATTGGACGGCAGTCGCCTCATTAATACAACTTTACAAATACCTGGCAGCCAGCCCATAAATCAGTTGCCGCTTTAAGCCTTCTGCCCGACAACTTCTTAACGCTTGCCCAGTTTTCCCAAAGTAAACGGATTTGAAAATTGAAAAAAAGACAGATTAGAAAGCAGAGACTATATCAAATTTATTCCATATACTTAATTGATTGTATACCATTTGGAAATTATTATAATATTATTTTCCGATCCCTGCAGGATCCGTCAGCATTTATGTAGGAGAAATGTGACTACAATTGAAATAGCAAATCAGTTTATACAAAACTCGGCTGGGTCAGTCCATTAGGTCTTTCTGTTATGACTTTCTATGTGGATTCCTGATAAAAAGACAAACTAACTAATTTAATGAAAGAATCCATGTGGAAGCATGTGTTGACCTTTCTTTCAATTGTGCAACACAATTTGTTGCACGCCCGAATGAAAGCAAGTACAGAGGGAGTTGCCGCCACAATAAATTAGCTGCCTTTTCTCCACCTGCAAAACCGAATCAGCTTCAACTGCTGCTCCTGCTCCTAGTCAAGGTGTGATTCCAAAGAAATTGAGTTCCCGGCCCAGACATTGAGACACCAGCAACAAAATTGTAACAAGTCAATTTGAGTTTCATGTGTGCCGCCGCCAAAAACCAAAAAAAAACCAAATACCAAAAAGAATAAGAAAAAAAAAACATAATGGCAATCGGGTCAGACAAAGCGGCAGGTCAACTGACCAGGTCCCGGGTCAACAATGGGTTGCTATGTTGTCCATGGGTCAGCCATTGACATGTTTTTGGAAAAATGTTTACAAAACATTTGGCATTTGGTAGTCGACTCAATTTAAAGCAAATCAAAGTCCCATTGTCTCCCAGTGCAAAACCGATCTGGCAAATGGGGCGTGGGAATCGCTATCGAAATCGGATTCGGATTTGGATTCGCAATTGTCATAGTAAATGGGAAAACCAAAGAGAAACTACGACAAGTGAATTAGTCAAGAATTTATTCAAGAATACAACATTGCGCAACTATATATATATTTATGAAATATGCCATGATTTAGTGTTATATATATATATACATCCATATATTATTTTTTAATATTTGTGGCTCGCCAAAATGCGGCCACAATTTAAAGCGTCGCCCCGCAAAATGGCCATTCTATAAATCAATGCCAAAAAAACAACGAAATAAACAGCAACAAAAAGTCATACGATACATATAAATATATACACATATATATATTTATATATATATATATATATATACATATATACATATGTATATTATGCGAGCGTGTGCACTCAAATGTATATTCAGAAACGCATAAATCTTAAGCTAATAATTTTCCATTGTTATTTTTTTATTTACTATTTTTTTTTCGTATACACTTTCTACGAGTTTTATGAATTTTACATTAAATATGTAATGACTTAGTCTAATAGCAAATATTGGATTTATACTATACAAAAAATTGTACATAATTATTTTTACACAAATTTTTTTTGATAATTTTTATATGCATAATTTATTTATCTTCAATAATGTTGTCCGAAGTATATTTTTGAGTGTATTAAATATTCCAGCTACTTTCAAAATTTATAATTTATTTCTTTTTTTTGCCACGGAAAATGACAAAGTTTATTTGGTGGCTTTTGCAGCTTTTGTGTATTTTTTTTTTTAAACAATGGAAATGGTTTTGAGGACGTGCCAAAACTGTGAAATAAAGACTTAAGAACATATTCTATAAGCAACAAATAAAATGGGATAAAAAAAAAACACACAAAATATATGGTTGTCAAAATAATAAAGTATATTCCTGGAAATATGCACTTGTGCAGTCAATAAAATTACTCATAGATTGACTACCATGCGGAAATTTAACTAGCTTCTTGACTGATCTGTATTCTATTTATTTTTCTGTTGTTTCTGCTCAAATGGAACGAATCGAGAAGTGTAAATTAGAACATCAGAATCAGAGACGTCGATGACGTCGTAAATAACGTAAATCAAACTATGGCAAGAGAGAAGGAGGAGGAGCAGGAGCAGGAGCAGGAGCAGCAGATAAAACTGTTAACGGCTTTTCGAAATCTATTGACTTTGGCCAGAGACAAAAGCGACGTTGACGTGACAAAAGCGGCAGCGCAAGCAAATGACAAAGGATACGCAGGACACAGGCAGGACGCAGGATACTGTGAAGGTAAGACATAAACGAAGACATCACATCTACGTCTCCGCATTGTCTGACAAAACTCAACTGGGCGCTGACAACAAAAGGGGGCTGATCGTGTACACATAGCAAATGCTTCTAGAGCCGAAAGGACATTGTTGACTTTGGCCATTTGTTGTTGTTGTTGTTGTTGTTGCCGCTATAAAATTTTGAAAACGCCAAACATTGCAGGCATTTGGTGAAAAATGTGTCTTGTCAACATTTTCCTTCTATTCGAATGCGTCCATTGTTCTAGAGGGGTTCGGGCCTCGATTCCCGAGTCGTCCTCGGGCGTCGGAATCAATGAAAACTGCTGAATGAAAATGTGATCCTTTGGCGAGCTGTGACAGTTTTTGGGCTGACAACAAATGCAATGTTATCCCTTTGTCATCTATGCTACTAAGAATTATGTTGCCGATGCAATATATAAAAAAAATTGAAAAAAAAAAAAAACTAAATAGAGGGTACAAAAAAATTAATGTCCTTTTCGCTGCAGCGGATGCAACGGCAAATATTTGTAAACGCGCCCTTTTATTGAAAGTCTCATATACCTTTGCAGCGATTATGCGACATACACACACATTATATATACGACTACAAGCTGTGCACAGGGGCTGTGCTCTCGAGGGGTTGGGGGTAGGAGTGGCATGCCAGCAATAGCACTAGCAATAGCAGTGGCAGTGGCAGTGGCAGACAGAAAGGCAGCTGAAGTGGCGAGCTGCACGCCCAAACACTCCACTTGAGCAACGGGTAGATTCGAGCACCCAGAAACTGTGTAGCAACAACTGGAGAACAGCAGCTTTTCGGTCACACCCCAAAACTGATGAGGTCTTCCACTGAATACTTAGGGCAACTCTAATAGGGTATTACAATATCATACATATGTATTAAAAAAAAAAAAAAAAACAACGAAAGTATATAAATCGAACCCATCTGAACTTGTGCCAGGTGTGGGCTCATTATTCACGATGAGTACTTTGCTATAAATAAGAATTCTGTAGAAATTATAAACAATGAATATTTTATATTGCAATAGGGAATGTTATGGGGGAAATTTCTGTAGAAAAGTGATTTTTGAAGAGATATCTTAGCTTGTTCGTCTTAACAGAATTTGATAGGATTATTATTTTATTTTATTAGCAACAATAAACATTTATTAAATAACAAATTTATTTATATTATTATTTATTTATATTTGCTACAGGTTTTTTTTGTTATTATATTTGAATTAGATACAATAACATAATAATAATATAATATATATTATACTAGATATCTTAGCTTGTTCGCCTTTTAAGAATTTGATAGGATTATTATTTTATTTGCAACAATTTTATGTGCAACACGCAAAAAGCAAATAAAAGAGGTGAGTTTTGCAATAATATTTATTTAATAACCAATTTATTTATGTTATTATTTATTTATTTATTTATTTATATTTGCTACAGGTATTTTTTGTTATTATATTTGAATTAGATACAATAACATAATAATAATATAATATATATTATACTAGATATCTTAGCTTATTCATCTTAACAGACTTTGATAGGACTATTATTTTATTTTATTTGCAACAATATTATGTGTAACACGCAAAAAGCAAATAAAAAAAGGCGAGTTTTGGAATAATAAATATTTATTAAATAACAAACTTTCTTATATACGCTACAGGGATTATTTGTTATTATATTTGGATTAGATACAATAATATAATAATATATTAGACTATGCAACCCAAACCAATATTAATGCGTACATCGACTTAAAATTTTTTAACATTTTAGGAATGCAAAATAAATGAATAGATTAACTTTTCAGTATAAACTGGAATATTTAATAATCTCTGAGAAAAATGCTCAGTTTTCAAATTAAAAATGTGTTGGGTTGTATAAAGCAACTTATTATGATGGCTATACAAAAACAGTTTCTATATAAAATATATATATATATTTTATACAAATATTAAAAAAAACGAACGTGAAGAAATTTTAATTACTACCAGAAGTATGCAGTTTTACTAAAATATCTATAAATTAAAAAAAAACAAAAACAATTTAATTTTGTCATTTGAATATGTCAATCAAAACAAGTCGAATTTTATATTTGGTTTATAAAAGCAGAAAAGTTTTTTTTTACAGTTATTAAAATGAAAAATTGTTGCTTAAAATTAATTATGACGCCGTATTTTAATGGTATTTTTTCTTTGTATTTATTATGATGCGGCTGCAAGGGTATATAAAATTTGAATTTTTCACAAAAATATATATATATATATATAAATATGTATTTGATTTTGATGAACAGACTCTGCTGCCAGCTCTTATATTATTATTATTATTATCAACACTATCTGGGCATATGCACACATGCCACATACATAATGACACGCGGCGGCAACTACCACCACCACCACCACCACAATCAGCAGCAGCAAGCAGTGGCAGCAGTCGCACCACCATCAATACCACCACCAGCACCGTTCCACCATCGTTGCAACGGCGGCTGGCGATACTCTTGATGCTTCTGATATTGTTGTTGTTGTTGTTGTTGTTGCTGTTGTTGCTGTTGATGATCATCTGTGGCACGCCGTCACCAACCAAAAACGCGCGGCCATCCACACACTCACTCACACCCAACAGTCTCTCTCTCCCTCCCTTACACACACACACACAACACGCACACATGCAGCGGATGAAGAACTCAGCGTGAGAGCCACGCGGTGGTTTATGCTTGTTAGGACGAGCTCTTCAACAGCCGCACAACAACAACAACAACAGCAACAACAACAACAACAACAACAACAACAGCAGCAGCAGCAACAACAATAACAACAACAACAACAACACACAACTAAATAAAATCGAAGCGAGGCGCGCGTTTTTTTTTTTTCATTCCTGTTTTTGGGGTGCTCGCTGGCTACTTTGTATAATGACAAGCACGCACACACACACACACACACACACTCTAATACACAAACGCAAGCAGCGCTCAAAATGGCGGCTGGAGTGGACGTTGTTGTTGTTGTTGTTGTTGCTGCGGCTGTTACAAAAATATAAAATCATCAAGCGAAGAATGATGAGCAGCGCAAAGGGGAAGGGCAATGCCATTGACAAGGGGAGGAGCAGGAGCAGGAGCAGGAGCAGGAGGACAAGGAGGAGGGTATATGTGAAATGGGAATGGAAACCGTGGCAATCTGCGGGTTGCAATGCGCACCGCGCGTCTTTGGCCAAAATGGTTTTTTGCTGGTTTCTTGTTTCGTATAAATTTCAAATCTCTTTGTTGCAGTTGTTGTTGTTGTTGTTGTTGTTGTTGTTGTTGTTGTTGTTGCTGTTGATTTTTGGCGTGTGTAGAGACAACTGAGGAGTGGATCAGAGCAACAACTAATGACTTACACAGAATTTTTCGAATAAGATTATAATTTTTGAAACGTAAAATAAATGTCTTAAAAGCATTTTAAGTTCTTTTTATGGCTTTAAATTTTAAAAAACTCAGCAAAAATATTTTATTGTTTCGATTGGGAGTTGTCTAAAAAATCAGCTTAAATGAAAAATTGAAAGAAAAATAAACCTTTATTAAATTAGGTTAGCTTGAAAGTAAAAAGCTTATCTAAGATATGTGTATTGATTAATACAATTAAAATATTAAAAATATTTTAATAATTTACACGCACAAAAAGTTTATTCAGCTTGAAGACTTTTCACTAATTGCAGAATAATTTTTAAAAACACTTTAAAATTTGTCTTATTTGCTTTTCAAACAATATTTTATTATAGATAAAAAAAAAACCCATATTCAGCTTTCAGATTTTTATTCACAACTTATTAAATAAATGATGTAATTTAAATTTTAGGGCTTACAATAAAAATGAAGAATATTTTATTGAATTATCTAGGCAACTTCTAAAGAAACAATTGATTTAAGCCGTTAAATTTCGAAGATGAAGTTGCATGCTACTGTGTGTGTCATCTGCGCGAAGGGGCTAAGTGGGTTTATGCCACACTGCTGAGCAATCGATTGATTGCGCCCAATGTGGCATGAGCACAAATAATCGCACTTACACACAAGCTGGGCTTCGGTGCGATGTCGCAAGCCGCAACCACATCCACAATCCGCTCATAAAGCCACACATTGAGTGCTCATCGAGATTGCGTAGCGAGTGTGCTTGTGGGCCAATTCCACTTGCCCCATAAATCTAAGCATCAAACGGCGAATGTGGAGCGAGTAACGGGGCAATCGTGTCGCGACAAAATAATAAGAAATCAATACAATCTGCGTAATATGTTTTACGCGCTTTCTTCTTGCCAGTTTTCCACACAATTGACTTTGATGATGCTACACACACCCACACACACACACACACAGAGAGAGAGAGACTACTGTGTGGCAGCTTCTGTGGCATAGTCACTGTCTGGCGGCATCTTCGATTAAGCCACAGCCCAAAGGGCCCATGACGTGACTCTTGTGCCTCGCGCATCGCACGATAATCAAAAATCAGGCGAACACAATGGATTCTGTAATAGTTGAATTGAATTGCGTTTGGGGAGTGACTCTTGGGCATGGGCGAGTGGGTGGAGTGGGGTGAGTGGGGGGTGTGGGCAGGAGTTCTAAGGTTGCAGGGGGAACGTGAGCTTGCCAAAGTTTGCCTGCTGGTTAAGGGCGTGCCGCTTGCCGCTTGCCTCATTGTCTGCCCCCTGTGACTGTGCTTCCACTAACAAAAAAAAAAACTGAATTTTTCATTTGTCAAGGTCAAAAATGAAAGATTCTAAAAAAAAGTTAGTTTATTAATATTTTCTTAAAATCATTTAAACAAATTTTTCATAGCTTCGCATAAAACGAACAAATCTTTTTCGTATTTATTTTTATAAAATATTGTTTTTCTCAAAAGTTGAAAAATATTTCTTAAATTGTGAAAATTACTACTTGAATTTGTAATTTTTATAATTATTATTTAATTAATACGCAGTTAATAATTTGGCATTTAATGGAATAAGCAAATTTGTTTTATTTATTTTGAAGTGAATTTTGTTTGTTTTAACAGATTTTTTGTGCTTTCAACTTGTATTTTCTCTAAGTGTATGTGCTTGCCTAGACACACTGCCTTTGCTTCCATCTACTGTTCCTTCTCCATCTACTTTTACTGCTGCTGCTTTTTTACCACCGCATTTGGCGAGCAGACCTCATGTTGACTTTATTGGGCTCATTGCAGAGGCGCCGCACTCTTCCCCGCAGTCTCTGCGCCGCCCACTTGCGATTTGTATGCGGCACTTTGACATGCTTTGACACTGCCACGCCCCAGCATACCCATCACCCCTCCCCACCACACACACACACACACACACACACACGCCCACGCCGCTAAGGGCACATGGCATCATTACACGGCCGCTTCGCACGCAAAATTGTGCGAAACTTGGTGAGCCGCGTGTGGCATAGTCGTGTGGCAAATTCAATTCGCAAACTTTTAGAAGTACCACGACTACTACAGCAACCCAGATACTTTTGATGTGCCTGCCCTGCGTAGCCTCATTGCGTTATAAAAGGGTGCTCCGTCCCTGCCTCTGTTTGTGCCACTGCCACTGCCCCCGCCTGTGCCTGCAACAGCCCCAATCATTATTGTATGTGGCTCAGTGTTTCTTGTTTCTTCCCCTAGCACCGCAGGGGGTAAACTGTATCACACAACTTTTGTCAATCAGTTTGGCGACGCCAAAATAATCACTGAAATAAGTTCAAACCATTTCCCCTCCTCTCTAAAATATCAAAGCTAAACTCGGAATAAAAGTCTTTTGATAAATCCATTTATATACAGATTTATTTAAACGCAACCATTTATGAGTAAACCACATTTCTTTAAGCTGACTTTCCCATTTTTAATTTAACTTAAACATTATTTATTAACAATTTTTAACCCGAGTACATTTTTTTCTCCAGTTGGTAACGAATTAAACCCATGAAGTATATATATTCCAGATCAGCTTAACTAGCCCAGTCGACTTGGCTTGCTTTTTGAGTGGAGTCAACCCGATCGGCCCGCTATATGGTACAGTTGCCATAGGAACAATCGGCTGAAGTCGGCAAACAGAAATCAAATAAATAATTTTCGCTTAAATTTAAAAAAAAAAAAATATTAATAATAGATATTATTTTCTAGTTTATATAAAGAAAATAATGTATTATTTCTCTGAAGCCTGTTAATTCAAAAACGAATTTTCAATTTACAATTTAAGCATTTTTTTTAAAAATATGTTTTCCAATATTAACTGCCACTTTCTGTGCCTCTCTATAAATAAATAAATTTTAGCCGTATTGTGTATAATTTATTTTAGAATTATGCCAACTTGTTTATTTTCAATTAGCTGATTAGTAGGGCTTTGCTACTTTTAACTTTTTCCAGATCAGCTTAACTAGCCAAGTCGACTTGGTTTACTTATTGAGTGGAGTCAACCCGATCGGCCCGCTATATGGTACAGTTGCCATAGGAACAATCGTCTGAAGTCGGCAAACAAAAAACCAATGAATAATTTTCGCTTAAAAATAAAACTATTAATAATAGATATTATTTTCTAGTTTATGTAAAGAAAATAATGTATTATTTCTCGAAATCCTATTGGTGCAAAAACGAATTTTCAATTTACAATTTAAGCATTTTTTTTTTTTTTAAATATGTTTTCCAATATTAACTGCCACTTTCTGTGCCTCTCTATAAATAAATAAATTTTAACCGTATTGTGTATAATTTATTTTAGAATTATGCCAACTTGTTTATTTTCAATTAGCTGATTAGTAGGGCTTTGCTACTTTTAACTTTTTCCAGATCAGCTTTACTAGCCAAGTCGACTTGGTTTATTTTTTGAGTGGAGTCAACCCGATCAGCTCACTATATGGTACAGTTGTCATAGGAACAATCGGCTGAAGTTGGCAAACCGAAAGCAAATAAATAATTTTCGATTAAATTTAAAAAAAAAAAAAAACTATTAATAATTGATATTATTTTCTAGTTTATATAGAGAAAATAATGTATTATTTCTCTAATTTACAATTTAAGCAATTTTTTTTTTAAATATGTTTTCCAATATTAACTGCCACTTTCTGTGCCTCTCTATAAATAAATAAATTTTAATCGTATTGTGTTTAATTTATTTTAGAATTATGCCAACTTGTTTATTTTCAATTAGCTGATTAGTAGGGCTTTGCTACTTTTAACTTTTCTTTGTTTTACCCATCATTTTCATTTTTTTTTTTTTCATTTTCATTTTGGTATTTTTGTTTTCTTTTTGCTGCTGATGTTTTACTGGCTATAAAAACGCAGGCATCATAAAAATGTTTTAATAAAAATGTGCAAGGGGTTTCAAGCACAGGGATCTGGTACACTACTGGTAATCCGGTACCCGCCGCCCGCCGCCCGCCGCCCGCTGCCCTCTACTCCTTCATTCTCCCTTATCCCATTGGAGTATTGGGTCTTTCATCTATATATCGAATATAGCATCGAATCAATACAATTCTTGTTCCGTTGGCGCCTTGCTCTTTTCGTCATGACCAGAAAACCAAATATTTTGCTATACAAAATGTTGTGCGTGTGTGTGTGTGTACGTGTGTGTGAATGTTTGTTGTTCTTGTTGTGTTTGATTTGTTTATGGCGCAGCTTTTATGGGCGCTGGTCGAAGGCGTGGCCACGAGCGAATTTCTCACGCCAACAAATGCGTAAACAATCCAAATGGCAAAACATTCAACACATGATGATGATGACGAAGATGTTGTTGTTGTATCTAACAGATACAGATCTACTATCTAACTGCACATATGTATTGTTTATTATCAGAAAGTGGCGCCAATGGTTAACAATTTTAATGGTTTAGTTGGCAGGCCCCATAATATAATTGTTTACAATGGGCTTAAGCACATTTACAGAGTTTGGGAAAAATGCTATTCTAACAAAATAATTGCATCTGTTTAGCCCTGTGTGTGCGTATGTGTGTGTGTGGTGTATATATGTGCAGCTGTTTGCAAGATTTATGTGCATTTAAATAAATTTGATGAGATTTTCTTGCCGTAACTCTTTGCCAGCCCCAAAGAGTTGAGCTGCCACGTAAAAGATGCCATAAATCTTTTGCTGCTCACGCGCGCCAGCTGCGTCACACAACACGATCCCTTTCCCAAATCAAATCCCCAACCAATTCCATGTCAGAGCGAAAAACCCCCATTGCTCAGTGCACCTCTTGACGAGTAGTTTTGTCAAACGATGCCTAAGTGGATTTTCTATGGCAATTTAACCAAAAACCAAACAACCAAAGACAAAAAAAAAAAAAAAAAAAACATACTTTCTGTTTTCTCCGCCTCTTTATCAACGTGACGCGTTCTTAAATGGCGCACGTGGCAATCACTGTTGTTGTTGTTGTTGTTGTTCTTCTTGCTGTTGTTATTTTGGTTGTCGTCGTTGTGACAGGGGCCACTGAGTTCCACCCACTGCTCGCCCGCTTTCTTCTGCATATCACGTATGCCCTTTGTGTTGTGTTATTTATTTGTATGCCTTCCCCTACAGCCACCCCCCCCCCCCCCCCCCCAGATTTTCACTTTTAAGCAGCAGCAGTTACCATTTTATATATGTTGTTAAGAGTCGCGGAACTGATTGAAGTTCGCGGATAACCTGAAATGGATTTTCTCCTCTCCACAATTGCTTTTTGGTGGCAATATTAGCGATTCACTTTGTGCGAGAATCTCCATAAAGATTCGGCCTGTCATAACTGTAACTGTAACTGTAACTGTAACTGCAGCTGAATCTGAATCTTATGTCCTTTATTCCTTTAGAGAGTTTTTCGTTGCCTGTAATCAAAAGTTGGCATTTAAATCTGTCTGCAAAACACAAATCGTTTTCTTTATTAAGAATTATGCAATCCAATCAAATGTTTAGTTTTCGAACCGAGCACACATTAAAAACGGAAAAACTTGGAAACCTAAAATTTGGAATATTAATTCTCGTTTACCAAAAGTATAAAATTAGTTTGCTATTTATCGCTTGAAACGGACTTGCAAAAGCATTAAATTAACTACTATTTCACTACTATTTCACTACTACTATTTTCTACTATTTACTACTATTTTCAGAACTTTAAATTTTTCTTAGATATTTTAAAGGCTTATCCAATTTATAATGCTTATAGTGCACATTATTTATGAAATTTAACTTTTTCAAAACACATTTGAACACATCTATTTCTAGACAGAAATCTGTTGAAATATTATACAACATTTTTAAAGTCTACTTTTGCCAAAGCTATATTTAAAAGATTTGTAACAGTTTCGGGCTAAATAACTCT
This sequence comes from Drosophila dives, assembly GCA_035042365.1. NCBI lineage: Eukaryota > Metazoa > Arthropoda > Insecta > Diptera > Drosophilidae > Drosophila > Drosophila dives. The sequence continues at coordinate 1,982,407 of JAWNLJ010000443.1, read as the reverse complement.
AAAACACATACAATATTACACACACACACAAATAATTAGCCAACTCTCAATTTGTTTATGGCACAACCCCAAAAATAAAGAATTCAAAAATATCCAAAATACGCAACCGAATTGCAAATCCCAAAAGTGGGCAAAAAAAAAACTTGCCGCTAATTTTGCAATGCTTTTGAGGCTTTTACAGCCTTGGAGCATTTTGCCAATTTAGTTGTAAATTTATAGCACACACACACACAGACAGAGATTAGGTGTGTGTGTGTACAAGATTTGTATGTGCGCCTGGGAAAGTAGAACGGAGTCGGAGTCAGAGACGAAGACGGGGTTGCGGCTGGGAATGAGGAAACGCAAGCACTTTTCCGCTGTTGCTCTGACGATGAGCTGGGGAGGGGAGGGGCGGGGCTGGGCGAAAGGCGCGAAATTGCAAAATTAAATTTGCAGTTATTGCGCAACCATGGAGAATTGGTTACTCTGTAACGGTATAAATCGGGCATTGGGCGCCGGGCGTCGTCCCCTAATTGGCAACATTGCCTGCATGTGTGTGTGTGTGTGTCTATGTGTGAAAGGGATGGAGTGAGGCATATCCAATAATATCCAACTTAACAATTCAATGTGTGTGTGTGTGTTGTGTGTGTGTGTGTGTAGAATTGCCGTTTGCTGCCGCTCCTTGGCAAACTTTTATTATGGCGGCTTCTGCATTTGCATTCAAATGAGAAATCTGGTTAACCCCAAGAGTTGATGGCCGCTATTCGCAATGCGTACTCAATATTGCCAAAAACAACAACAACAACAACAGTAACAAATGTTAACTGAATTTATTAACAAATTTGTTACAACTTGAGTTCAACTTAAAAGCCAGTTTAAAGAATACACTCGAAATGTGTCCAAAATATAATCAAGGAATCTACTTCTAATGCTCAACTGGCATATTTATTATATATATCAATATATTTATATATATATAATTATATATCAAATGTGCATCATTTATTATATATGATTATATTATTTGTATATTATGTACTAAGTAGTATAAAATTTTGACAAGCAACGTAGGAAATTGAATCTATTTAATTTCAATTTAAATATGTGGCCGAAATTATTAATGAGGCTTAAAGAATTTTACGGGACTTTTTAAAACCAACTTATTTCTTATTGCAGTCGGTCATCTTCGCTTGTTCAGAAACACTTAACTGGAATCCCAAAGTTCCTACTTCAAAAGGTTCTTATCGTATCCATATCTTATCTTATCCGCCGTTAAATATTCCTACAAAACTTATCTGTATTTTCCTAGATAAAGCTTTTCCTGCAATAATTAGATACATTTCGCAATGCAAAGTACGATTTACAAATAAGGAACATGGTAAAATACAAATGATAGAAGTCCAACTAGGAACGGAAGAGTTATGAAGACCCAAAAAAGGAAAGCTGCTCCTTTTGTGGGGCTTCTGAACTCTGCCGTTCCTAGTTGGACTCCTATGAACATAATCATTTTTATTTTACTCTGTTCCTTATTTGTAAATCGTACTTTGCATTGCTAAATTGTATTTTGCTTTAACTAAATTTTAAATTTTAAATATTTTTTCCGTGTTTTACTTTACTAGATTTATCTAATTATTGCAGAATCAAATTTGCCCTTCTATCACATTCATATATAATTAAATATATATAGATTAAAAAGGAAATATACTAAGTATATTAAAACAATTCTAAATCAATTGGTTAATAATTAAAATGAATAATACATAATATATATATATTAAATAAAAAACTAAAAAACAAATTCTTATTTTTGTATATGCGTCAAATAAATAGTGTTGAACTGGTTATTTAATATTTCTAAAATATATACAAGATATTAGCTCTTTCAGATAGGATCTCCATTAGCATTAACTGAGTGCCCCAGGAGTGCAGGTCTAAACTATATGGACTATATATGTGAATGCGTGAATGTGAATTTGAATACCGATGCGGAATGTGATGTGTGTGAAAGCATCTAGCCGCAGAGAGGAGAGAAGCAATTTTGCTGATTCGCCTCTAGAGGAATGCCAGCCAATGGCTGCCCCACCCGCACAACTACCTCATTTTCTACGCGATTTTCAACAGAAACCGAAACCCAACCCAGAGCCGGGCCCAGAGCCAGGACCAGAGCCAGAGCCAGAACCAGAACCAGAACCAGACTGATACTGGCGACGCCCACGCAGAGTGCAAAATGCATGTTGAAATAATTATGCGTGTGCATTCCGTGGCCACGCCGAAATGAGCTGCGATTTATGAATGCCGTGTTGCAGCAACCGATTCCCCGCGAGCCAAGGCCCAGACCCAATCTAGGACAATGGGTGGCCGGCTACCCATCGTCGACTGGGTAGAGGGACGCCGTGTACGACAAGCGCAGACATTATAATTATTAATAAATGCAAAAGCAGCGCCGGCGGTAGCCATGAATGCAGAATGCAGCACACAAAATGGGAAAGGGTTGGTGAAGGCAGGGGGGGGGGGGGGGGGATGAGGAGTTGAACTATTTACGGCATGTCCATGTTGTGATGCCGCTGCGAGAGTGCGAAACTGGAATTAATATGTGGCACCCAGGCGACGACCAAAGCGCTGCTGCTGACATGACCACGAAATGGGGCGCCGCATTGGACGCCAAATGGCTGTGGGTGGTAAGCATTGCAGCCAATCGGCTGCTGTCTGGTTGAATACTGAGCTGGCATGGCCTGGCCGGGACTATCCCGGTTGGCATTTTAAAATTTATGATACGCAATTGATTTTATTAACACACAAAAATATTGGCTTCTCACTGGAGGCTGCATTAACGTGCAACCGGCTTAATTAAGCTGCCTCTATATGCCCCCAAAAAGGACACCCACACACACACACTGCTCTCTCTTTAAGTTTATTACCCGCAATGCATGCAGCATCCAGTGGCAACAACATCCAAACACCAGGCACAAGGTCACGACACTGCTGTGCCACCATTAATCAGAGGCTTGTGGCAGACTGAGGCTCAGTTAAAGCAAACATTGCGGGTATTCCCCTGTTCCTGCTCCTGCTCTTGCTCCTGCTCCAATTCCGGCTTCTGATCCAACTTCAACTTCTCCTCCTGCTCCTGCTTTACATGCACTTAGCTGCTGTTTGGGTTTGGCAATTTCGGCTTCTGCATTCTGCAGAAGTTTAGGTGTTTCATACACTTAAAGAAAATTGGGACTAACAAAAATACTTTGAATGCTTTTTTTTCGATTTCTACTTAATGAAACAAAAGTTCTAAATAAAACGAAAAAATCGCAAAAAAAAAATATAAATATATTAATTTATCGACCAAGGTTTTTTTTGCTTCTTTAAATTATTAATTAAATAAATTCAATAAGTTATGCAAATAATAATATATATAAATAATAATATATAAAATAAATAAATATATATAGATATAATTTTAGAATTCAACTTGTCGGCATATTTATTATTTAATTATAAATCATTTTAAATATTCCAAATATTAAAACTAATATTATGACAGAGTTTTGGGCACAGATTTTTGGTGAGTGCAACACCGTTGCACTTTTCGGCAACACAACTGCAGTTTTGCGGGCTTGCACTTGTGGCCAAATGTTGGCCAGTCGGCTTTGTTCAGTTTAGACATGGCCACGACGACATGTTGATTGAGTCACCTAACCAGCCACACAATGCTCAAATACGGCACAGCTCCTCAACAGGGGACAACTGCAACGTGCAACGTGCAACGTGCAACGCAACGTGAGAATGCTTACCAGCTCCATTTAATGGTTACACACTTTGTGTGTGTGTGTGTTTGTTTCAATTTTGTGTTTTCTTTATTTTGTTTAGTTTCGAGCAATTTAGTTGCCAACTAAATCGATAGAAAAATCTTCTCTGCAAATATTTATATTTAGGACAGAAAATCTTATAAAAATATTCTTATTATTAGAAATAATTTTTTAATAATACAAAATTAACACGATAAGTTGAATAACTTAATTAAAAATGCCTAATTTATATTTGAATGTGATCTGCAATAATTTTGTAAAATCAATTTAACACTTTTTCAACGCATTTCCACTTGTTATAGTTGTGGCCCAGTTTTCCAGATTGCGTCCATAACATCAATTTGTACGCCTCTTGGGCACTCTGGGAGCCTATTGTGTTGTCTGAACGCATTTGGTTTTCAAACTGACCAGCTAACAGATAAATATAGCAACTCCAAAAGCAACAACAACAGCAACAGCAACATTTAACAGCAATTTGTACAAATTTGTTAAGGCTCATAAAAATGTTGAGCGGCTTCTCGAATGCAACACATGGCGAAGAGTCGGAAGAATTGGGATTGGAGTTGGGGGATGGAAAGAGTCGAGGAGACCTGAGAACTACATTAATTGAATAATAAAGAAAAAATGAAAAGTGAACGAAGGCCGCACAGTGAGAAAACTAGAAAAAAAAACAGCAGCAGCAGGTTAAAACATCAATTTTAATATTAGTTTTGTGTATTTTTTTTTTCTCATTCTTTTTGGTTTTAATTAAAATGTATATATTTTTATTGTTTGGCGGCGCAACGAAATTTCTAACTTATGCGACAGTTTTATTGGCCAACTCAAAGGCGGCATCGGTTGCACCGCCGGCCAGGGCCACAAAGGGGTTAACGTTAATTGAGCCTTTATGTTAAGCAGCAAAAGAAGTCGATTTTGCTGCAGCCGCAGCAGTCAAAAAGAGTTCAACAGGCACGGAGATACACAAAGAGAAAGAGAGAGAGAGAGAGAGGGACGAAGAGAAAGATGACCAAGTGAAAAGTCAACGGTTCCCACTTGGCGAACACTTTTTACAAGTTCCTCGTAGCTGCTCAGAATTCGGCGAAATATTTGCATTACTTAACCCATTCGTCTGGCTGACCAAGTTGTAAAATAAAAAAAAAATAAATAAATAAAAAACAATTAACAATTGCTGGCAGCTAGATTACAACAAATGGCATTATAAAAAAGAAGCTGGCAATAAATGGGAAAAAAGTGTGTGTAAATCGTACAGTTACAGTTACATTTTCGAGTTACAGTTACAGTTAACCCTTCGTCCTGGGCATTGTGCGTCGTCCTTCGAGTCAGGCACACTGTTCCACATCTTCTAATTTATGTCGCTTCGAGGTTTATGGCTTTATTGTTTTACGAGCGTTAAAAAAAGGGCGCATTTTTTTTAACCCCTTCGAGCAACAGCAATTTGCAATTGTGCGGCACTAACGGGTTAAGGCGCGCCCCTACCTACCATTAATACTCGGAAATGCATTTTACGCCGATATAATTTCTTTATTTGTATGTTTTTTCTTCGTTTTTTTTTTTCGCTGTCGTTTGTTTTTTGCCCAACTCTTTCCCTGAACTGAACTATTTAGATTTCTAGGTTTTCAGAGCAGCGCAAAGATCGGTTTCTCATTTTTTTCGCTATTCATCCTTTTTTTATTTTATTATATTTTGTGTTTTAGTTTTGTTTTGTGTTTTTTTTTTTTTGCATTTCCTAGAAGATACAACTACCCAGTTCCAAGTTCCATTTAACGCTGCGAGTTTTATTTTCGTTTTTTTTCCGAAAAAATTAATAGAAAAAAAAACACGCACTTTTGCTGCGTTTTGACTTTGCATTTGTTGGACTTTGACTTAATGACCAGCCTGGTGGCAAATGAGATTTACATACATATGGATGCATGCAGAGAGTGAAAGAGAGAGGGGGGGAGAGAGACTGATGCTTATTCTCTTAGCTCCCTGGGGAAGTGCAATTCGAGGTGGTTGGTGGTGCGACTGTTGCCCCAGTGGGACTGCCACAATAACCTAATCGTAGTTACATCCATTAATTGCAATGCATTTGCCTCTATTTGTTCATGCAATTTGCTTTCATCAGCCGTCGAGGCGTGTCTAAAAAAGAAGCAGAAGAAGATGGAAAAAATACAAATCTGAAATGGAATAAAATGTTAAAAAGAAATTGGGCCTCGAACTCGGCCTCTTTGGTCTGCCCTTTTTTTTTTTTTTGGGAAATTGCTCAACTTAGGCGCGCATCATTTAACTTTGAGCAACGAGCAGAGTGGATTACACACATGACAGAGCATCTCCAATAATGCATAGAGTGATGCGCACAAAAGGAATAGAACAAGGACAACGACAAGGACAAGAACACATATCGCCCGGGAGACACATAGCGAGGAAAACAAACAAATAAACAAACAAACTGCAAGCGTAATCGAAACCCGTCAAAATGGCAAGCGAAACAATGAAAACGGCACCGGACCCAAGACACTACACACACACACGCACACACTACGGACCGGGGGTATTGCTACTACCGGTCTAAGATCAACATAAAGGTAGCCGCGGCATTGCTCGTAAGGTCCTTACGTCGCCTCACAGGACACTAAGCACATTACGTACTGCATTCCTTGTTAGTTTTCGCATTTCGATTGCAATCGGAGCCACACACACACACACACAAACGAGCACACACATTAGATAAGAATCAGCTGCCCGGGTTGGAAACTGGGTATGCCAAAATCTTTACAATCTCCCATGTGTATGTATGTGTGTGTGTGTGTGTGTGTCTGGGCCATGGCTAATGCGAGCTGACAGATTATTATTAGCGTAACATTAACGTCAAATTACGCATCTATTTTGCGCACTTTATCTCATCGCACCGACATCGACATCAATCGCAACCGGTAAACATATCTCAATCTAAATCATAATACACACATGAGATTTGGATATGTTGTGCGTGTGTGTGTGCGTGCGTGTGTGCTGGCATCTCTATTGTTTGTCCAAGATTAGCCAAGACTGGACTCTTGCTATTAAGTGAACGCAGTTGCAGGTGAGCTGATTGACCAACAATGAACAATGAATAACAATTATTAAGCTATAAGGAAATTTCAACAGATTTCTTAACAGTAATTGCATACTTTCAGATAAAATAAAATCTAGCTGAACTATATTATATTTATATATATATTTTTATATATATATTTTTATATATATATTTTTATATATTTATTTATATATATATTTTTTAAACGAACAGTTTATATGGTTCCAAGAATTAAGTTTTCTCAGTTTTAACACTTTTTTTACAAATACTTAAAATATTACATTATTTTTATTATTTATGGAAACAATGCATTTTATGTACATTTTAAATAGGGTCTATTTAAGTTTGAGAAAGCTACAACTGTAAAAGAATTCCTTTCTACTTTTAGAAATATATTTGATTATTAATCTGAAGAATAAAAAAAAATTTTTCAAATTTAAGAAATAATTTTTTTCATTTAATTAAAAATTATTGCCAACACCAAGAAAATCTTTATAGTTTTTTGTTTACCAAAATTCAGAGCAACTTTTTTCTGCAAAAAACTTATATAAACATATAAATAAAACTCATAAAATGCTTGAAGATGCTGCTTATCATTAAGTTGCTTTTTTTTTCTTATATATGATGATATATATTATATATATTATATATGATTGTCTATATCAGCATCTGTATATTTCATCTTTCGATGTTTCCAGCATTTGTTGATATTGTTGATTTGAAAATGCTTAAACAAGAATATTGGCAAATCCAACCAGCCGCAACTGCGGTCCAGACAAGTGTTACATTATCCCAAGGATTCCAAAGGATTTCACATATAGTAATTTACCACCAAAAAATAAGACACAACCCGCAGAACCTTAAATTGTCGTCATAACATGGAACGTGGAAATGTGGATAGCACTTGGGAGGCGTAAGGGCGTTTAAGTGTTGCCACCTGACGCAACTCCCACAAGAGCAGCAGAATGTCAACAGACGAGGCAAGAAGAACTACTACAACTGCTGCAACAAGAATATGTTCAGCTCCTTATTTGTTTATTGTGGGCTGTGCGTGGCAGAGTGGCGGGGCAAGCCGGCAATGCGTGACAATAATTAAAAGATTTCTAGTGTCAACAGCGTAAATGGAATCAAAACAGAGTCGCTGCGAAAACTAAAGGCACACAAGACGCAGCCCAAAATAATAATCCTGTTTCCTCTGTCCTGAGTCCTGTGGGTTCAACGCGCAATGGTTTGGCATGAAATGCGCACGTTGTTTGTTTATTGAGCGGGGCTTTGATTTGTGCAACCAGAGTCGCGTCCACAACAATCCAAGCTGAACTGAATTTGATGCTAACCCCACACCACTCCCCCCCCCCACAGTCAGACCATCCACTGACTACCCAGCACCCCCCCACACCCATGTATCGCGACAAGTACACGCGTGTTTGTAGAGCTGTTGTGTGCATAGGCAACGCCGATTATTGACACATCACCGGATACCCCATGGTGGGTTAAGGGTTCTCTCTGTGGGTTGGTGAGTTAGTGAGGGGGTAGAGGGGTAAACTCTCGAGCTGAAAAACAAACACTTGCGCGAAGAAGACAAATGCAAATCGAACTGCAGTCAGCTTTCGCGCGCCTATGTGTGTGTGTGTGTGTCTGCTTGTATCCCAATTCCAATTTCGATTTGTAGACCAATCGTTCCAACCCCCTTCCATGTAATGCGGTCGTGCGTGAAATTTAATCAAAGCAAGGCGTACGCCCCTTTACCGCTCCTTTTCCACAGTCCCCTTTTCCCAGGCAACATAACCCGATCTCAGCCCATCAATGTGGCCAACAGATTTTGGTATCCCAAACTGAAGCAAGCGGAAATGTTGCACATTTGTAACTGTAACTTGCTTCGGGTGTTTTCTCTACACAAAATGGGCAACAAGAAAAAAGGAGAGAAAACTTTTTTCTTTCATTTTTTTTTTTTGCTTGCTGTATCGAATTTTGCACACCCTTTTTTATGGCAATTACGAAAAAAGATTTGTTACATTTATTGACGTCAATTTGATACACTTGCATTATGTGCATGAGCCTGAATGTAAAAGAAAGAGTTAATATTACATTTTCAAGTTGAGCAAATTCAATGACTTAGTGATAAAGGTGCAAGCAAATCTAGAGTATATTAACAATGGGTGCCCAACTGAAGAACTGGAGAACGTCAAAGTTTTAAACACAAGTGCAAATTTCTGTCAATTGTTGTAAATGGAGTTTCCTATTTCCTGCTCTCTGTCTGTCTGTCTGTCTGCAGCAATTTGTCCAAAAGTAGGTGGGGCGTGGGCAAACGATTTGTTGAATTTTAGTTGGCTTCAGCAGGTTGGAAATGCTTAGATTCAATTTACGCGCACTTTCAACGTTGAATAGCATTTGTGCGTCGTAGCCCTGGCCGCAAAATTGTGCTTGCGCCCTGGTTGATTATTATTGAAAGAGGAATATGGTAAAGTTGAAACGAAAACAAAACACACACAGAACATTAAGAACGATATCATGCGAGCTAGAGCGAACATGCGTTTATTTTTAAATCACTCTCTCTCGCTCTCTGCCCAGTCGAACTTTTGATATTGCGGCGCGCCTATCTTACGTTCTCTTTCTCAGCGCTGTTCTCTTTGTTCCCATTTGTGTTCTCCGGAGAGTTTTGTCACGTGGAAAACTTGCTATCGATGTTGCTGCTGCTGTCGCTATCGTCGTTTCGCTTTTAATATTCACTTTTATTTGCTGTCTGACATTTGTGTTAGCCCGCTTACGTACAGTGGGGCAAGTGCTCAGCACTGATCAGGTTTGTCAACCACTTTTTTTTTATATTTTTGTATATATATTTGCATATCTCTTTATTTTTGTAAACCAATGCAAGGATTAATCATTGTCGTTGCTTATTTATCAATTGTGGGACATTAGTTAGTGGACACTGTGCACATGTGCCGATTCCAGCAGACCGCTTAGCTTTGTTCTCCTATCGTTCTTCTTCTTCGCTTTGAGAGCGTAAGTAGATCTCAGCGTCGCTTGCCTACCCCTTCCTCCTTGTCAAGCATGAACACTTTGCGGTTAATCATGATGACGGGGGCGTTTGCGATGGCAGTTGCGGTTGTTGTGGCCTGTCAATCGTTGCTTTTGCTTTTTATTCTGCTTTTGTTGATAATCGGGAGCGGCGACGCAGTCGTCGTTGTCGCAATGTTCGCAATTTAAGATTTTTTGGGACCATTGCCCAAGCAATGTTGTCGACGTCACGTCAGTTCATTGCGTCGGCTTGTAGAGCTTGCTAGTGTGTATTGTTTTTTTTTTGTTTTTTTTTCGTCTCGCAATTCTCGCAATTGGCTGAGTGTGTGTGTATGTGTGTGATAGTGATAGTACTCTTCTGTGACTACTGCTCGCTGCTTTTTCTGCTTCTTGCCAGCTTTTGTTGTTAACGTTGTCGCCGCATTGTTTTTATTGCCATAGCGTTCGCTGCCGTCGTGGCCGCTGCGCAGACCGAAAAAAACAAAACAAAAAAAGAAAATCAACTCGATTGTGATATAATTTGTTAAGTATTTATTTAATTGTATTCGGCACAAGCGTGCCACGACGGACCACAACTACACCCAGCCAGCTGCAGCAGACGCAGTAAACACTGAAAACGAAACCAAACCAAAAAAAAAAAAACGAAAATACTAGAAACAAAGCTCCCTCGCTTGCCTTGCCGTCTGCGTCTGTGGCGCACTGTCCCGCTCACACACAATGGTCTACTCGACGAACATATTGCTGGGCATTGTAACCATTTTGACCGCAGTGTTTATCTGGTCGCGTCGCACTTACGTCTACTGGCAGCGACGTCGCGTCAAGTTTGTGCAGCCGACGCATCTGTTGGGCAACCTGAAGAGGGTCCTCAAGCTGGAGGAGTCGTTTGCGATGCAGTTGCGCCGCTTATATTTTCACGAACGCTTCCGCAACGAGCCCGTCGTCGGCATCTATCTGTTCCATCAGCCGGCCCTGCTCATACGCGACTTGCAACTGGTGCGCACTGTTCTCGTCGAGGATTTTGTTAGCTTCTCCAATCGGTTTGCCCGTTGCGATCTGCGGCGCGACAAGATGGGCTCTCTCAATCTCTTCTTTGCCCGCCAGCCCGAGTGGCGAGACATTCGCACAAGACTTTCGCCGGTCTTCACCGGCGCCAAGCTCAAGCAAATGTTCTCACTGATGGAAGAGGTGAGTCCAAAGAAAACCACAAAACAACAAGCAACAAGCAATCAGCTTGTCAACACTGTGCAACAAAATAATGAAACAAACAATTTTTTGAAATTTAGTTTGTTTTTGTTGTTGTCTAAGAAATATATATTTATATATATATATATATACTTATGATCTTTGCACCTATTTAATTCTATTTTTATTATGAAAAATGATAATTGATTAATAAGTAACTACAATAATATAATTTCAGATTATTTGCTAGATACGTTTCTAAACTTAAAAAAAAAACCTATAAATGTTATTGCTTGTTTATTTTATTCCGGTTTGTATCAAAGTTCAAAATATTTTTATATTTTTGCAATTTGTAGTTGCCCCACAGGTTAAACATAAACAACGAGCGAGCAAATATTTTGTGTTGCGCGAAGTGTTGTTGATTTTGTAGATGATTCAATCGTTCAAACATGTTTGTCTTCTGACGATTTACGTGGCTTTTAAAATCTTTAGTTTCTTGGCAAACATATTTAGCAACAATTTAGCATATACATATATATATATGTATATATATATACAGTGTTTTGGTTATCGATCTAGACTCGAGATATTAATAGAAATTGCGTTTGTTTTTAGATTGGCTGCGATCTGGAGTGGTATCTCAAGCGTTTGACACGCGACTTGCGACGTGGCGACGCCGATCGAGGAGTTGTCGTCAGCATCAAGGATGTGTGCGATTTGTATAACACGGATATGATTGCCAGCATTGCGTTTGGACTGCGCTCGTACAGTTTGCGGAATACGCAGTCGGAGATCGGTTCACATTGTCAGGAGATATTTCAACCGAATGTTCGTCGTATGATTGACTTCATTGTGATATTCTTTCTGCCCAAGCTGGCGCCGCTCTTACGGTGCAAGCTATTCACAGAGCAGCACTCGGATTTTCTGCGTCGCGTCATCCAGCTGGTGATTGAGGAGCGTGAGCGGGCCGGTGATCTGCGCAATGATCTCATTGAAATGCTGCTCACACTCAAAAAGGAGGCCGATTTGCAGCAGGACAAGTCACACTTTACGCACAACCAAGATTTTCTGGCCGCCCAAGCGGCCAGCTTCGAGGTCGCCGGCATTGCAACATGCTCGGCCACCTTGTCCTTTGCTCTATACGAGCTGGCCAAACAGCCGCAAATCCAGGAGCGTCTGCGCCGTGAGATACGCGAAGCATTCAATGCTGGCCCAGGTCTGAGCTATGAGCGCATCGCTGGCATGCACTACCTGGAGATGGTCGTCGAGGAGACACTGCGAATGTATCCAATTGTGCCCATTCTCGAGCGCGAATGCACGCCGATCAACAAGAAGCGCTTCTACTCGCTGCGTCCACATGCCGAGTGCTATACGAGACGCGGCATGCCCGTCTTCATATCCAATCTGGCCATACACCATGATCCGCAGGTAAGAGTCGCCAATTAATTACCATCCAACTAGAATATCAAGCATTTCGTTTGGCTCTCTATTTTTAGTATTGGCCAGAACCCGATCGATTCGATCCGGAACGCTTTAGTGCGGAGAACAAGACAAAGCAGACGCCCATGTCATATTTACCATTTGGCGCAGGGCCGCACAATTGTATTGGCCTGCATATTGGCCAACTGATGATCAAATTGGGACTCATCTATTTTCTGCGCCAGCATCGCGTCGACTTCTGCGACAAGACAGTGGAGCGGATCAGTTTCAATGCCAACTTTGCACTGCTCGCCAGTGAGCATTGCATCTACCTCAAAGTTGCTGACTGTATTTAGCGCAAGCTCATCCATCCCATGACACGAGCTGCTCATCGTCCCGCTCATCATCATCAGCATCTTTGCTAGCGACACCAACAATATTTTTAATTATCATCCCAGCATTAACCTCAGATTCTAGTTCACATTGAGCGCAAATATAAATAAATATTTATATATATATATGTATATTAATATATATATATATATATATATTAATATATATATATGTATATATATTTCTCGTATGGGTCAAATAAAATTGGCAACGTTCTACAATTTGGTCGATTTGTGTTTTGTTGTCGTTTATCTGTTTTTCAAGCATATTTATTGCACAACAGTTTTGGCGTCGTCATAGCTTGATAACTTATCAGTATTCGGCTTGCACTTTGGCTATATGCGAATGGTGGCCTGATCGTCCACCTGCCACCTGCTCCTCGCACTCTCCCCCGTCAACAATATTCGGCGCGTGTGTGTGTCATCGGCGAATTGCTGGGCGTGTGACAAGCCCTCTAAGTCACCCACCCGAGTGGGTGGGTTGCTTGAAATGTTCGCGTTTCGCTTAGATTCTGATTGAACTAATAGCTTAAAAGCTGGGAGAGATTGGTCGGGCGCTCAATGTCTATAAAATTAGTCATAATTTGGAATAAAAACTCAACTCGAGTTTTGCATTTGCAAAATTTCTGTTATAAAATTATGCATTCATTTTATAATAGTTTTTAAATTCCAAAAAAATAAAATATGAAAATTTGATTTTCTTATTAAGTGCATTCTCAATTTAAAATTATGATTTGTTTTGCGATTGAAAAATAGCTGAACTTGGCACTTAAAACAGATTACATTTCTCAATTGCAATAAAGCAAATTTTTTATAGTCTTATCATAACAAAACAAACTATTTTTGCTTATCAGTTTTCACAATTTTGTTGTTAATAAATAACTAAAAATGTTTATAAAAGCAAAACAAATTGAAAGCTGATGATGAAGCACAAACAATGTGGAGGAGGGGAGCTGGATTTATGGCAAACAGCTGTTGCAACGAAAGCTTCTCAGTGATGGGGCAGCAATACTTAAACACACACATGTAAATATGTATATGTGCGTGTGTATGTGTATACAAATAGTAGTGCGTTATGCAAATGCTCACACCCCGAGTACAAAGCGAGATTGCCGCACTGAGGAATCCCGAAAGGTTTTTTTGTTTTCGTGATTTCCATGGAAAAATGCACTGATTTTTCTTAGCATTTAACACGATGCGGCGAAGGCGGCGGTGGCCAGAGAAAGCCTGTTACCAAAGCCTCAACTCTTTGGCTGCCCAAAAACCAAAACCATTTCAACGGCCCTGTTTTATTAGACCGCGAAAAATCAACAGTGGCCAGGGTGGTCAGCAGTCTGTCCAACTGTCTGTTTGTCTGCCTGTTTTGGAGATGTGTATATATAAAAAAAAAAAACGAGAGAAGAAGAAAAGGATATTATATTTGTGTGTGTGTGCTAAAAGGGTTTACAACAATGTCATAAAGCAATGCGCATTCCTTTGCTGCACAAATATTTTTCTCTCTGTGTGCTCAGTTTTGCCGAGTGGCCTATGTAAATGAAATAAAATTCACTTTTTCACGTGAATGAAACGCGGCAATGGCGAAAGCGAAAGAGTTGCCGCTGCTGTTGTTGTTGTTGTTGTTGTTGTTGTTGTTGCTGCTGTTGCTGCCTTCTGGGAATCAATTGTGCATTTGAAAAGGACGCTGGTCAGCTAATTTACATAAATCTACGCAAACACAGCAGCAAAGACAGAGAGAGAGAGAGAGAGAGAGAGAGAGACTCCTTGTGCTGCTGTCAGCAAGCAGCTGTCGCAGAGTTGCAAGTTGCTTGTTGCCAGCAGGTTGTTGTTTTCTCTTGTCGTCGTCGTCGCCGTTGCATGTGCATTAAGCGTTAATTAGAGCCTGGCCAAGTTGTGCAGCTCCCACGCACGTGTTAGCCTACACTTGTTGTTTAAGAGGGGACTGCCCCTAGTTACCCCCCACCCTCCGCCCCGCTCACCACTCACCACTCCACGGACTGATATGGCTGACAGTTGCTGTTGTTACGGTTCACCATGACCAACGCCAACAATTACGACGCCGGCCGCCGCAATTCTATTGTCTTTCGATTTCCTGGCTGCGTTTTTATTGCCCATTTCCCACATGTTTTTTTTTTCTCTGTTTCTTTTTTTTTTTTTGTTGCTGTCTGTTCGGACTATTACCGGGACACCCGAGACACTTGCTCCCTTGGGCCCGGCGAATGACACTTTCGGTTAGTGTCTCGCTGCATCGCTCGTGTAAACGTTTTGAATGCCGTCTCGGTTTTAACGGGTCCGCAGCGGAACCATTTTAATGATCACAAATTGCTCGAGCTGAGCACAAGTTCAATCGGCCAATCCTCATCCAATCGTCAATGGTCACCGTCACCACATGCACATGCCAATTGGGAATGGAGTATGTATGTGGTGTGGGTAAAGCGGATGTTGCCCTTTATCAGTTACCATTTACCATTTACCATTTACCAGTTTATCATTTGGCTCTTATCCATAAGCCGTAACAAACTAATTAAGCCTGTCACAAATGTTTCCTATTTTATTTTGTTCTTCAATAAAATTATGAATTTTTCAACAATGTTTTTTAATGATCGCAACATCTGTGCTGTGTTGCAGCAGGTAGACCCTTGCCACATGCGGCATGCAACCAATTTGTATATTTATTTGGGTATTTGTATTGTAAATGATTATATTAAATAATCAAATGTTTCAACAATTCAATCAAAAGTCTGTTTTGGAGTGCAAAATCTTAAGATTAATTTTATTTGTGCTTATTTAATTTTATTATAGAAGTGAAATTTTGCTGGCATCCACAATTAAGTCAGTTTTTCCAATTATTATTAGGTTTTGTGCGTTTTGAGTAGCTGAATTTGATATTTTTCCTAATTTTTTAAAACTTTATGATTTAAAAAAATTTAATATGTTTTTTGACGCTTGTTTAAGGTTTGAGCTGAACTGTATAAGTCAATTTGTGAAGTTTTATTCTGTGTGAAAATGTGATATATTTTTCTAAGCCAATCTCGATGCCACAACTACGATTCCAAAACTAATAGGATCAATTTGGCTTCTTCATAAATATCGATGCCAGTTTGGCTATATTGACAAAAAAATTACTTTTGATTAAAATGTGTGCAAAATTATATATTTCAAAATATCAAATTTAAACTATCAAATCAAATTAATGACCAAATTCAGATGTTGTAAGCTTTTTTTTATTATTTTTATTTTATGTATTTTGTGTTGCAGGCTCTGTTGGCGCCCGCAACAAAGTTGGCGAGCTGCTTTTCATGTGGTCGCCACTTTGATGTCTTCAGTCGACTCCGCGTTGCAGTCAAAGATTTACGTATAATGCTCAAGTGGCCGGATGATTTTTTTAACGATCTGCTGGCAAAGTGAATCAACGGATCCGCATCCGCAACGAACTCGGCCCCGGGCTCAAAGGGGGCAGAGTCTATGGGATGTTTTTTGCAGTTCGCACATTATGCACACATATATAAATATATATATAAATATATATATATATATGTCTCGTATCTGCATCTGTATCTGTTGTAAATCAGCTCGTATATCTGTGAGGTAAACAAACTCATCCGTCTGCCAGTAGTAATAATAATAATAACAATAAAAAACTGCACAAAGAACTCGCTCAGATATTCATGAATGAATGTGAATGGTGAATGTGAATAGTGAATGGTGAATCGTGTCTCATTCACAGAGCATTCATTGTCGTAATGCGCTTAGGACGGGTTGACGCATTCTCGTCACCCATCTTTGGTGCGGGCGGCAAAATTGTGACAGATTAAGATATAGATACAGACATAGATATGGATATGGATATAGATATAGATATGGAGCTGAGACGGGGTCAAAGATGCAACGGGAGTGCCATGTAAATGTAATTCAAGTAGCCGACGCGGCGCTGGCGCTATCAGTGCGGCACAATCAGTGCCATTAATAAGCGCATATCTCTATCTCTTTCGCTCTTTCGTTCTCATCTGCATCTATTGCTGCACTTCCGGTCTGTGGCACAGTCTCAGTTTCAGTTTCAGTTTTGCTTTTACCTGCCCTCCTCGTTACACAAAAAACGTATTAGCTTGCTCAGTTACATCATCCTCATCATCCTCATCCACATCATCATCATCATCGTCATCGTCTTGCGTTGAGTTGCTCCCAAAGGAAGTCCCAATTTGTTGCGTCAATGAACCATGGACCCATCGCACTCGTGAAGGACTCTCTCTCTGCCCGCCCCTCGACTTGCTGCTCGCCTGTCTCCAGTAGTTTGCATTCGGGCCAACCCCAGTGTCAGCTGGATCTGCCACTTGCTACCTTTTTTTATTTTTGATGTGGCGCTGACTGCTGCCTGTCAACTGAAATTCTTGTTGTTAGCCACAACTGCGAGGGTTGCCACAGTTTTTACCAGTTGCCGAAAAACTAAAAATATTTTGATCAGGTTGGCAAAATTTTTAATCATAATCCACATTTAAAATTCATTTGTTATGCAACATAAATATTTTTAATAATAAACAAAATTCGCATTTAAATTAAATACACAAAGAAATTAAAAATGATTAAATTTTGTGCATTTATTTTGTTTCAATTTTTATTTCATGTGAACACAGTTAAATATAAATTGTAATAAATTAATAAATAATATAAAAGGCGTGAAATTAAAAATAAATATTTATAATGAAAGAAATAAATAATATAAAGCATATAAAAAATCTGGATTTATTTTTTTTTATTAAAAATTTATTGCATGGATTGAATCAGAATAAGAATAAAATATTTAAGCACATCTCGCTGAAACAATATGTTATATAAATGCAGCACACCTACCCTCCCCCCACCCTACCCAACTAATCAGCTGCCCCCCCCCCCCCTCCCCCCTCTCACTTTAATTTGTCTGTTTACATGACTGGCATAAATTATGCATAAGTTTATTTTTATATTTTCTTGTAGTCATAAATTCGCTTTGATTTCGCTGTTGGATTTTGAAGTGGCAATTGTCAAATGCATAAAATATGTCGGACCGAATATATTTATTTTGACAACACGCACCCCTAATGAGAAAGAGCGAGATAGTGAGAGAGACACAGAGAGAGAGGGAGATAAGATGAGGAGCAGCTTTTCAATTTGTCTTTGTATGCATCACATTTTTACCGTTACGTGCGTCAATTTTCCACGATTTTCATGGTTTCCCATTTATCCCATAATGATAATGTCTGTTTTGGGTCATTTGCGTTGACTTGCAACCCCCTGGCGAGCGGGCAAACACATTCGTGCCACAAGAGCCTCACTTCCTCATCTATGCATATTTGTGTTTGGATTCGCACCGCGTCCACGACTATATCCATATCAACCCCGGATCTTGGAACAGAAATCAGAATTCAAGTCTCTCGACTCCCACCAGATCAATATGTAGGTCATCTCCAAATCAGCTCCAATATATTTCATATTTATATATAAATTATTACTTACATATATATATATATAGATATATATATATAGACCTCTAGACCTCTTTGATGCTAAACAAAACTGGATTTTGCGAGTAAATATATATATTTTCAAAACAGAGCATTTTCAACTTTTTGGAAATCGCTTGCTATTGGACATTTAAAAGCAGGTGGAGCATTCGCAATCCATTCCATATGAATCCCCCACAAGACGTAGTCTTCATCTGGCCAATAATCTTTGTCCATTCTATAAAAAGACAGGCATTTTTATATACCAAATTGGAACAGCTCGCATCCGTTTAAACGGACAGTCTGGATGAGTCCTTCGTGGCAAAGATATGTCCAGAAATACTTTCAGTCAAATTTACCAATTGCAAGAATTAATCAAATCGTCTCTGAGATTTTACATTTCTGTTCAAATATGGACACCACATTTATTTTTTAAATAAAGTGTTGGGTATGTAAATCGACTATTCTTATCCATAGCTGGATTTTACAAAAAAAAAATGAAATCGTTGTTCAGATAAAAAACTTTTGAGACTTGTTTGAATGGCATTATTGAAATTAATGTTGGAAAGTGATCAGCCTTTTGATTGCCAATTGCCAATAAAATTAAATTCACCTTTTTATTATATATATTTATTTTTTTTTAAATAATTTTTTAATTTTTATTACGAAATAGATTGGCAAACGTTAAGGCATTAATTAAAGCTGAGATAAGAAAAACCGCTTAAGCACAATAAATGCAGTTGGCTCAAATGCACAAATTGCCGTACAATTGGCGTACTCTTTACGCCGTATCATTCCGTACTCCTGGCAGGTATCAATGTCAATGGGATCACACCCGCCCCCAAAAATGTTTCTTGCGCTGCAAGAGTCTTGTTGCCGTTTGACATGTCAACTAATCCAGTGCGCCAGATGACCTCGTTGGTGCAAAGGGTAGCTCAGCAACCCTTAACGAGGCACACACACATACACACACACACAGAGAGAGATCGGAGCCATATAATTAGTGTAATTACCTCAACAGCCTACTAAATTCGAGAAAAATGCAAACAAAAATTAAGAAATCACAACATTTATATCCCCCTGTCAACGAGGCAACGAGGCAATGAGGCAATGAGGCAATGAATCTGCAACGGCAGCTACAACAAAAGGAACACATATGAAACTCTATGCCCAATCAATGTGTGTGTGTGAGTGTGCTGGACCCTTTTGTGGCAGCAGCAGCAGCAACTGGCATACAATTGAGTCGATATCGACAGGCAGCAGGCGCAAGAACAGGCAGCAGGAGCAGGCAGCAGGAGCAGGCAGCAGGAGCAGGAGCAACATCTAATGACAGGGTGGATTGCAGTTTTTCGTTTTAATTTTCAGCACTGAAATTATTTTTATTTTTTTCAGTTGTTGAATTGTCAGCGTAGGCTGTCGAGATCCGTTATAAATTGCAGTAGCTGCCACTTCCGCCTCAAGTCGCCGCTAATTGTGGCAAACACTCGCCGCTCAAGGCGCATGATTAGCCAAAAAAATAAAAGAAGAAGAAAGAAAACGTTGCAAAAAGAAAAGTGGAAACATTATTATTAGTCAGGCACAAATTGTTGTTGCCACATTCCAGCGAAGACCACCGGCCAAATTGCATATCATCCTTGCCGCTTGTCCATTAGTCGCCTTTTGTCGCCTGGTTGCACGCGTTTAAATGGAACTGTGGGAGCGGCGCATCCTTTGACCCATTCTCCTTGCCACTTGCTGCAAATATTTTGGCTGCTGTGCGGCACAAACATAATTAACGCCTAATGAAAATATCCAAACACATCGGCACTTTCAAGTCATTATCTTAGCATGCCAACAAAACAAAAACCATGCCACATGGGAATTTATTTGCAGTTAACCAGTTTGCTACCAGAAATACAATTCACAAATTTCCAATATTTAGCAATATTTAACAAAAAAAAAAAAACACTTATCGTAAAACTGAAAAAGTTATTCTGACCAAAATATTAAGCATTTTTATGCCTGAACATAATATTAATGAGATCCGACGTCTATATCTTTATATGGTTTCCATCGGAACAATATTTAGAAACATTCATTTATTTTTCTTTATTTTAAATTTGAACTGAAACATGTATTTTTCAATACTTCTATAATAAATTGTCAACTGTTTGTAGTCAACATTAAATAAAAGAGAAAATATTCTTAATTAGATATTTAAATTTAAAAAAATGTACTCGAGGCAAGTTCAGCTCGAGTATTCTTCGTACTTGCCGCAATTGATCGGCTGGCAGTAAAAAACTGACATTCTCGTTCCGGGTCGTTCCGTGTTACATAATCTCTGCTGCGATCCCTATCATAAATTCGCCTGCACGCGTCATAAAAATTTACGCTAGCAAAAAAAAAAAACAGAAACATAAAAAATGCTAAAAAAAAACAATGCAACTCGAACTAAAAAAAAAAAACAACAACATATAATGCAAATGGCTATTTCTATTTTTCTGGGTAGACGATTGCATTTTGCGTAATACTTAAGACTAGGACGAGAAATATGATTTTTTTTATTTTCATTTTTTTTGGTTTTCCGCGAATTTTTGTGCATTTTTTTAGCGCTCGCGTTTTATGCAATTCTGCTGCGAATTTGGTTTTCGTGTTTTACGACAGCCCTTTGTGGGCTGCCCATTTTTTAGGCCGTGTGTGTGTGTGTGTGTGCGCGAGTGTCCTTTTTTTTTTTTTGGTTTGAGTCTAGTTTTATGAGCCAGTGGAACTTCTAGTTGCGTGCAGATCTTTTTTAATAAATTTGTATTTCTAGTTTTTTAGGTTGACACGCGGCGGTTGCGGGTGATTTGCGAAAGGTTCGCGGAACGGACAAATCGCCTATTTACGGCTTACGTAACGATTCGATCCTGCCAGGATGCGCCGGCATTCGCAGTAACTACCAAGGCAGCTGTGCAAAAAAAAAAACAACAAAAAAAAGCAACAACAAAATCGAAAATAGGAAAAAGCGCATTGATGTTGGACAATGTCCTGGCAATGGTACACACACGCACACACACACACACTAACATACACACACACACAGAGCAAGGCAGGGACACGGGGCACAATTGGCACTCCAGTTTTTGGCTTCCGGGGTGGCCTCAGCCTGAGGCTCATCCATTGACTTTGTGTCAAATTGAGTTATTCAAATGTCAGGATACACACTCGCACACACACATACTTACACACACACACTCGCACACACATGGGCACATTTTGATAATGCGCTTCGTACATAATTCTCAATTGATATCCTGTTGCGTTGTTTTTACAAAATATTTACCTTACTCATAATTGAAGTGTCTGTGCTGAGTGACGTTCCCATATCCTTTAGCATCCTGGCGAGCAATTTTTGCGCCATTTGTGCATGCTCCGTTGCGCCGCTTCCTCTTCCTCTTCCCCTGCCTTATTCTCTCACTCACGCTAATTGTTTCTTTCTCGCTCGCCTTCAGTACACTCGAAGAAAACAAACAAAACTACATATATAATATGGAAAAAATAGGTTTCGTTTTGTTTCTTTATTAATATTAAAATATTATAATAATTCCGCATTTAAAAGCATTATTTTTGCTAGAGTTACAGTAAAAATTTTCCAATTCTTAAATCAAAAACTTTAATTTTTCTTTTCATTTTTATTCTCTTTCATTTTTTTTTAATATTTGGTATTATTAAGTCTTCGATATAAGCAATTGCCGAAATTATAATATAATTAAAAAATATATATTTATATAATAAATTCGAGAAACTTTTATTTATTCAATTTTTTTTATTTATTTTTTTTTTATTCCCTGAAATGTGTTAACTTTATTTGAGTTGAGTATGAAGCAGCATCTCTTTTTTTCAAGTGTAGAATTTGCTGACTGACAGAGACTGACTGACTGCTGCTGCTGTTGCTGTTGCCTTTTCACGCTTCGCCGCACGCCGCATGCCGAACGTTGCACGCTGCACGCTGCACGCTGCTCTTGCTGCCCCGCGGCCGTTTTGGCAAATGGCTTCCAGCATCCTCGCACAGCGGACACAGTGCACCCTGCTGCCCCATAGTGCTTGCCGCTGCTGCTGCTGTTGCTGTTGCTGATTATGTTGTCGCCGTTGAGTCGACTTTGAGTGTGTTGCACTTGCAGAGCAAAGTCTCCCGTCGTTTGACCCCGTAAATAGTAGGAAAAACTCACCTCAGTCGCTATTCCACGCACCATTCACCAAAACTAAACACAAAAACCCAAAACAAAAAAAAAAAATGTATGAAGAGACAAAAAAAAAGAGAAGAAAAAATAATGCAAAAAATACTGAAAACGAAATCGTCAGAAATCTGAACTAATTGTTGTCATTAAGGTTGCCCCGGGGGCAGTGCGTGTGGTCAGCTGGCAAATGAAGTCATGAAATTGCTTTGTCACCTCCAGTTGGTCGTGGCCGGGCACATTATCAATGGACCACGGGCCACTTGAGCACCACACAAGATGTGGGTGGCATGCAACAAAGGTGGCTCGAGCTCTGTGAGATGTCTCTTTATTTTTTGCACTCTTCACGCTTTTCAACCATTCAACTGAATTGAGTCATCAATGGTTTAGTTTTGAAAAGGTTTTTGGCCAGGCTCTAATGAATATTTTCCAACTGCTAAACAGAAAATGCAAACCATTTAAATCTTTAATCTGAGCTGAAATTCTGGTTTGAGTTTATCTATAAAAATTTTACATTTCTTTAACACATGAAAAAGAGAAAACTTAGTTTTTTCATCTTGAAATAAATCTTGAAAATAAATAAAAATAATAATTATTATAATGCTGATGCAGATTAAATTAAAGAAGTTCAAGTGGAGGAACCCAGCACCAAGATGAAGCTGAAAATTAATCTATATTCTAAATTCTAAGCTGCCTTGACGAGATTTTGTGATTGTGAGTAACTTGCTCTTGGAGAAAGAGCTGAAAGAGATTCTTAGCCGCAGCTGCAGCTAAGCTTTGGCTCACTACTTATGTCTGGCCATAATCCTGCTTGTGTATGTTATCATATATCGGGGGAATCTGTGGCACATATGCATGCAGCATAATCCGCAGCGTAGATTGAGTGATCGAGCATTTGACTGGCGTGGCATTTGGTATCAGGTCGCAATGGATTCGCATATCCTGAAATCAACTAGATAAATTGCGGGTATTTGGTTGCAACAGACTGGGGCACGTGCGGCTGTGAGTCACCAAAACTCACATGTGTATGCGAGGTGGGCTGGCCTTGAGAGGTGGGCGGGTTTGTTTTTTTTTTTTCCTTCTTTTTTGTTGTTGTTGTTGTTGGCATCATCAACCCTTTCGACGGGCAAATAAATTGGCATTATTACAGGAGAGAACGCGGAGCTCAGCGTAAATTGATTATTGACAAAGGGCACATTAAGCGGCGTTTTATGTGAGCTGATTTTTATGCCTTGGCAGCGGCAGATGGATGCGCATATTAAGGTTCTTGATGTGGTTGCTCGTTGTCCTTGAAATCCTGTTAGCAACCACCGACAAGCAGCACAGGACACGGCCAACAAACTTTCTTGGCAACACCAGAACTCACTTTAATTTCATTGGCTTGCATTAATGATGAAGGCACAACGCTGAGGCGGCTTAAGCAGTTCCCTCCCCCACCCACACCCCCTTGCTTCACAGCATTTAGAAGGCATAATTGATCAAGTTTCAAGTGCTCAAAATTAACGCAGCCACACAATTAATTCCAAATGCTGAGCAAAAGTGAGCCGAAGGTGTTGTAAATAAATACTCAAGTCAAGACGTAAGAGATTTGAAATGCTGTGAACATATACATATATACATACGAACATACATATATATATATATATATATAATACTTAAAGAAAGACACGGGAGATTTAAGATGAGAGACATGAAACACACTGGCAATTTTTGATTTATCATATTTTTATTTAATTTTTAATGTGTTTAAATATATATCTACAATTATATCTAAAACTACATACATACATTGCATATTATTTAAATTTTATACAATATATTATTAGAAATATGGTTATGAATACAACAAAAATTTAGAAGGACCATAATATGAATGCCCTTTTTTTTAATTATAAATACATATACAAATAAAAAATTATCTACCAAAAGCAATCAGATAAAAAAAATTCAATTTTGAAAATTCTTTCTTTTCCCACAATGTTTTTTCTTATATTTTTTTTTTCTTAAAGTTCATTTTATTAATTATATTATTATTTTAGAATTTATATTTTTTTTTGTTAAGTGCTTACATTTTGTATTATATATTTTGTACCATTAAAACAAAATATATTTAAATAACAGAAAAACTTAACTTTTTTGGTACTTTTAAATAGTTACACAAAAAAAAAATCATAAAATATTTCAAGTTTTTAGTGCGATATTTGAAAATTCAGGTCATATATTGATAGGTAGAGCAGGTTCTGGGCTGCTGCCACAGAGTTCTGGTGCTGCCGGCTCTGCAGTCTACTAATTTCCGTTTAATCCTTTCACAAGCAGCCAGATTTCATGCCCACTAATCCGGCCGAGTTTTACGGCGGGTGCGGGCGGGGTTGAAGCGAGCTGCCAGCGTCGAACAATGGCATCATCTATAAAATGACAATTGCAAACAACAATGACGACAATTGCGACAAGGACAAACAGTAGTGTTAACCATTTCATCCATGCTGGCCAGGTCGCAATCACTGCCCGAACTATAAACTGTGAACTGTGTCTGCTGCCTGCCTCACTCCTTTTCCAATCCTTTTTGGGCCCGAGGCACATCCTATTCATAATTAGTTGCAGGCAATTAAGAACCTCTCGCGGTCGCTCACAAGGCTATGGATCGACCCACATAGTGTCCGGCTGCTGCCGCTGCTGCTGCAAATGGTTCTCGTTGTCGTCCTGGCTGTCGTCCTCGTCCTCGTCCTCGTCCTAGTTTGCGCATGCGTGTGTGTTTGCAATTTGTTTATTTTGAAAACAAGCGACACCCCTTTCGCCGGAGGCAACGGCGGGTCACTGATCCGCGCTTTAATCCTTTGACTTTCGGGCCCAGCCCAACACTTGGCTTAGTGCGAATCAGTTTGACTGGCCTCCTCAACGCTCTCTCTTCGCGCTTTTTTCCGGAAAGTGTGGCTTACTTTGGTTCCGCTATCCAAAGTTGGTAATTAACATTTGCTCGCATCGCCCTGCTAAGCTGCTTGCCTGCCAGCCAGCCACGCCCTCAATCTACACATACATCTATATATATATATATATATATATACATTCGTGTACTATGTGGGTTGAGTGAGGGGCGTTTGTTGTTTCACTCGAAGCCAGAAGGGAAGGGGTTTAGTTATAATTAACGCACTTTGGACGCGCCTTGACTTTCCACTGATCCCATCATTTTCTCTCTCTCACTCTCTCTCTCTTTTTTTCTCTCTTTCTCTCTCTCACTCTTTGTATCTCGGAGCTGCTTAAGAAGAGTCTTCAATATGGATATATATTGTATTGCCAGAGTTCATTGCAAATGTTTTTAGAGCATATAAAAAAAGGCAGAGATTTTTGATCCGATAAATTATATTTATATTTGTATTTAGATCGGCTACAAAAGTCGAGTCGATTTAGGCATACGTTAATCTCCAAATGTTTACTGCCTGTTCTCAATTACTACAAACAGATAAATTTTTTGCAATTTTAACTTTTGTTGTTTCTCCTATATCGATAAAAATCGATTTACCAGATTAATAAAAAATTATAAAATATATATAAACACTATAAATCAAAGAACATCATCATATAACAAGTATTTTTTTTTATACACATTTTTTGCAAATAGTTGATTTAAATATGTAAAAAGGGTTCGGCTCATGGGTAAATAAAGACTTCTGCTTAGGGTAGCTCCTAGTCGAGTTCTCTCGACTTGCACTTTCCATAATATTGCTCTCATCCTAATTTCATCCTGTTAGCGATTGATACTTGCATCAATATTTATTTATATTGTTGCACACATTAATGACATTATTTGAAATGCAATCAACGCTTTGCGTTTATTATTTTTGGGAGATTGTCGTTTTTGGGTGAGCCGAGCGAAAATGCCAAAAACCGTGCGACGAGTGTCAAATTAATTAAAATGTCACCAAAATATGTTCAATTGTTGTTTGTTGCTTGCCACTGCTATGGGAGATGGATGACAGTTGGCTGCTTGCCTCAACTCGAGTCGACTCGACTCGACTCGGATCAGCCCGCTTCGACTTTTGGGCTAACTGTCAAACTGCATTGACAGGCGGACGGGGACACAGGAAGAGCCTCCCACCCTGCTCTAAGCAGACGAACCCTGCTCGGACTGATGGACTGATGGACGGTTGGACGGATGAAAGGACTGTCCAGTCATAAGCGACGGACACCCAGATAAGACCCGTTGCGTTGTCATATTTTCAATTTCGAGATTCGCACAAGGCTGCTGGTATTTATTGTCAGCTACCCGCTTCCCCCTCTCTCTACAAGGGTAACCCTCAAAGCATCTATCCGGTGGTAATCGCATACGATATTGAGTCCGTAACCCCTGTCAATATATATATATATATATATATAGATATTGCGGAGGGTTGCCGTTAATGTGCATTTGACATTTGTGAAATGAGAATCTCGGGCAAATGATTCGGATTTATCGCAAATTTGTCGAGCGATTTGTGTCGATTTACATGAGTGCCAAAATGCCAAGTGGCCACTTGAGGATGGCAGCCAACGGCAACAACAGCAGCAGGCAAACAAGAGGAGGTCCTTTTTTTCAATTGCCAATCCCAACTTCAGCTGAGCAGTCGTCATCGATAAGTTGCCAAATGTGGGCCAAGCAGATTGTGCATTTCTGCACTTGGCAAATCACAGAGGATATCTTCAGAATTGTGAAGACCAACTTCGTCACGGACGGACAATCAATATTGAAATTGAATAAATCCGGGATTCCGTATGTGTTCAGTCAGACAGATGTTTATCAAGTTCAAATATTTATAAATTGTTAATGACGAGACTAATTTGTCTTAGCCTAGTTTCATCCGGGAATGAATATTTTAATAGAACTTGTGAATATATCCATCTGATTTTATGGGTCTAATAAAGTGTTTACATTTCTGCATGAATATTTTAAGATATTTGTAACAGATACTTTATAGTGATATCCATTTGATCTATCTGATTGCTTAAAGTAACTTAAATTAAGTTTTTCTCGTTGAGTATTTTATTTGTTTTTACTAAAATTAATTTGGCTAAGCCTCAACTAAAAACTTGGATCTAAATACATTTAACATTAATTTAGTCTTTGCAGCCATTCATTAGTAAATATATTTTATATTATTTTTTTTTACCTTATTTTTAAAAAGGTCTTAAATAATTTAATAAAATTCATTTAAAAAAAACAAAGATTTTATAATATAGCATTTGATTATTTTATATTATTTTTTTTACTTTATTTTTGAAAAGGATTTAAATAATTTAATGAAATTCATTTGAAAAAAAAACAAAGATTTTATAATATAGCAATTTATTATTTTATATTATTTTTTGTGGTTTATTTTTGAAAAGGTTTTGAGTAATTAAACGAAATTGATAAAAAAAAAAAAAAAACAGATTTTATAATACAGCAATTTATTACTTTATACAATTTTTTGTACTTTATTTTTGAAAAAGTTGTAAATAATTAAATAAAATTAATTAAAAATAATTTTGTGTATTCTTTTCTGACTTTTTATATTGTATAATTTGTTGAATTTCTCTTCAACTTAATTATTTTGCACACAGTAAATGAGTTGTTTCTGATTTTTAAGGCTTTATTTTAAGAAAGCTCAAATGGAAATTATATAAAAACGTTTGTTTTTTAGCTGGCTACATGAAAGGTGTTTCCTTTTCTACACACAACACAGACACACACACGCACACACACACACACACACACACACACACACACACACACACCTGCTGTAAGTAAGTATGCTTGTAGCTTTGCGTTTTGTTAAGCAAGCCATAAAAATTTGCAAAAAGCACAACAAAACAAAGCAAAACAAACAACAACAACAAACAACAACAACAACAACAACAACAACAATGCGCAAAGGCGTTAAACAATAGGCCCAAAAAGGAATGCAGAAGTCTATCGCACTTGGCGTGGGTGTTGTGTCATGCATGGGTGAATCCTTCCTTCGGCTCCTGCCCGACACCCTTGCTTACTCACTTACTTAGTTGTCCTTTTTTATGGCGACCGAAATAAAAGAAGAAGAAGAAGCAGAAGCAGAGAAGAAGAGGAGGAATACTTCAAACCGACTTTCGAGTCGAGTTTTCCAACTCGGCGTCAACATTAAAAAGGCAAGTGCTCAAATGCGCGGGCTGCACGGTGTGTGTGTTGTGTCTGTGTGTGTGTGTGTGTGTGCCTGCCTGGTTGGTTGGCTGGTTGGCTGCATTCACGCGAAGGAGTTGGCTACCTTGGCTTCCTTTCCCGGTTGTTTGGTTTTGCAATTGTTAGGTTTACTGAATGCGCCATAAAAACGTCAACGGAATTCGCAATCGCAATCACCTTTTGTGTTGTTTGAGTGTCGCTTGGTTGTTGCCATTGTTGTTGCTGTTGTTGTTGTTGTTGTTGTTGTTGTTGTTGTTGTTGTTGTTATTGCAATGCAAACAAATGACAGCAGCAAGGACGTTGCTGACAAAGCCAAACGCGAAAATGTCAGCGCACAATTCAAGAGCGGGTTTCTTTTTTGCATATTCTGCTCATGTTTTTTTTTTTTGTATTTATTTTCCGTGTTATTTCCTTTTTGGTGGAGGGAGGGGGACGGGCGCAGACCTGCTGCCGGAAAGGATTATTTTGCGAAAGGCTGCTGAAGTAAATAAATCAACAAAAACCAATTGAAATCCTCAGCGCACCGAATTATGCATGCCCTCAAGGCAAAATTATCATCTGATATTAAATTCAAATAGTTGAAAATATTTAAAAATTATCATAAAAAAATAGCCACATGTAAAATGCGAAAAAATTAATTAAATAGTTGAACATATTTAAAAATGATCATAAAAAATTGCCACAAGTAAATTGCAGAAAAATTAATTTATTTAAGCCATGACAAGAATTTTATTAATTGTTTACTTCAATATTCTTGTATTTTTATTATTTTTAAATGTTGAATGATCTTTAAGTTAAATAAATGTTGATCAATTAATGTTTCAAATATTTAATTTTTTTAAATTAATATAATTGTTATGCCGACGCATTATTATCTTTATTAATTTGTACAATTTACCCAATATAGAAATTAACCTTTTCTGCTCTGTAATTCGAGTAAATAATAAATTTTTACGCATAGTTATTATACCCAATGTGTGTTGGTGTAAAAAGCAACAACAACAACAACAGCAACAATAAACACACATTTGAATTATTTGGGAATGGTAAAACTAAAGTCAAAATGCAATCACGCAAAGCACACAAAATGAACATTTAATATATAATAAATATTCTGTGAAGGATATTGTGCAACATTAACATGATAACCAATTGATCAAAAACACATATAATATATATATTGTTCAGATTAGCCGCTATATATATAGGATAAGCTATGTCTATTGAGTAGAAAATTGAAGAATAAATAATTTCGGAGCTGACTATATTTAAAACCTTAGCTAATTATAATTAAAAATTGAATCAGTTTTTTAGTAATGCAAATATTTATGCATTAAATGGATTTCACTTTCTGTTAAATATTTTATCTGTTTATTCTGAAAATTATATTAAATTCAATAGATCCATCATTTTATATTAACCAAAAATGTGTTTTTTTAATGAATCTCCATCGCACTTTAAAAAAAACTGTTTGATTTCGCGTAAAAATAAATTGAAAAAAATATTTATATATTTTCTGAATATTTAAGAAAAATGCCTATAAATAAATTATAAGTGAATAATAACAATTACAATTTTTTTATTTTATTTGTAGCTGATGCAAAATTCGTTTCGGCCCATTTGCCTGGCTCGTTGAAAGTGTTAGCGTTTTTGATTGTTTGCCTCGTGTTTGACAAATAAAATGTCAAATTATGAACACGAAATTGTTGGTGTTGCTGTTGATTTTCTTTATCCTTATTTTTTGTTGTTGTTTTTGTTTTTTATATATATGTTGTTGGCGAATTCTTTGCTTTGCCGTTCCGTTTGATTACCCAGCGAGCAGCATGTTGGGGTTAGATGGAAAACAATCGCTGCACCACAGCGCAGCACACCCAACCCCACCCCACCCCACCCTTGGCAACCCCATCGCCCAATTACAGGCGGAGTCCACTGGGAACATGTGTATATATAATATAGGGTAAAAATCGCGACATATTGCCAATAAACAGCAGGTGGCGCTGACATTGCAAATGAATTACACAACACCAAAATCAACAACATCAAAAACAATGCGCAAAAGTTCTTCCCTCTCTCTCTCTCTCTCTTTCTCTCTGCATTGCTATCTCTCGTTCTCTAAAAAACAATGAGAGCAATGCCAAACCGACGAGTTCCATAAAAATACTGCTCCAGTTTCCTGACCACTTTTTAGTGCAGCTTTAGTTGTTTTTTTTTTTCTTTATATGTTTTTTGTTATATGTTTTTTTTTTTGGTATATATTTTTTGAGGCATTTTTATGGTGTTATGTAAAAGAAGAGAAAATACAGAGAAAAAAAACTTAAACTAGATCTGGAGGATTAGGCAGCGGGGATCAAGGTGCCATAAACGCAGCACACCACCCGCCTCAATTAGTTCGAAATCCGAAGGACGATAATCATCCTGCCGGAATTCAAATTTTATGAGAGTTACACAACAAGAGAAAAAAACAGCGAAAGACGAGAAAAAAAAATATTCTGTACATTTTTATTGTGGCACATGCAAAAAAGTAGAACACCGCACAGCGGGTCGAGGCCCTATAATTGTCCTCATGGTGTCCTGCGTGGTGCTAAGCATTACGTAAGCAGTCCGCGCTCCTCTAACATTCCGTCCGCCTATCCGTCCGTCCGTCCGCCCGCTTTTACGATGCTCTGCTCTCGGCTCTGGTCTCGTTTTACACGGCTTAGGTAATTTTTAGGCCAATTTTTTGTGCTAGTCTTTTTGGCCAGGATCGCGCCTCCTTTTGTGCAATGAATGAACCGTCGCAAAACGAGCGCAAAAAAAAAAAAACAAAATGCATGCAAATTATTATGCAAGATCTTGTTTCGTGGAAACTCGATCAATATTATTGTTGGTTTTTTTTTCTTTTCTTTTTTCCGTTTTTCTTTATTTTATTTTATTTTTTTTTAAACTACTTTTGCATTTTCCTCACAATTTTTAGGTCAGCTTGCAGTCTTTCAACAGTAGATCTTCTGGAGATTTATGAGCCTCAAATGACCCACGGTGTGGATCTAGATCTGACCTGATCTAGATTAAAAATAAGCATAAATAGTTTTTATGATTTTTTTTAACAAGCTCATAAAACACGAGCCATATTTTTTGACGAGTCGAGAACAGTTTCTTTGTGAGTTTCAACATAATTAATCTGAAAGCAGCCCAACGCTTCCCTGGAATCGATCTACTCGTCTGTTGTTTTTCCATTGTTACCAAAAAAAAAAACCGAGCACAGCACAAAAAACAGCACTAAAAATTGGTCAAAAAACTGGAGTAGTATTTTTATATGGCCATCGGTCATTGTAGAACTGTTTTGTCAATTGGATGACAGATTTGTTCTCGGCATTTGTTTTTTAGTCGGCATTGTTGTCTCATTTTCTATTTTGTATTTTGTCATTCTATTTTTATATTTGTGGTCAGAAAGTGAAACTGAGAAACTAAGATTTCAGTGGCAACGAAAAAATTCTCAGAGATGTTGGCCAAAATAGGGGCGTAACAAGTTGGCCAAATAGTTGACATAGTTTGTCTTGCGTATTCCGAAATATAGTTCAAATTAACAATTGAATACTTTGCAAATCTTTTAGCTGATTATTTATTATTAATATTATTACTTCTAATACACTTTAAGTTACATACATTATTCCATATTTGGAACTACATCTTCACTCTGTTTTTTTTTTTATATATAAAGAGGATTCTTAAGCATTGATATGGCTATTTCGGACATAAAAACAATTGGCTTAAAAAAATTGGTTCCTTTGAAAACAATTCTTTAAATATTCTGACCAATATTACAAAAAGTTTACATAACACAAAGTGTTAAAGTTAAATTGTCTATTTTATGTTTTATATAATTTATTTATGCAAGTAATTAATTATATATATATATATTTTACGTAGCCTGCTATAAAGTTGTCATAATTTAGCTGCGTTTATTTCATATTATTTTTTATCTTTTATTTATGTTGTTTAATTATCAAAGATAAAATCAATTTGAATTACTTTTATGTAAATCCCATTTCTAGCAGCAGTGGCTAATATAATTAACACTATCGTTAAGTAAAATCGTTGGCTATAATGTTATGGATATTTGTCAATTTATGGCCAACAACATTTTCACACCAATTTTTATTGCTGTTGTTGTCTTTGTTGTTTTTATTGCATTTATTAAATGGCTTGTATTTTAAGCGATAACAGTTAATCAAGCATTTTTGGTTAAGTCAATATTTTTTTTTAGCGGTTTGTGTGTGGTTATGTGTGTGTGGGTGTGTGGGTGTGTGTGCGTGTTGACCAATAACCAACCACGGTTAACCAGACAAAAGGCCACAAAAATGCCACGAAAATCCCAAACTAAAATGCACACAAACAACAACATGCCACATTTAGTAAGTGAAAGAGAGAGAAAGAGATATAGATGGAGAAAGAGAGAGAGAGAGAGAGAGAGAGTGAGTAATATATGGCAAGCGGGTGGGTTATAAAGTGCGAGTGAGAAAGAGATAACAGACTGAGCAGCAGCTGGAGAGGGGGAGAGGAAGAGAGAGAGAGAGAGCGCCCCAACTGGATTGAAGAGCAGAAAACTGCGCAGCGATGGATGGTGCCCCACAAAAATACAAGGCAATTATGCATATGAGTTGACAACTTCCAGGCCAAGCAGTTGTGGTGTACATGTGTGTGTGTGTGGTGTGTGTGTGTGGGAGAACTGGCAGTAACCAACACTTGGTAAGTGTCAATAATGACTCTTTAACGCTGCGATTTTCATATGGCCACCCAATCAACCCCCTCAGCAGGCAGCATGTTAACCCTTTTCTCATTCTATTTCACTCGCCATCTCTTTCTATAGCTCTCTCTCTCTCACACACACGCTGCTCGCTCTCTCTCTCTGTCGTACCCACGTGCGGCCGATAAAGTTTGGCCAAAAGTACAAACCAACAAACAGCGTTTTGATTTGCAACCCTTAAAAAGCTCTAAGACAGCCACCGGAATAACCAGAGAAAAACCAGAAAAAGTGGGTGGAAAGTCGGTTTTGTGGCAGCCGCTGACGCTGCCGCTGTCAAAGCCGAAAGCCCAAACCCAAACCAAAACCAAAAGCCAAAGCCAAACTAGTTTTGTGGCAGCCCAACTCGGCAGCGACTACGACAACAGCAGCAGCAGCAGCGACAGCAGCAGTGACAGCAGCAGAAGCAACAACAATGTTGCAAAGAGGTAGCTATGGCAGTAGGGTTGTGGGAAAGGGGTAGGGCCAACGACAAACCATCGTTGCGCTGCAACAACAACAACAACAAAACCAAACAAAAACAAAAATAATATAAAAAGCGCCCCTGCGACGCGACTGCACATTTCCAAGACAACGACTGCGACAGCGACTGCGACGCGACTGCGACGCGCTCTCCGCTTTGCTGGGCATTTCCAGGCCGACTGCTGCTCTCTCATTTCCTGGCTTGCGAATAAAAATCCAACAAAGCGAAGAACAAATATTGCAATTACTCCAACGGGTGGGGGGATGGTTTTGAAAAAATAAAAACGAAAGAGTTATCCTGGAGCCACTTGCGGAAACGAACGGTGTTTTGCCAGTGGCGTCATTTCAAGGGGAGTGCAAAAATAATAATAATAATACGAACTTATTAATAGCAAATATCAACTCCAGATTTAATCATAAACTTAATTTAATCAATATAAAAGGAAAAATCAAACTATTGTTAATTAGGTTTGGTTATTTTCAATATTTTGAAATATATGTGCAATGTTAAGATAAATAGTATAAGAACACAGATTTTTGCATAATGATTTCACACAATTATCTAACAACTTCTTATATATACATATATATTTATATAAGATATAAACTTGAACAACATATCTTAAAACAAAATTAAGTTTAAACTGTATTATTTAATAATTTAATACATTTAATTTATACTTAATTAATAATTGCTATACAAATGTGCAATTACAGCTTTTAAGTAGTTCTCCCCTTCAACTGAACCCCTTCGCAACGGCGCCTCTGGCTGTAGGCAGATGATAAAAAATCATGTTTGACTGCAAGTGGTGCTCCATCAAACGCACATTCTACATTCCATATGCACCCATCAATTCCAGTACAAACACACACACACACAGAACAGCCCCACACCCCCTCTACAGATACTGTTATACTTTCCTTTGGCTGCCCTGCCAGGGAATCGGCATTTTGCATCTGGTCAGCGATTTGTAACAACTATTCAAAATTAAAAATGGTATATATATATATATATACAAAGAAAAAAAAGGAACGGACGAGTTTTTCCATTTTGGAATGCAAAACTTCAAAATGGCCGCCAATTATATGAAATTTGATATTTACTCAAATTTAGTTCGCACTGTGAAATGAAACTGGTTCCTCGTTCCCGGTTCCTGTCCGTTATCATAGATGTTGTTTGTTGTTGTTGTTGTTGTTGTTATTGTTGTTGTTTGCTGGTTGTTGGCACTTTTTACATAGGGCGCAATCGCATTAAGGGCCCATTGCTGGGCTTAACGGATTTCAGTTTTAATCTTTATATTGTCTACGCATTTCTCGAGTGCCATGCGGCCAAAGGGGAGGGTAACAGGGTGGCAGAGTGGCACTGCCCTCGAGTGTAGAGTGTGCTCTAATATTAGCATCATTATTGCTAACAATATCGAATGTATCACATGACAAAGGCCGAGAAAAGTTGCAATGCCCAAGGCCATAACGGTGGAGGGGGGAGATTGTGAGAGGGGGGATGAGGAAGAGCAAGCATGCTCTATGATATGTATGTATATAATTATATATAATATAATATATAAGACAATGGATATATCTATATATATGTGCGAAGTATCCTTAAACTTTTTGCCCGAATTTAAAATAAAGTTTTTAATTCAGAAAAGTCTCTAAAACTTTTATTTAGGCATTTCAATAAGGTTGACCTACACAAACCTTATTACAAGTATATTATTTTGATGCAATATATAAAAGTTTTTATAAAATTTTTCGTTCAACTTTCACAGAAATTTCATATCAAATTTATTTTTTTAAAATTAATGTTTCAGCTTTGAGTATTCTCTAATTATTATACAAAGTTATTTATTGGTATTTCTATATATTCATACTTAATTTATAAACTTCAAACTTAGCAATAATGTATGCATTAATAAAAAAGAATTATTATTTATATTATTAAGAACGAATTTTCCACATTTCTTTTTTT
Organism: Drosophila dives; assembly: GCA_035042365.1. Lineage (NCBI taxonomy): Eukaryota > Metazoa > Arthropoda > Insecta > Diptera > Drosophilidae > Drosophila > Drosophila dives. Next base: position 1,946,524 of record JAWNLJ010000443.1, on the reverse strand, counting down.
AATTATCGGATTTTTAACACGATGATTAATTATAAAAAAATAAATAGCCAAAGAATAAATAATTATGTATTTTTGCATGCCAAGTACAAAATGCAAAATACAAATTTTTATTTATGCACATTTTATATATGCATTTTATCAAATAAAATGGATTTTTTTATTGTCCTCTTCATAAATAAGTAAAAAACCATGTTGACAAGATCTTTTATTCTTTTGTGTTCTATCTAATTGTTGTCATCCAAAAAAAAACACTCCTCGCCCTCCTCCATTGTTTTCTTGTTTTCGTTTTTTTTTTCTTAGGTATTTCTATTTATTCATATCTCATGCCCCAAATGACGTTTCAAAGAGAAGAATCGTTTGTACTTCAACAACGATCTACAGCTGTTAATTGTCGCGGCTCACGCTTAAAGAAAGTGTCTAGAAATGATCTATGGCTATAAATATATATTTATATATATATATATATATGTTGTTCATTGATTGGCTACAAAATGCATTTGTTTTTTTGCTTACCATTGAAAGAAAAAAAAACGAATTACAAATTGAGCGCGTCAAAGAAAATCAGAAGGCAAAGAGCATGCAGAAGCGAGCAGCGAACAGCAAGCGCAAGCAGCTGGAATGATTGGTGTGGGGGGGCAGGGGTGCACCGCTGAGGCAGCCAATGCTTGGGCGTCTGCTACCAACACTAAGGCAAACAACATATTACACAAACTTGTGGGCACAGTCGATGTCGATGTTGCGGCCAGCAAAGGCCTCAGCCTGTGTGTGTGTGTGTGTGTGTGTGTGGGAGTGTCACCACCAGCTGCCGCCGCACTCAAAAAAAATGCTCATCTTCAAACTCACCACAGCCGCACGCTCAAACTCTGCTCACAGTAGCCACCCCCAACAGAACAGCAAAAAAAGATGAGAAAAAAACACACTCAAAATAAAATGTGTTCGTTGGAATGATGGGAAATGTGGTGCTCACTCGCACAACGAAGGACACTCAGTCACTCGCTTGCCCACTCGCTCGCACACACGCTCGCCCACTCGCTCACTCACGCACGTGAGAGCTCATTCATAATGAGCAAGCAGCCAAGAACAACAACAACAAGAGCAACAGCAGCAGCAGCAGGAAAAAATTCAAAGGCTGTCTCAATTTTTTTTTTGGTTTTGTAGTTTGTGCTTCGTTTTTGCAATTTTTTTGTATTGGCAGCGCTCGGTGGTTGATCCTTGCTCTGACGTCAACGTAAACGTCGACAGCGACAGTGGCAGTGGCAGCATGCGCCAACCAAAACAACAAACCGCAATTCACTTACAAGCGGCGTTCGTGGTCGCTGCCAGCGTTGGCAGCATTTTAAAAATGGCTCTCAATTGCTCACTGCTGCTGCTGCTGCTGTTGCTGCTTCTTCTTTTTCTGCTGTTGTTGCTTCTGTGTTTGGGGACTCTGCTGCGCCGTTGGAAATTGAGAGCTTTTAGTGTTGCCTAGTTAGCGGGCGCGTTTGGAGCCACAAGCAAAGCGCACGCAATTCAGCTGCGGCTAAATTTATCGCTGATCGTCAGTTGTTGGGGCGGAGCTAAATAAATACAAATCGTGCGTCTCGCTCGCGCACACTGCCAGTGCTCACCATTTAAACGGTTCACTGGCTGCCTTTCTCAATTCTTTCACTCTATTTATAAACAACCCCCAAAACAGCAGCAGCAGCCGCAGCCACTGATCGTGTCGATAAAATCGCGTGTGTGCCTCAGTTGGGAGTGGCTCAATTTCATCCATTGCTGGTTGCTTCTTTGATTGGTCGATTGCTTTGGCTCGCCCTCCCCCCTTCCCCTAATTGCTGTCTGTGTGTGAGGGTTGGGCCCGATCAGCTGCTGCTGCTACTGAAAAATTGTTACAGTTGCTTGCACTGCGTGCGCTGAACTCCACTGGAAAGGTTGTTGAGATCGTTGCCGGAATAAATATATATATATATTTATATCAAACAACGGTTAATCTATGAAATATTTTTTTTGTTGTTGTTGTTTGCCACAAGTAGTTATTATTGGTTAGTTGAAAGAGTGAACAGTGGAAAGCTGGAGTCGGAAATTGCTGGCATTGGAAGGCGATCGATCGATCAATAAAAAACTGAAGCGAATTTAAATTAAGTGAATTGCATATAAAAAGTGAAATTGATTAAAATTGCAAATATAAATTAAATTGCAATGATTAAGTTGATTTTCGAATAAATTGTTAATGCGACTAATTTGTGTGTATTCGTTTTTATTTTGCTGTCCAATCGATAGAATTGGGTTATTCGATTATAAGCTGGCTATGCTGGAATGGGCGTGGGCGTGGCAGGGGCCTGCAAGGAACCTCCGATGCTGGCCTTTTTTTTTATGGCCACTTGCGGGGCGGCTAATCGCCCAAAATATTTGTTGGGCGTGCTGCTTAATCCGGCCCGATTGACTTTCATAAGTAAAGGATTAAGATTAAGCGCATCCTGCGACCTGCCAAATGCTTATGTGGTTTGCTACCTCTGCCACTCACTCTGAGTGGGTGGGTTGCATGAGTGGCATGGGTTGCATGCTTACCTGTGCGCAATATGTGACATATATTTTTACCACGCGGGTTTTTAGCTGAAAGCAAAAAAAGAAAAGCGATCATAAAAAAGGAGCTGCTCCAGCAGCTGTTTGTTGGTAACAGGTAAAGGACGCAATTATATTTCAGCGCTTCAGCGTTTTTCCCTCTCTTTCTCGCTGCGCGTGTTCGATGTGCGCAGCTTCTGTGCAGCAAGCGCGGGGGGGGCGATCAGCGGGTGCTGAACGAGTCGTGCAGCAAATGCCACGGAAAGCGGCAGGAGCGGAATTAACAAACGCACGTACAGCGCAGACACAAATGGACAGACTCAACAGGAGCGTTGCGAATTCGCTGGAAAATCTCGCAAATGGCCAGCGAAGTCAGTTGAACAATCAAAGCGTTGCCGGCCTTTGGCGAGTGTCCTTTTTGGCTGGTGTCCTTGTCGCACGCTAACTGCTAACTAGTAACCTGTGGCAGCTACACGACTATCCTTTGGCCGCTCTCCGCTCGCTGGCCGGCAATCCAGCGTCCTTGCCAAGTTCCCCGACTCGCACAGCAAGCGGGCGCACACGCAGCATTCTTGCTGTCGATGCTGACGCCGACGTCGATGTCGATGTCGACGTCAATGCCAGCGTCGCAGTTTATTGGAAGTGTGCGTGTACTTTCCCAGCGATTACCCCTCGCCACACTGCACGCACCACGCACCAAGCACCACTCTCACCCCACACCACTTTGCCGCTTGCCACCCGCTGCGAGGCGCGTTCTCGCGACATTTTGGTTGGCTCAAGCAACAAGCCCGGAGACAATCTTATCTCGCACTTGAGTCGCCATTCCCTCCCATCCCCATCGAAGCTGCCAGCCCCCCATTGTGGTTGCCCTGCCATAACCATTCGCTGCTTGCCACCTACCCCACCCACAGCTGTGTCTGTTTTGTGTGCAACATTTGTGGCCTCGTTTTAACTTCGTCGGTGCTCCGCAATATTTTTTGGTTTGCTGCCGATTTGACCAAGAGGCGCTGCTGCTCAAGGAATACAGTGGAATCTCCACAAATTAATATAATTTCGATTTTATTTTTGTTACATTTGTAAATTAAATTTGTTTGAAATAAAATAAATTTTTTGGCACTTTTCAAAATGTCAACAAAAATTCAGGAAGCAAATCTTTTTTTTTTGGATTTACGTTTATATTTTTAAAAATATTAAATTGGAATTTTTTGGCAATTTTCTTAAGTGTTGCAAATTGTGAATTTCGATTATTAAATGTATAATAAAAAATTTAAGATTTTATTTTTATAACTTTGCAATATTTTTTTGAAATTGATTTCATATTTTATCATAAAATTATTCATTCAAATATTTTATTTTACATGTGAATCAATATAATATTTAACGGTTTTGGATGCGCTGCAAATGGTGATTCCTTCCGTAAGATTAGCTTAGTCTAAGAAGGGTTGAGGCTGATTTGAACCAGATAAGCTTGCGCTTTGAGTAAATCACTTCCGTGGGCGGGATTAGAGCTGATCTGATGACGGATCTTTGAGCAGCTTAATTTTAGCTTAATTTGTTGATGTGTCGATTTTAAATTCGATTATTTTGTGCTGATCATTTGATTTGAATGCCACTGTTGAATGCCCCACTTTGCGTGGCCGCTGCTTAGCTTCTACCTGTGGCACGATAATTTCCTGGGATTGAGCACGGCTTCTGGCTAGTTTCTGGCCCGGCACTGTGGGACCATGGGGTGCCTACACACGCGCGCAGTTGGAACTGTTGCATGCCGCCGTTGCTGCCGCCGCCGCCGCCTCATCGATGTTGAAAGTTGCGTGCGTAAGGAAAACAAATTTTCCAGCCAGCGACCGCCCGTCGTTTGTCGCTCAGAGAGCAGCCCCGGTCTGAATGCAACAGCAACAGAACAGTCAGCACGTCAGAAAGAGAGAGAGAGCGAGAGAGCAAGATGCGTGATTCCTTAGCATTTTTTTTTTCCTTTTTTTTTACGAAACCCCAACGAGTGTTGTTGTGATTTTTTATTCTTCATTTGTAATTTTTTTCAACCTCCGCCTGCGCCTTTCCAATATGCTCAGAGAGCCAACTCGCGCGCGCTCTCTCTCCCTCTGTCATTCGCGCTCTCTCTCAGTCCGTCTCTCTCGCAATGGCACATTTTTATTTTGCTTCCAATGGTATTTTTTTTTGTTTTGCCCTCTTCGCCTTTGGTGTTTTCTGCTGCTGCTTCTTCTTCTGTTTTGTTGTTGTTGTTTTCTTTTTTCCTTTTTCGTTTGTCGGTTTGACCGCGCGCCCCTGGCCACAAGTACCAAAGCCAGCAACAGCAACAACACACGCCTCTGCCTCTGCCTCAGTCGCTGCTGCTGTTGCTGTCGACTTCCCTTATTTCTTTGCTGCTGCTTCTGCTGCCGCTGCCGCTGCTGCTGCTGCTGCTATTGTTGTTGCTGGCCGTGTGTTTTTCTGTGTGCGCGAGAATACACCGCAATGGAAAAATGGGAAATTTTTACTGTGGTTGTTGTTGTGGCAATGGTGGTTGATACCTGCCCCGGTCACCACCGCCACCGCCGCCGGCTGACACTGCACCCTTAGCCCATCCACACACGCACACACACACACACACACATACAGAGATGATAGGTAAGCGAACGAGCCAACCAAACCACGCAGCGCAGTCCTGAATTATTGCAGCGGGTGCGAGCGAGTCGAAACTATTTGGGCAAGCATGCAAGTGGAAGCGAGCGCGACTCTGCCGTCTTGCAGCGGCGTAACAGCGACGCCAGCAGAGGCCAGCGACGGGCAGCGCATTCTACTTTAAATACTGGCAACGATCGCAGTTGAGAAACAGTTCACACAGCGACTTTAACGTGTCGAGAACGCAGCCAGTGAAAGCGAGCGAGCGAAACTTAGACAAACACACACACAAACAAATACACACACACACACACACACTCAGCCACATTTTCGCCGCGTTTTCGCCAAAACACTCAAGAACAACAACAATCGCCCCCAAAAAAATAAACACCAAAGTGAAACAATCAATTGCAGTTATTTTCAAAATTGATTCGAAAAACATTGAACAACCATACAATTTTTTTTAACGTGTATCTGCAGTGCGAAAGAGAGCGCAAAAGGAGACAAAAAAGAAAAGCGTGAAAAGCAGCGGCATTGCCAGCTAGCGAGCAAAATATTAAGTTTTTTTTTTCAATTTTTTTTTGAAACAACAAAATTACAAAAATAATTCCAAAAATAAGGATTACACGAAACGCAACTTGGATAAACTCGGCGTATTTTTTTTTTGAGCACGTGCAAGAAGAAGAACGATAACAATAACTGTGAAACATGCATTTGCCCGCTGGACCCACAATGGTGGCCAATACGAGCGCCCACACGCAGGTGCTGGCCGCCGCGGCGGCAGCGGCAGCGGCTGCAGCAGCTGCCACAAATGCCGGCCATCCTGGCAACATTAGCACACATTCGGCCAGCAGCACTGGCAGCTCCACGCCCGACAACACCAACAACAACAGCAGCAACACCAGCTCCCACAACAACAACACAAGCAACTCCAACAACAATTCCAGTTCCAACACGAGTTCCGCAAATGCGGCAAACTCGGCGAAGATGCCCAGCTCGATGACGGACATGTTTGCCAGCCTGCACGAAATGCTGCAGGAATATCACGGCGAATTGGCACAGACCGGCTCACCATCGATCCTGTGCAGCGCATTGCCAAATCATTGGCGCTCCAACAAATCGCTGCCGGGCGCATTCAAGGTGATCGCTCTGGATGATGTGCCCGATGGCACCCTCGTCTCGATCAAGTGCGGCAACGATGAGAACTATTGCGGCGAGTTGCGCAACTGCACCACAACGATGAAGAACCAGGTGGCCAAGTTCAATGATCTCCGCTTCGTGGGCCGCTCCGGCAGGGGCAAATCCTTTACGCTGACCATCACCATTGCCACGTATCCGGTGCAGATAGCCAGCTATAGCAAGGCGATCAAAGTAACGGTCGACGGGCCGCGGGAGCCAAGAAGTAAGCAAAGTGAGTTTTTTTGTTTCCATTACAGTTTTCAGTTCTCTCTCCATCTCAGTCCAAAATCCCACATCCTCCTCCCAAATCAAACTCATCCATTTTTACAAAAAACACATTTTGATTTTTTTTATAAATTTTACTAATTATTTTTTTTTGCTTTTTTCTTTTTGCGTGGCTTTGCAGGCTATGGTTATCCACATCCCGGCGCGTTTAATCCCTTCATGCTGAATCCGGCGTGGCTGGATGCTGCCTATATGACATATGGGTATGCGGACTATTTCCGCCATCAGCAGGCCGCTGCGGCTGCAGTGCATCATCCGGCGCTCTCGAAGGCGGCCACCTCGCCCAATGGCAGCGTCAGCGGTGTCGTCTCCCCAGCGATGCCCAATGCTGGCGCATCCTCAGATTATCCGCCACCGATGCCATCGGCGTCGTCATCGACCTCATCGATTGTGCCACCCGCCTCAATGATGCCCTCGCCGCCCGGTGGCGCCCCAGCTGCTGCGTATGCGATGCCGCAATTCCCATTCAATCATGTTGCCGCCGCGGCAGCGGCAGCGGCGCATCAGAGCCAGAAATCGACGCCGCATGCCTTCCATCCGTACAACTTTGCGGCGGCGGCGGGTCTACGGGCGCGCAATGCGGCCGCTGCTGCACTGCACCATGGCGGTGTGCCAACAGATGCCGCACACATGAGTCCCGCCTCGTCGCGACCATCGAGCTCCTCGCCCACACCAATGTCCACGCCCACTGCCACGCCCCATGTGCTGCTCAAGCTAAACACATCGATCGAGACGAGCTCCATCCACGAGCAGTCCGCCTCCGATGCGGACTCCGATGACGAGCAGATCGACGTTGTCAAATCCGAATATGAGCTGGACAAGTCCATCGACTCCACGCGCAGCTCACCCACACACCACATCTCTGTGCCGCTCCGCATGCGCTGCGATCTCAAAGCACCCTCCGCCCTCAAGCCGCTCTACCACGAAACCTCTGCGGCGGCGGCGGCAGCAGCAGCGGCAGTCGCTGCTGCTGTTCCACGCCAAGCATCGCCGGAGACGACGCTGCCGGCGGCAACAAAGCTGAAGAATGCCGTCGTCCAGCAGAAGACTGTGTGGCGGCCTTACTAGAAAACAAATCACACACAAACACACACACACACACACACATACAGAGACAGCGTGATAGTTGAATTGAGCGGGACGAAGGATGAAGGATTTAGGATGCAGGCGCAGAGCGGCAGCAACATTGTGATATAGTCATATAAGTTAGACACGTCCACAACAGCAGAGCAACAAGGGATCACTCCGGCCGGCAAACGGAGTGCGAATTGCGGAGCAGGAGGAGCAGGATGGAGGGGAATACGGAGCAAATGGCGGGCAGGCAAAAATTGGATTTTCTTTTTTTTTCCCCCTTTTGGGAGAGGGATCAATGCAGATGAGAAAAGTGCATCGAGCTCACTCGAAGTTTTATGCTCGAGACATAAAGTCGTGCGTCGAGTTCGCTACACACAACCCACACACACACACAACACACACACACAAGCACAAATTACCCAAAAAAAAAGAAGAAAAATCCATCTAAAATTTCAATCGATCGCCGCGCGGCGAACGTCAAGGAAAATGTTAAGAAACTAAACGCCCAAGCAACCCCTTACCCCTCTGTCCACCCAGCCCCCTTACATACACTTCCACAAATTTAGTTCAATTTTATGATTTTTATTATTTTTGTCTTTCACACACACACACACAAAAAGAACATACTAAATTTATTTTATTTTTATTTTTTATAATTTTTTTTTTTATTTTAATTGTCTTTTCACTACACAAATTTTTTAATGTTGTCTTGTAAATAGAAACTATATATATACATATATATATATATAAATATGTAAACATAAATCTAGAGAGGTTTTTTTTTCTTTTTTTTTAAACAATGCGAATTTAGCTATTGATAATGTTTAAGTTATTAGCCATGTAAGAACAAATGAGCAAACAATTTTTTTGTATAGCTTTAAGTTTTAGCGCGAAAAAATTAACACAAACGAATTTCTGAAACCAAATAAAAACAAACAAAACAATTGAAAATTATTGAAACAAAATAACAAAAAAAATTCAACTTGTCTTTCTTATTTATGTTATGCCTTCAAATATTCTATCATGATATGATTTGGGAATTTACCAAATTCACAAACTATCAAAAAAAATAAATATTTGCTTAATTACTCGATTTTTAGGAGGAGGAACAATTGGATATTTTTGCCAACAATTTGATTACAGATGAGATGGCAGAGTAAATTATATTTTTTTTTTTATTATTATTTAATAGTCTTATTTTTATTTAAAATGGAAGACGCAATTTTAATTGGCAATCAAACTTGAAAATTCGATAATATATTTATAAATAAAAAAAAAGTTAATCACTAAAGAATTAATCAAATATTTGTGTGATTATATTTACATTTTATGTTAATCCTTATAAAAGTTGATCTACGTAGAACTTCCAAATTGGGGTATACCAAAAAAATTAATATTCTCATGTTTCTTATTTATCTAAATAAATAGTTTTTATTCAAGATTTCAATTCTTATCTTTTCTCGTTACGATTTTTAGTGTCGGTTTTTAAGCATTCATCCTTGAAATAGTTGCCCTGTATCGCTTTCAATACACACACACACACACACACACGCACACACATGAGTGTCCTCAATATGCTGACATTACCGCCTGCTGCTCCCAAAATAAGTCAACATTTTCAGGCCCAGTTGTTCATCTGTTGGCCAATTGTCCCAAATTGAAGGACATTGGAAACCGCATCGTTTTCAATGCGAATCGATAATGGCAATTAAAACGCATAATTAGAGATTATGAGGACGAGCCGGGTGGCCTCAGCACCAGCTCGTCCTGGTTATCCAGCTCATTGTGAATGTCCTGTTTGTCCTGGTGTTTTATCAGCATGCTCCTTTTTTTTTTTTAATACATTTACACCATTAATTAGCATGCAAACACATCATTTTCACACTGTGCGTGGACATCGCTCAAGGACATCGTGTCCTGTCGTCCTGTCGTCCTGCAGTTCTGCATGGAAATTTTACCAACCGCAGTGCATTTTTGACATGAGCGGAACAGAAGAAGAAGAGGAACACATTAAGGGAACAAGGACATCGTTCAACTCTTACAAACTGATAGTTCAATTGGTTAAAGTCAAGGACCAAAGTTGTTGGCCACAATCGATGACAGGCGCATAACCTTGCCACAAAATGCATGTAAATGCAACTAAATATATATATATATATATATATATATATATAAATATATATATCTTTAATACCGATTTTGTAGAGCTGCTTAGCACATTTTTTTCTTTTTAAGAAATTTGTTTGTTGTTTTTTCTCTTTTTATTTGCATTTTGTTTATTTGTAGCCATTTTATATAAAATACCACATTCTAATTTTTTTTTTATTTGTTTGCATATATTTTATTATGTTGGTAATATTCTACGACTTCAAATAATATTTAAGACATCAAAAATTAATTAAGTATCACTGTTTGCAGGTAAACTCGCACTTTTGCTGCTCCTCTTAATTGGAGCAATTTAATTTTAATCATTAACTTTTATTTAATTATCAATACTTTCCATTTTGCAAAATTAATATTATTCATATATATATATTTATATATATATATATATATATATATATATTATTATTATTATTATATTATATATATTTAAATTAAAAAACATAGTTAAAATCACGCAAAATTATTTGTAGATTGTTTTTGTCTTGCAGCGCTTTTCATTTGCGCTGGGAACAAATCAAGACGATTCTTAATTCGATGATTCTTCAGGAAGATACCTATGAGAATGTAAATGATGATATTGATAATGATGATATTGATAAATTGTTGGCTATTCATTTTAAGTTGAGCTAATTAAACTTGTTGCACAACATTTCCAAAAAAAGCAATTCGAAAATCTCATTTTGAGCTAAATATGTCAAATAATGATCAAATTCTCTATAAATTGTTTAAGTTGTGGTCGATAAATATATGCCTATATTTATGCATTTCTAACTAAAAAATTAGCCAAATAATACTCGAAATTCATTATTTTATTATCTAGTTAATGTTTGCCAATCTTCCCCATTCAATGTCTGCGGTTTGCTGCTCAAGATTATTTTATTTCATGCACACATATATTAAATAAATATATATATATATATGTGTATTAAAAATATCTGACTACTGTGCGTATTTGGCTTTTAATCAATGGAAAATTTACATTTTCACAATGTGTTTTACACTTTTCTGCATGTTTTTGCCAGCTTCGCAGCATTTTTCTGCGCTCTTTTTTTTTTTTTGTTTGTGTTTCTTTTATTTTTTGATGCAATTTGGCTGCGCGTTAAAATTGTTGTTGTAGTTTTTGTTGTTGTTGTTGTTTTTTCCTTTGTTGTTAAATGTTGTGCGTGGCAAACTATTTGACTATTTAGCATTGGTAGTTGTTGTTGTTGTTGTTGCTCCTGTTTCTGTTTTTGTTTTTGTTGTTATTCGGCCACCGCCGCAACTGAGGTTGACTGTGTGATTGTTGGCGGCGGTAAACGAAAAACTGCGAAAGTCAAAAATGTATACGCACACCCCCCTCACACACACACACACACACTCACACTCATATGTGAATGTGTACATTTGGCGTATTGAGAGCCGAAAAACCGCGCAACGCAACCTGCCATGGAACATCGAACGTAAGCGAAAAGAAATCAACTGAAAATATTACAAATAAAAAAACAAAACCAAATAGGTAAGAGCGTTGTAGTCGGGGGGAGCTCGACAAGCAGATATCCTGCCTATCTAAACAGCAGATTTCTGCAGTTCCCCATAAAATGTTTACTGACGAAGAAAATTATAAAAATTTTTCATAAGAAAAATAATTATCCGTTAAGTTGTGGCTTTTATTGCAATCGGATATCGATTATAATCGATATGTGAGCAAACTGCTTAAGTCATCTATAAAACCTTATTTGCGAGAACATACATCTTCAAAAATTGATTGTTTTCCTGAGATTGGCGTATTCCAAAACTGGCGTTTCTACACAAGCTCGACAGTTAATACCGATCAAGAATATGTAGATATATATATATATATATATATATTGTACTGTGGACAAGTTGATTGCAGCCAACTTGTTAACAAATATACCCTTTCTGATCCATTGCCATTGGTTTAGGGTGCACAGAGAAAAAAATCGGTCCAGCATTGCAATGGAAAATGGTTGGTCAGAAATTACAAGCAGCGCATCAATGGAAATTGGGCAGAGTATGCAGAACAGCTGCATGATTGTGGCACTGAGATGGGGGCAGGCACAAACAAACCCGCAACTGACTCCCCCCCAATCCCCGCATCTACACTGCCCGCCATTCAAATTACAAACGAAATGAGAGTTTTCGGGCGCCTGACATTGGAAAATGAATTGCAATCGCCTTTGTTCGCATAATTACACTGCAACCAACCGGGTTGCATTAGCTTTGAGATAAAACATAATTTAAGACTCATATATTTATGCTGACTGATTAGAATTTAGTATTGCTATTATTTCAAAGACAGTTTTGTTTGCTTAAAATTACATTAAAATGTTTTTTTTTTATGTAGTGTATTAAATTTTTGGTTTGTTGTAAACATAAAAAATTCACTTAATTTTCGATTTTTTTTTTTGTTGCATTTTTGGTTTGATTTTTGCTTAATTTAGCGCTAATGAAATGCGACTGGCGACGCTGATTGCATGTGGCCTAGTCCTGTCCCAGTCCCTGTGCAGCACACCCTTTCCCCCCCCCCACTACCTTACCAAACATCATGCGATACACCCGCCGCAAAATGAAGTGGATTTTGGCCGCATGTCACGCAAGCGAAGTCAATTGTCTGCGCAACTTTAAAGCTGTTCGGTTTACAATTTAAATGCCAATGTTGGCGATTTGTAACTTGTCACTAAACGCCACAGTGCTAAATATTAAGAAGTAGATGTCCGGGTGAACAGGGCTAGGAGCAGGAGGAGGGGGAGGGGGAGCAGCAGACGTGTACTTAACTGGGCCGGCTATGGGTTCGCGGTTAGCCCGCTTTGGGTTGGTCACTCTTAATGATTATTGCCTATTGCTGTTTTTTCCTTTATACTTTTATTTCTAATGCGCTTAGTTTGGTTTTAGAAAATCAAGAGCCCAGCTAATTAGCCGCTTGCCTCTCTCTCTGTGTGTGTGTGTGTGTGTGTATTTGGAAGAGGCGCCATAATCCGCAATAGCTGAGATTTGGTCTACCTTAGCTTAGCTGTGAAGTCGATGCTGATATCGATATCGATGCGGACTAGCTTAGCAACATCGCGTAAATCCACCCCACATTTACACTCGCCCTTGCCCCCTAATCATCGATGGGCATCAATAAACCCACTGTCACAGTCCGTGTTAAAAAGTCAACGGCCACATCATTCCAAGCGAACTCCAAGATTCACTTAATTTGCCAAATTAAAGTGCTGCACAGAAAATATTTCACGGTAATTAAATCAAGTTCAATTTGAGCAGACAGCAACAAGTCAATTTTGACAAAAAAAAAACGCGCAAATCGAATGCCGAAACTGAAATGCTCTTAAATATGTATTATATTTTTTTTATAATATTTATTTAATAAACTAGAAACAACAAATAAAAAGTGTACCCAAAAATTGTTATTTATTTATTAATTTAAAAGTGCTTTCAAATTGAGTTGAGAAGCCAAAAACTTGATTAGTCAGTAGAGTAAATATTAGAATAAGCATTATTAATTTATAATTAGTAGGCAGAAATTTTTAAATATTTAATTGATTTGATATAGATTAATTTATTAACTGTGGAAATGAGAAGTGAGAAGTGCTGCCAACTTAATTACGGACTCAACATGACTCGGTGACGAGTGAGGAAATCCGGATGAGAAGGAACATAAACCATAGCAAAAGCAGGAGCAAAAGCAGGAGCAGAAGCCGGAGCAATAGGAGCAGCAGAGAGGAGGAGGGATAAGGGCGTGTGGATAGCATTTAGTTTGAACCCTTTGTCGTTTCGAGCATTGTCAAAGGGTTGATTGATTGAGTGATTGGCTGACTGACTTACTGATTGACTAAGCGTTGGCTTGTTCTGTCCTAGTCTTTGCTCCACTCAACTTGTCTGCTCTCTGCACAGCTTTACAGCTGTCCAGCTGTCTCTGGCTGGTCTTTCGTTCTTTTCGCTTTTTGTCCTGGTTGACACGCGACCGCATTTAATTTTTATTGAATTTATTAAGTGATTAAAAAGTTGTCAATATCAACGAGACAGCATTGTTAATGCTGCCAACGCTGATGTTGTTGTTGTTGTTGCTGTTGTTGTTGTTGTTGCTGTTGCTCTTGTTTGCCACATTGTCGCCACAATGAACAATGCTTCCCCTCGCTGCGCTGTCCACTTTAATCCTTGCTGTGGTTGTAAAAAATAAATAAATATATATAAATAAATTGTTGCTCTCTTTATGGGGCTTGTGTAGAGATCGCTTTTTCAATATTTTCCAACAGCTTTTTGCTGCAAATTTATTAATACCAATCGCTGTACGTGTGTGTGACCTTTGTGGTCGCTGTCGATTATGCGGTTGGCTCACTTGTTGCAGATTGTTGCAGCCGAAGCCACAGCAACGGCGACGGCAATGGCGACGGCGACTCAATTGTTGCAACATACGCGTAGCCGTGACGCATGCCGCATGTCCTCCCGTCGGAACAATTAGGCTTTATAATCTGCGCGTCCTTGCACCTAATTGTCCAACCCACACTCAAAACTCAAGGCCAAGGCGAAACAGTTACAGGTTTCAGCCACTAAGCTACGTAGTTGCACCCTCAACGCTAAATGCTGCAAGATTTACGATGCTCGTCTGGGGCAGGGCGAATTTTCGAAATGACAAACGTTGCGCATAGCTAATCCTTAGGCTTGGACTTGGACTTGGACTTGGGTTTGGGTTTGGTGTTTGGGGCATGCTGGACAATCACTGAGTAAAGCATCAAATTAAGCAACGCTGATTGAGCTGGAGCACATTTTGAAATCCTTGAAAATAAGAATTTAATTGCAAATATTCAAAATATTCTTAAAATATAAAACTAACAATTTTTCGTTTACTTTCCAGTTCAAATTATTGTCGAGTTAATTATTAATTTTTATCTTTTTTTTTTATTTTATTATGCATTGTTGCATTAGTTTATTTTTAGCGATATTTAAGTTGCTTAATATAATTATAGCTAATTTTAAAATAATTTATTATTCATATTTTGATTCCGATGGCATCATAGAAAAAATATCCTTGAAACTTGTAACTCGTCCTGCAACGTTATCCCTTTTTTTTTTAATTTTTAAAACTTTTTTATAGGATAAAAATGAGCTAATTAAATATTGATATTAACTAACATATTTTTTAAATTACTAAATTAAAATTTTTTATTTTCTATTTTATTATTTTTGACTTTAGCTAATCTGCTTAACTTTTCTAACTTTTAAATTATTAGTTACATTTTAATGTTGTATCCTTCATTTTGTTGCTTTTCCCAATCTGCCATCAACATTGCCAGTCAACTGGAGAATTGTGTGCATTCTCCATTTGTTAACTGTGAGCAATTTTCGAGTTGTTTCGTTCGCTGATAAATTTTTGGCCAATTCGTTAAAAACCATTGCGCCATTGTGTAACAAACCAATTAGCAATCAAAATAAACTAACCCGTTGCTCTGTGTGCATCAACCGTTCTCCTCTCCCCACTCTCCACTCCCCTCTGCCTGCCTGCCTGCCTGCCACAGAGCATCCAATCCGGCCATGCAGTCAGTCAGAATGTGGAGCAATGCGCACTGTTGACATGTCGTCGGCGAATTATGGCAGAGCAGAGCAGAGCAGAGTGGAGCAGGTTCTGGTTCTGGTTCTGGTGCTGGTCCTATAGCTGGCTTAACGATATTCTTCACTATTTACACACTCTCCTCCTCTCTTTCTCTTTCTCTGTCTCTCTTTCTCTGTCTCAGTCACTCACAGTCAATAGCAACCAAAAAGCGAGCCAACATTTTCGTTAAGAGTTAAATATTCAGAATTCACAATTCGCAAGATGGCAGAACCAATATGGAGAGCTGCTAACTGACTTTGTCTGCGCACGGTGGAGGTGTGGAGAGGGCAGGGGGTTATTGCCACGGTAGCCATGTTAACAAGCAAAAATCATGACAACGTTGATACCACTTGATGGAGCGGTACACAGTGGCATGTTCTCTTGCTGCAGTCGTCCTGCCAAATTGCCAAACTGACTGCCTCCCATCCAATTCCAATCCCTATTCCCCTACTCCCTCCTCCCTCCTCCACATAACAGTTAACTGCTTGTTGCGCGCAGAGTTCATTAGGAGACGAAAGCCAAAAAAAAAAAAAACAAAAGGCAACGAGGCACCTGAGAACGGAGCATACACTGAGCAAAATTCTATATACCCAAGAAAATATTTTTTTTAATACTTAAAAAAATAAACTAATACATTTTTTTTAGCTTAATTCATATATCAGAAATATGTGAAAAAGTTGAACATTTTATTTCAGTCTTTTGCTAAAAATTAATAATCAACTATTTTTATAAAAAACGCTGAAATCAATTAATTTTTGTTTTTCAGAATTGTCATTTACAAAAGTTTGCATTAAAAATTAATTTATTTATAATCCAACCATTTTTGCTATGGGATTATTTGTTATTTGATGAAAAAACCTGATGTACGAATTATTGCTGTCTTGGCCTGAATATTTTACTATATATTTTTCTCTAAGTGTGGCGGCAGCAAGCATCAATGATCAAGTGCAGCGTTGCTGCTGCTGCTGCTGCTGCTGTTGCCGGCTGAAGTCAGCTTTTAGCCAGCACTGATTGCACTTATTAGTGCCATCTGAGCCAACTGAGTCGATGTTGCAGCATGGCGTGGCATGTTGGGGTGGGTGGAGGGATGCGAGCTGACAGTTTAAATGTTGAAGCATTACATTTTTAATTTGATAGATCAACAAAATAAACGAATCGTAAGCGAGGCAACGTTTAGCATTGAGGTAATTGGGAATTGGTTGGGGATTTTCAGGATTGGGTTTCGGTTTGGCTTGCCACAGTTCACCGAGTTTTGCTAACTGAATGTTCGACTTGACTTGATTGTCACAGTTCATATTTAATTGTGTGTGTGTGTGTATGTTCTGAGTGTCATATTTGCAGAGATTTTTGGTTTCCAATGCAGTTGAGGTGCATGTTGCGGCTGTTTTTAAATGCATACCAAATATGTATCGATATGAATTACAGTTAACTTAACCCATTTGACACTAGTTTTGAATTTAGTTAATTTTCAGTCTTCATATTTAGACTAGATTTGGAGTAGCATATAAAACAACCAGCAAATAACACAATTTTTTGTTTTCACTTGAAGTAAGCAAGTGCATCGAAATTATCAGTTATAAATATATATATATATATACGACGATATATATATTTATTTTCAAAAGTACATACATTTATTTAGCTTATTTTGAAATGCTTAAAAAACAAAGCAAGAAGAAAAATAACATTTATTTTAGACATGAATTAATCTGCTGCATTTATATTCTATTATTATAATTATTATTCTATTTTTAATTACCTTCTAAAACATATAAAAATATACAAATCAAGTTTTTATTTTAAATCATAAAAAAATTAATATTCTAATTTGTGAATTTGTTTTTTTTTTTATGACTAAATAAGAAATTCAATTAAATAAATGCATTTAATATACAATTCAACATCACTTTGAATATATATTTATATATCATTTGAGGCTACTCATTTCTGCTAAGACGACACACATTCTTAACTGTAAAGCATTTTGGCTTATTGCTCGCATCTCAATTGTTGACCAACTTATGGTTTCCTTCGGATTTTGATGCGGATTTCAATTGTATTTTTGTTTTTCGCTTGCCACGCGCATCTTGTGCCCAGAGCGTGGCAGCTGCTTTGATGGCCAGTTAAGCTGCCAAGCGGCCCCCCCCCGCTCCCCACTCCCCCCAACACTTACACCCTTCCTGGCCATCCAGTGGTCATTAATCATGTCATGTAATGCCGCCATAAATCCAACAACAATTTCAACCATGCCCACACCATCCCCATCCACTTCCCCATCCACTTCCCCATCCACATGTCCCATTTCCCATTTCCTTGCCACGTAGCATGCTGCATTTTATTAAATGGCCAAATGAAAAGTCGCGCTTATTGATGCGATGCGATGCTATGCGATGTGCCACACAATGAAGCAACCCCAGAAGACTCACAGCCACTCGTCTGAAGGGGGGGTGGGGTGGGGCTCTTGGCTGAATGGCTGCCACGGCTAGATCTGGCTGGGCGGATGGGTGGATGGGCGGATGGATTGCGAGGGCTTGTTGCATATTTGCGGCGCGCATTAAATTTGGCTGACAACGGCGCATGAAACATGGCCATCAATATGGCCACGTCAGTGTATCTGCTCACACTCTGCGCGTGTGTGTGAGTGTGCGTGCGTGTGTGTGTGTTTGACTGTGGGCGTGCATGCAATCGCAATATGGCGACCACAACGCATCGGCATTGCCAGCGATAAAAAAACTGCAATGGCAATGCAAACAGGCGACAACACAACACCAACAACAGCAACAACAACAGCAACAACAACAGCAACAGCAACAACAACAGCAACAATAACAACAACAACAACGTCAACAATATCAACAACACAATAACATGACAATATTGCCAACATTGGCAACGCTGGCTATGCCCCAAGCAACAACAACAATGCCAGCCCAAAAATCAATTGAGTGCTAAAACCTGCAACAACAACTACAACAACAACATTAATAACAACAACAAGTGCAATTCTCGTTAACGCTCAGACAGTAAAATAAAAGTGCATTCGTTATTGAGCTTTTTCTTTTTTTGAGTGTATTTTTCACATATCTCCTTATCACAATTGCTCTGATTGTTGATTGTACTTGAAGTAAGCACTGAAATTATCATAAGTTATATATATATATATACGATATATGATATAGTGTACACAATATTTACAAAAGTGCTTGCATTTATTCAGCTCAGTTTTAACATGCCTCAAAATGATTAAATTATAATTGAATTTTATTTAAACTTCATTATTAATTCTCTTTGTCGATAAATTAGAAATTAAAAGTTAAATTTTCTAACGCGATAAATTAAAAATAAAAATCTGTTTTTTATTGCAACGTTAAGTATTTTAAGTTAAAATATAAGAGTGAAAAATTTAAATTTTGCAAAATTAATAACAAACTAAATTTATAACTTTTTCAATTGTTTTATTTTATTTTATTTTTTTATTGTAAAATTAACAAGATTTGGTTGCATTGTAAATTATATTTCAAATATGTTGGTTATAAAAAATGTTTATTTTATTTTTTTATTGTAAAATTAACAAGTTTTGGTTACATTGTAAATCATATTTCAAATATGTTGCTTATAAAAATATAAATAATATTTAGCAGCCTTAAATTATTTGATTAAATGTGAATTAAATTCAATGCGTTAAATATTTATTTGTTGTGTCCAATCACGTCTTAAATGACACATTAAATATATTCTGGATTAGTTGGAATATATATATATTTCTTTATGTTTTCGTATTTGCCACTTTGTCAGACATTTAACACTTTGCCACTTGACTTTGATGTGAGTCGTGTGGGTTTTTGGTTGCAAGGGTATCTCAGCCTGCATACATGCTATGCTCGATAGACGAGTGTGCCATCTACAACAATGTGTTTTTGGCATATCAAACCTACCGCCCACACCCCCTCCAACCCCTCTCGTTGCTGTTGTGTGTTTTTGTTGAGTGACAGGCAGCGGCTAATGCACTTTTGCAACCGCAGCAACGTCGGCAACTTGAAGCCGTCAAATAAAATTGTTACCAAAAAGAAGAGGAACAACAACAGCAAAAAAATGCAATGCAAATGGTTCACGGATTGTGGGTGGGCAAGGGGTTGGTGTAGGTGTCGGCGGGTTCCGGGGGATCAGAGTTGAAGCACATTTGCAATGGCCAGATTACAGGGCAAACTTTTTATGGCCCACTCGTCTTGTTTTTGGGCAACGGGTCAAAAAGGCGTGGCTGTTCGCTGGGCGGATACGTGATGGTTGGGGGGGGGGGGGGAGGGGGGGTCGGCTGACTGCGGGCAATGTGAGCCAAAAAAGAAAGCATTGTAACGGCGAATGAATGTCACTGCGAACACGATGCGACATGTGCACTTTATGGCGGCCAAGCGATGGACGCTATTGCCACATGAAGGGTACGGGCGAAAGGGTTTGTGCGACGCGGCAACGGCGTAAGGGTGGAGCGGGGAGGGGGGGGGGGGGGGCGTTGTAGGTCTGGGGTTCTGGAATTGCATGGTGTATGGCAACAGCTACGAGCCATGAAGCGACAAAATCAAATTGCGTTGCAACTGATTGCGCATTGCTTGATGGGGAATGACGGAGGGGGGCGGCGAAGACTGAGGAGGGAGGAGGGAGGAGGGCGGAGGACTGGTGAGCGGCAGGCACTGCCTGTCAAGCACGGCGGCAGCTGTCACTTGGACAGCTGTACGAGAGCAGCGCGTTGAGCAAAAGGCACAAAATAACCCAGTGAAATGAAGCAACACAACCAACAAACAACAACAACAACAACAACAAGCAGGAGCAGCAGTCGCGACATAACGAACTGAGAAGGGAGTGGCGAGGTAGGGTGGAGGGGGGGGGGCAGGTGGTGCATGTTTGGTGGAGTTGAGGCTGGGGCTGGGGCTGGGCACTGGGGTCAGTCAGCGTGCAGTTGCAATTTGGCAGACACGCAACGGTTTTTCCTACTTTTTTTTTTTGTTCATTTCTCATTTTCAATATTTTTTTTTGTTGTTGTTTTTTTTTTATTGTCTCGTCTGCAACTTGGCAAAAATGCAGTGGCAAATCCAACATTTGGCGGCGTTGGAGGAGGCGTTGCAGTCTCTGGTTCTCCGGTCAGTCAGCTGGCGAATTAAGTCACATTTTACAATGAATTCACATTTGCTTAATTGTAAGCTGACACAAAGTTGCCAAAGTCCGACTGATTTAGGATGCCTCTAAATGTTGCATAGATGACAAAAATGCTGCAAACGTAGCTCACATTGCCGTAAAATACGGTTCGAAATATATGTCGTATGAGCAATATTTGTAAATATTTTATACATTTTTGATTCGTCTAGCAATGAAATACTAAAGAAATATATAAATAAATAAAATAAGCAAATATTGCAACAAATAATTAATTTAATTAAACAATTAATTTATATTAAAAACTTAATAAAAATTTCTCGAGTTTTCAACAAACATTTGGTAAAAGATTTTTAGCAAGAACATAAATCTAAAATTATTTTGAAAATAGCTAAATTAATAAATGACATTTTGCTGATCGAGT
Source organism: Drosophila dives (assembly GCA_035042365.1). NCBI lineage: Eukaryota > Metazoa > Arthropoda > Insecta > Diptera > Drosophilidae > Drosophila > Drosophila dives. Next base: position 1,925,504 of record JAWNLJ010000443.1, on the reverse strand, counting down.
TTATTTGCTGATTTCATTAGGTCGTCCAATTTCGAATCGTTGCTGAATTTATTTATTTATTGATTGGAAAATATACCAAAAATAAATTAATTTGAATGGTTTAATTTTTGTCAATTAAATTAGAGTTGAATTTGCAAAAGCTTTCCGGGTAATTAAAGTATTAATGCATGTGGAGTGGCTGGCTGCATTGTTGTTTTCAAATTTAGCAAAAATCTTACACACACACACACACACATGTACTACACACACACACACTACACACACACTTGCAATGCAACAGAGAGGGGCAGGGGCTAGCCACAGGCAAACTTCACTTGCAGTTTGCAGTTGGCAGTTTGCAGTTTGCATAGCTGGCGTCTGTGGCCAAGTGGGCGTGGCTGTTGTTGCAACACGGCCTGCCCCGCCAACTGATCCCCGTCCCCTCTGCCACTACATATGTCAGCTTAGCAGCGCCATTTTACCATTGTGTTTGCCCGACTGTCTCTCTGTCCGTCTGTCTCTCTGTCTATGTCTGTCTGCGAGTTTTTGTGTCCATGGATTATTTGCGCGAGTGAATATTAAATTTGAACCGCAACCGAACGAGCCGAACCGTCAGCCATATCAGCCATATCAGCTCTACTCTCCTCTCCACTCCTCTTCCTTGTTTTTTTTTTGTCGTTGTTGTTTGTGGGTCTGCTCTGGCCTGGCACGCAAGTTAACTTCCGCTCTTGTGGGCAGTCAGAGCGACAGAGACAGAGACAGACACAGCGAAAGAGAGAGAGAAAGAGAGGGGGGGGGGGGAGTGGGAGTTGTAGTTGGATTTTCAGGGGGATAAATTGTGTATTGGGCATTGCAATGGCGTAAAGTCCAATTATTTGGCAGAAGGCTGCAATTTCGTTGCAAGGGTTTTTTTTTTTGTTGGAGCTGCTAATGTGGTGGTGTTGTTTGGCGGTTACAGGTCTCCGCCCTGGCCTCCAAAACTCCATTTTCATTTGCATTCCCTTTTTTTTTATATATATCTATTTTTTTTTTTTAATGTAAACAAATGTACATTTTATAAGTTAAAAGTCGAACATGAAACGCAAGGACCTTTGTGCCCAGGCACTTAGAATTGGTTGTGCGTGGTGTGTATAAATATTTAACATGAATGTGCTAAGGATAATGTTCGAGCTTAATTACGGTAATCTATTTAAGTATTTCCATATTTAAATTTCCTGTCAATGATGACAAACAAAAATGCATTACTCACTTTTGTTGCAGAACAATAAAAAAGGATCTTGACAATTGCAAATCAAATTAACATTTATTTTTACATAAATAATAAATAAATTTCCCATAGATATGGAAGTAATCAGTTTAGTTTTTTACGATCTCTTCGAAATTAATTAAAAAATTCAAAAGATAAAAGGCATTTCTAAATTTTACACACCGAGTACCAAAATGTATTATTAAAATAAATTTAATAATATCAATTAACGATTTTTTGTGCAAATATTAGAAATAAACAGAATATTTAATTTCCTTAACTTTCGGCAGATAATTCCTATCACAGCTCAATAATTTTTAAATAAACACATTGAATAACAAGAAAGTTGTTTAAAAATATTTATATATGTTTAGACTGATCAAGTATATATATATAAATACACAATATTAAAATATTCTTCACAATGGCTTACAATGATTTACAACATTTGAAATGAAGTGAAAAAATACTGTGAGTTCTCATTTTTTGAGTGTAAACGTGTGTGTGTGTGTTTTTGTGTGTTTGTGTGTGTTTTTGTGTATTAATATCCCTTGGCTATTTACTTGTAAACACAAATTCATATTAATATGCTTTTTATATGGTACAATATCGCATAATGCGGCAAAGGCAGAAACTTATAAATATTTATATGTATCCGGGTTGGGCGAAATGTTTTTCGGGGTGTCGATTTAGGGTGAACACACACACACACACACAGAGAGAAAGACAGTAACAACAATATCAACAACTATATCGAGTGGTTAACATTGAGTAGGCACACACACACACACACACACAGATACACACTTGTATGTATATAGTGATGAACACATATTCCAAGTGAGACATCCTCGTTGGATTCGCGACCAGAGTAAATAAAAAGCTGTTGTTGTTGTTGTTGCTGCTGCTTTTGTTGTTGTTGTTGTTGTTGTTGTTGTTGCTTTTGCTACTGTTATCTTTTTTGGAAAATCGCTAACAATAAATAATTTATGTGCAGGGCGAAATGATAATGAAAAACCACCCCGTGCATGGCCAATGGGTCGACTGTGATGCGACTGCTTCTCAGGCAAGAGACCCCAGTGATTTGGGCACTGCCCCCCTCCCCCTCCTCACCGCCCTGCCACAGACCGTGACGGGGTTGCACTCTCCTCTCGGCCGTGTTTTTCGCATTTTCGAAATGGACTGTTTAAGGCGATTTTCCCAGGGCAAAGCGGCAACAGCAAAACGGCAAAACGGCAAACGGCCAGTTGAGTGGCATTGAAATCAAAATCCAAATCCAAATCGTACAACCACTTCAAACAGCATTCCCAGTGGGGTGGGGCGGAGTAAGGGGGGGTGGAGGGTGTGTGTGCGTGTGTTTCGTAGATCGCTAGCTATATGGCCACCAGGCCGGATAACATTATCGGGCATATGCAGACCGAGGCAGTCGACTCAGTCGAGGCAGGAGTACTGCGTCTGATGCAGAGCAGGATTCGGAACGACGCACTTATGATGAATTTCTTCCCGCTCTCTCGGTCTCTCTCTCTGTTGACGTGGATCGGCGGCCCCTGGCGGGCATTAGATAACCAAACAATGGCGGCATATATACATACATACACTTGCACGCACACACAGTCACACACACGCACACACACACACACACACACACACACACAGATACTCAACGGGATGCGAAGCGATTCGATTGTGATTTTGGCGATGCAAAAACAGTTGCTGAATGTAAGCCAAACCGACAAAAGTGGACAGACAAGGCGCAGAGGGGATGGTTTCTGATGGTGGGGTGGGTTTAGCGGGGGGGAGCAAGGAAGTTGAAACCGTTGTGAGTGCTCTGAGTGCCATCATTAAAATGCCTCGAAGAGATGCGAGAACAGCACGTCGGCCATTGCCAGGATGTATGTCAATGATTTGGTTTTAGTTTGCTTCAGTTTGTCCTCAAAGAGGTTGACAATCCCCGCCAGCATTATATATACACATGAGATACAGCAACCCCAAGAAAACAAGTGAATTGCAAACAAATTTATATAAAAAATAAAAAATAAAAATAAGATGTGAATTTATTTATGTATTTATTTCAGCATGTATGTATGTATTTAATAATAATATATTATTTCAATAACTTAAATAAAATTTAAGTAATATATTTGTGCTTATAAGCTATACACTTACTTCAAAACTTAATCGGGTATTTCAGTTTGGCATTTTTGGATTTTCTTTTACTCTTTTTCCAAAAAAACTTTCCACAAGATGTAATATTTAACTTAAAAATATATAATAAATATTTACTATAATATGACAAGCGAAATGACATTAAATAAAAATAATTGAAAAATATTAACAATTTCATAAACAAATTCTGTGAATTAAAAACCAGTCGAGGCAAAATTGCAGGAAAAGCGTTTTTGCTTTGGCTTTGGATGTACAACGTTTTCAAAATTGTGCATTAAATAGTCAATCATTGAGGTGCCCAGGGGGGGGAAAAAACAATGACGACAATAAATGTTGCACAATTGTCTGGCCAAACAATTGGCACAACTTTGGTTGCTATAAAGTGATCGCTTTTGCAAGGCGCCTGTCAATTTTTCCAATCATCGAGCCTAATGAAAATTCTAGCTCAACAACAATAACAGAACGCAAACAATAATAATAACAGCAATATATATATATATATGTATATATATAATATATATATGGGAATCAAGCTAAACGTTGCTGCAATGGGGCCATAAAATTCTGACAATTTTCTGACAGCAAACATGCCAACACTCAAAAATCGTACATTAAGGCTTGGATATGGCTATGGAATGTGTGTGAGTGTGTGTGCGAGTGTGTGTGTGTACTTGCTGGGGTTGAATGGTGGTTGTTCGATATAAAATGTTGTTGTTGCAGCTCAAGTTGGAGCTGGAGTTGCGGTGTGGCATGTTAAATATACGTCACAGCCAAAACGAGCACATGTCTAGCGCCAAAAGTTTCAAGGATATAGCCAACGCCAACAGCCAAAACAGCCAAAACAGCAACAACAACAATAACTACAAAAAACAGCCGCAATAACAACACACGTTAAGTTGCTGGCAGCGCTGAAAATTAGCCAGTGCCATCCAAAAGGGGTTGCCAGCCAGCCAGTCAGTCAGTCAGTCAGTTAGTCATTCAGTCAGTTTGTCAGTCAGTCAGCCAGCCCGTTGTCCTTGTGAGCCCAGTGAGTGGCTCTGGGTCTGGCTACTGCTTCTGGCCATGGTCTACTCATATTTCAAACGTGGCCATTCACTGGCACAACGACATTTTACTGGCACAAACGACACTTATTGTTATTAGCACATCCTCGACTAAGCTGCCCGCCTGGCCTGGCCTGTCCTGTCCTGGTCCTGGTCCTGGCCACTGGCTCCTGGTTACCAGAAACGTGTTAACCTTTTGCCGCGCGTACATTTCAAAAGCCAATTACATGCGCTCTTAAGCGTGTAAAGTTTTGTAATATGATTTGTGTTGGCCGCTTTTGGGTCTCCAGTCTCCAGTGTCCTTGTCCTTGCCCTGTGTCCTGTATGCTGTATGCTATATCCTGTGTCCTGTATCCTCCACCTGTGCAGTGCCATTTTTATGAGTGCCTATCCCTCTTTTGCCAGAGCATGCATAATATTCTAAAGCTTAGCACAACGGCAACTAAATGTGTGTGTCCTGTGTGTGTCCTTCTGTCCACCTGCCCTCCTGTCCACCTGTCTCCTTATCTATGCCAGCATATTCGGTTGGGATTTTTAGCCAAAGGGAATGCTCCAACTGAAATTCATTGCCATTTTCTTTATCTTTTCCTAAGTCAATCAGATCATGATCCATTTTTCGCTTTAATCTTGTATTTTATGAAATCATCTTTTCTTTTACTAAATTTAGTCATAGCTAAAAAACTCTCGTTTTGTAATGGTTTTGAGCCAATGCTTTCTGTTCGATTTTGAGGAATGACATTTTTTTTTGATTTTGTGTTGTCAGTTAAAATTCTTCCACTTCAAATCGCTTTCGGGTTATAAAATTCAAATCTCTCGCGCAATTCCAATATTCGCATCGATAATTTACGGTGGCAACAACAATAGCAAATTTGAATTTTTATCGAAATTTTGATTGTGCTCCGACAGAGCATTATATTGATAGAGAGAGTGGGAGGTGCTGGGGACAATAACAGATGCGCCAGGTGATCTGTAGAAGTCTTGAAGGTGATTGGTGATCAGCGACAGTTTGAAGAAGTTGCCCATTTTGGCGCTCAGCTCCTCAACTAAATGGCAAACTTAGGCGGCGGCGATGCACAGATTGTCTTTAATCCGTTATTTTATGTAACCCGTAAAATTATGTAACCCGGATAGATCTCTGGACTCTCACAAGCTGCCAATTGTTAAAAATGTTTCACTTCGTTTTAATTAATTTATATATATAATATAATATTAAAAAAATATAATATTAAATTACAAATATATAATAGTAAAAAAGTTGTTATTGTGCTAACCTGGGTTATCCTTGGATGCACAAGTTGACTTTTATTTAATCAAATTGATAAAAAAAAATTTTTTTTTTAGAATAATTTATATTGTTTAGCAATATATATATAATACTATATATTTTTGACTCCTCCAATAACTCGCAAACCTCTCGAAAAATACATATTTTTTTTAACCAATAACTGAATGGAAATTAGGTATAATTTACTAAAATCTAACTGCTTCAATTAGTTTTTTACTAATTATTCTGTTCACAAAAAACGATAAAAATTAAAAACTGTTTTTTTTTTCTTTCTAAAATTTAACTTGATTTTAGTCATGTTTTATTTAATTTAAAGTGAAGAATAATTGAGCGATATTTAAAATGCATTTGCATTATTAATTAATTGTGCTGCAAAGAAGATTTTCCCATTTAAATTTTAGCTTTTTTTTAAGCCAACTCATCTGGAATTTTGGCATAGAATTTCGCTTGCAATTTGCATTTCGGCGTGGCTTCAATTTGAGGCCTTGAGTTGGACTTGTTTAGGGCTGTGCATCGAGTGCATCGAGGACTCGAAATGGTAATCAAACACCCACAGCACATAGCTCCATAAAAAATGAGCCACTAACCACTAACCCAATCCACCAAAAAAACACCCAATACCAATTTGCAGGCATTCAGCGTATTTTTTTTTTGTTTTTATTGTATTTCGTGCAAAATGTTCAAAATTTCAAGAGTGCTAAAGAAATGACATGCAAATTAGTTTTGTTCAAATGACTGACAAGTTGTAAAAGTGCACGAATCGACGGGCAGTTAAAGTTGATGGGCAGGGGCAGGGGCAGGGCAGGACGGTACTTGGCAAGGTAAGCAGACGAAGGCAAAGGCAACGGGTACAGCCAAAAAATTTCCAATGAAAGGCGCACGGCGAATGGGCCAAAAGGGTTGTGTGTGTGTGTGTGTGTGTAAAAATGCCGACGCTTTGGTTAGGATCCGTGGCCAGGGGCCATAAAGCATTGGTAAACAAGGCAGCAAAAGAGAGAGAGAGAGAGAGAGAGAGGGGAGGGAAGATAGAGAACTTAGCAATCAGCGTTTACTTTGGCCACACAATGCGAGTGCATAAATAAACAGCAACAAGGAGCAACAAGGAGCAACAAGGAGCAACAAGGAGCAACAAGGAGCAGCAAGGAGCAGCAACAGAATAAAATTGTCCGCTCGCGAAAAGGATATTTTTGGTAAGACCCGCTCACGGCTAACGGCTAACGGCTCACTCCTTTTAACTCGTTGTGTTGCCGCCTTTTGCAGCGCATTTTTCCGTTTGTTGTTTGACATTGAACTGGCCATAAACCTTTGACCCGGTTAGCATATTGTTTGGCTGACCAGAGCCAAGCGACCGCTGCACAATGCACACATCCTTTACAATCCTGAACAATCCTTTGCCATCCTGGCTAGCTACCTGCTGACCAAGTTTATACCCCTTCTACGCCCCTTTCCAGCTCATGCCTGAAAACAAACGTCGCTTTCTCGCAGCTGGCGAGCATTTAATTAGCTGCATATTAGTCGCAGAGAGAGAGAGAGAGAGAGATACAGAGAGAGAGAGAGGGAGAGAAAGAGTTGAAGAATTTCAGTATAATTTATTTTGTTTTGCTTTGTTTGTTTACTTGCGAGCCACGCCCCCGCTTAACAAGCCGCCCAGCGTGTTGCTCGCCCTCTCCAAATATTTGACAATTTAATTAGTCTAAAATTGGGATTATCTCTCGCACTGAGTGTGTGTGTGTGTGTGTGTGTGTGTTGATGTGTGTGTCGCACGCATTAAGCAAACTAAAAAATAAGGGTATTCCTGCTTTCGTCTCTGTGTGTGCCTCAATGTTGTCCTGCTGCAGCTTGTGGTCGCCGTTGCCGCATCAGCGATAGCGTTTGATCCTTTGATCCTGTTTTGGGGTTTGCGCTTTGGGGTTAGAGGTCGGAGGTCAGAGGTTAGAGGTGCGACATGTGGTCCTCAGCTCTTTGCTAAATTTTAATTAAAACGCTGTTGCAGCTAATTTAGCTCATGGCCTTTGACCTCTTGCTTCTGCTTTGGCTTTGCCTCTGGCTTTGGCTTTGCTTTTGCTTTCTTTTCAGCGCTCTTTGCCCAACTCAAAAAAAAAAAAAAAAACGAAACTTAAATTTAAATTAGCTTAGATTGGGCCACAGTTCCAAAAAAATGCTTTGACAAAGGCCAACACACGAACGCTGCATGTAGCAACATTATTATATACACCCAAAACACACACACACACACACACATGGGATCTTATCTACAAAGCTCTTGGCCACGGCATGTTCTAGCTGGAGGCACTTGCTCTTCACTCTGCCTGCCCAACGGGCACTACTCCCACCCCCTGCAATGCACACACGCCACTTTGCTCGGCTCGGTGGTGCGGTGGTGCAGTGGTGCGGCATAAGCTCAGCTGCTGGGTTTCTGTTGCGACTCGTTTTAATTGAAAATTATATTTCATCGATTCATATCAGAGGGATATATAATTTTGCCACCACACACACACACACTGAAAAATTAAGAAAAATTTGATTTACCACAAAAACTCCTTTTTATTGTGTTTATTGTTACAAAAGTTAATGTAAATGATAATTAATTAATAATAATAAAATATATATTTTTTATATATATTTTTTATATATATTTTTTTTATTCAACTTTTACTTGGTCCAACTTGGAACTTGGTCGCCGACCCCTTGCACAAGACTCCTTCGCCAATTGGCGGCAGTTTGTTGCACGTACAACGCAACGGAAGCACTTCGCAGCGAACACATTAAACAACAAAATGGACAACAAAAGCAACAATATTAAAAACAGCAAACAAACAAATTTCAATTCGTTGACGCCGTCGAATTGTTGTTGTTGTTGTTGTTGTTGTTGTTGCCTGCAATCGAATGTCAAAAATTTAGAAACATCAAAATTGCTTGTGTGTGTGTGTAGAGGGGGTGTTGGGGGGGGGGGGGGGAGAGTGTATAGGGATGCCTAAGGGCTACAACTGGCGAAGCGAGTGTCATCAAGGATTTGTCTATTTCCTTTTTGCATTCAGGATGTTTTCTAAACAACGCTAACAACAGCAACAACAGCAACAACAACAACAACAACAGCAACTGTCGCAGTAGCAACATGAATAGCATCCACTGCTGCCACAGTGCACTTTTTATCAGTGCAATCTAAACCGTAATCCAATAAAATCGACTGCAGGAATGTTGAACGTGTTTTTTTTTTTTCACTAAAAAACAGCAGGCAACCCACCAAATACTTCTCGCCTCAGCCAGCAAATGCAGTGAATGGAATCGAGACAGGGACACATAAAAAGATTTGACAGTTTATTGCGTGTGTGTGTGGGTGTGTGTGTGTGTGTGTGTGTGGAGATGGGGCGCAGGATGTGGCACATGCAGTTGAAACAGCAAAAATCGACGCGACGGCAACCAAAAACAGTTACCAGAAATCCGTTACAATGCGCCCGGGCAAATCCTCACACCCCCCCCCCCCCCCCTCCAAAGCACCCCTTCAATAGTTAACAGCAACAGCAGTCCAAGTCAATTGCATTGGAGAGAGGGGGGGAGGGTGAGTGGGTGAGTGCGATTCTCATGCAACTCAGCCCTCAATTCTTGGCCTAAAGTGCTGAATGGCAAAACGAACAAATTTCCAGATGCTGCTACGCAGCATTGTTGCGAAATTGCTATTTGCACTCAATAACGCACCCACACACACACACACACAACACACACACACACACACAGAGAGAGGGGGAGAGAGTGAGAGGTGCACGTTGAGTTTGCAACTGTGAAACCCGCAACCAGAACCGTTCTGGCCACAAGCACTGACCCAACTATATCGGATACCCGCAAAAAATCTCTATAGATGGAGTAGTGTGGAGTAGATGGGGGAGAGGGTGCCGCGGAGACGTAGCTGTAGGCTGGCAAGCGGATAGCTGGACAATTGCAGCATGTTGCACAAAACAGAAGCCGTTTCTGTGCTACAAAGCAAAAAATGTTCGTCATAAAGCAAAAATGCGAAATGCAAAAGAGAAGATAAAAAAAAGGCTGAACCAAAAATTGAACGGCTGATAAAGTTCCAAAAAAAGTCACAAGGAAATTGTGTGCTGGGTGTGGGAGCAGGGGGAGGGGGAGGGTGAAGAAGAAGCTAAGCTGAAGGACTAAAAAATTATATCCATTTTGCCGTTGTTAGTCCATCTACATAGATGAGAAATACCATTAGCCAGCTACCAAAATTTGAATAGAGTTCAAAGGATTCCGAACCGAAAAAAAATAATCTCAGCAGATATGTAAAAGGATATGTCAATTGTGTATATCCTATATCCACTGAGCAGGTATACTTTATAGGCAAATACATATATATATTCTTGACTTTATCGAGTTTATTTGTTAATTTGTTTTGTAAGTAAATTGGAAAATAAATTCAACTTTTAACATTTTTTTGCAATACAAATTTTAATTTCAAACAAAAATCATTTTTTTCTTTAAATAAATAATGGAGCGATTGTTTCTATAAAAGCTATATGATTTATTCCTTCGATCTTAATGATTTTTTTTATATAGCCAAATGTTAGTTTTGAAGTGTTTCTCATCTTTCGACAGATTGTTCCTATGAGAGCTATATGAAATAGTAGACCGATGCCAATTAGTTTTGGGCAAGCTTGACTCGTATATCTTGGTCGTATATATAAAGAACTTTTTTCTCGACCGATCAGATCATATTTATATATACAAATTGAGTTTTAGTAACTTTTAATCCGTATTTTTTTGGAAAGTCAACAAAATCGGCAAATCAATTTCTCTGCGTGGCGTCGCATCAAATTAGATCGTTTTGGCATTTGGCTATTTGGGAGAGTGCATTTGTGTGGCATAAGCCGGCAGCTCCTGCTCCCTCGTCCTTGTCATCCTGCTAGGTTTTCCTGGTCGCGCGCACAGCACGCTTTGGTCTCGAATTTATCGCATTTGGAAATGCACGCGACGCACAGCAAGAGAGCTGCCCACAGGGAGCCGCGATTGCTGCAATTTGCTGCTGCACCCAGTGCCTGTTGGCCAGTGTCCTCCTGTTTGTTGCATTATGCATTCCGCATCCTGTTGCCCGACTGCATCCTTACTGCAAAACGGAGCGCATTCCAATGAAGCGTGCATCGTAAAGTTACAATTCTCATGCAGAGTTCGCAGAATGCCCACTCTCTCTCTCACATAGTCTCTCTCTCTCTCTCGCACTTATACTCTCCCTCTAACTCTCTCCCCCTCTTTGCCTGTGCCGCTATCTTTTGGGCGCAATGCGATTCGCGTGTGCAGCTCAGCGGGTAACAATCAGCTTCGACTCTCTTCGTGCTGTGCACGCGAGAGAAACAGAGACAGACAGAGAGAGACAGAGAGAAAGAGAGAGAGAGAGTGCAGTGCAGTGCAGATAGGTGCTGAAAAGGTAAGGCAGCTTCTGTGCACGCGCTGCTTTACGCTGCTGCAAGGTAGGCACGGCCGGGAAAAGAATGGCCCATGCTGATCCTGGCCAACTCGCTGACTTTTGGCAGTTAGGCCGTCGAGGACATCGCTCAGCAGTTGGTCCCATGCGCACTCGGCAGTTGCATTGCAGCATGCAAAATCCTGCCCAAGGACAAGGCCGGGATCAGCGGGTGGCCGGCAGCAATGGGCGTCTCCAGAAGCAACGCGTGCCTCGCTAGCTGCGGCGGCGCCACCAAATGTGTCCACAGAGCCAATCAATTGATTTTATATATAAATTAGACTTTCTCCCTTCAACGCTAGCCAGATGCAGTCATATTCCAATTCTAAATCGTTTCAGTTCCTATCAAAATATTATCCTCCAGAATCTCATTTCGCCTAGAGCTATGCGATGGGTCGAGCTGAGCCAAGTCGAATAGCTTCATTTCGATCCCACCCAATATTTAATGGAGGCTTATATAATTTTGTTGATGTGGCATTAGGTATAAATATTCTCATTTTCATCGAGATCATTTGTATCAAATCACTATATTTTTTAGCTGCTATAGCAACAATTGGTAGATTTTTAAACTTACAATTAAAATAAAAAAAAAATAATATTTTTTTCTTTTGAATCAAATTTATCCTAATTTCAAATAGTGCCAAATATGTTTTAAGTTTATTCATAAGAAATATTAGCAAAATAATAGCAAAATCATAGCAGAATAATAGCAAATCGTAGCAAATCATAGGAAATCGTAGCAAAATCATAGCAAAATAATAGCAAATTCGTAGCCAATCATAGCAAGTCATAGCAAAATCATGGCAAACCATAGCAAATCGTAGTAAAAGCATAGCTTTATCATAGCGAAATTATAGCAAAATCTGAGCAAATCTTAACAAATCATAGCGAAATCATAGCGAAATCATAGCAAAATCTGAGCAAATCTTAACAAGTCATAGCAAAATCGTAGCAAAATCATAACCGAAACATAGCAATTCATAGCAAATCATTGTAAATCGTAGCAAATTTATAGCAAATAATAGCAAAATAATAGCAAATCGTAGCATTATCATAGCGAAATCATAGCAAATCGTACCAAGTCGTACCAAATTATAAGAAATCATAGCAAAATATTAGCAAATCGTAGAAAAATCTGACCAAATTTTAACAAGTCATAGAAAAATCGTAGCAAAATCATAGCAAATCATAGGAAAATCTGGGCAAATCTTAACAAGTCATAGCAAAATCGTAGCGAAATCATTTCAAATCGCACCAAGTCGTAACAAATTATAAGAAATCATAGCAAAATAATAGCAAATCGAAGCATTATCATAGCAAAATCGTAGCAAGTTATAGCAAGTCATAACAAAATCACGGGAAATCGTAGAAAAGTGACTTTCTTAAGGTAAGACTAGCCAGATTGAAAGGCGTTCAGTGTTTGACAATCACACACTCAATTAGACACACAGTTGTTGTGTGTGCTGAGTGGGTTGTGTGTGTTGTGTGTGTTCCTGTGTGGGTTGCTGTAGAACCGAGTCCGAAGTGAAGGCGAACGGAAGCACAGAGGATATTAACACATGTTGCCTGCAACGTTAATTGAGTTAGTGTCTCACACGAAAATGGGCTAGACGTGTGTACCATGTGTGTGTGTATGTGTGTGTGTGTGTGCATGCCACTGAAATGACCAGAGGCTACAATTGCCAACTCATTTAATCCCTGCGACAATAACGAAAATGGAAAAAAAATAGAAGAAGTTGAAGTGAAGGAAATGCGAGTTGTGTTGAGTTGGCGAATCCTTTTGGCCAAAACATAAAAACTCAATTAGACTCATTACATGCCCAATTATGTAATATATATATGAAATAAAGCGTAGCTCGATGTGTGATGGACCACATGAGGAACTGGAGATGATACACTCGCTGCACAGCAGCAGTGGCACCAATGCACTCCACTCCCACTCCCACTCCCACTCCAACCAACCCATGATTGCCCATTGGCAATCTTCATCCCATTCTGGTTGAGTCCACCTTCGGTTGTGTGTGTGTGTGTGCTGCTGGTGATCCTTCATTTTTCGTTTTACTCTTCACGGCCCAGTTGAGCAGCAAAATGGCAACTCGTAAATCGCCAAGCGTTGCCCTTCCACTTTTGACCTACACCAATCTCCTTTGCCCCGCCCCCCTCCACCCTGTCCTGACCCCCACATTCATTGTAAATCCTGCAACGGATTGTCGTCTAGGTGGAACTGTTTCTGGTACTGGCATTCATTGTTCTGCTTTAGCTTTTTCGCATTTTATGAGCTTGCCAGCTTGCCTGGCGGGGGAGGTTGGACTGGAGAGCCGGAGAGATGCAGGATGTGATAGTCAGCCTGCCAGCATATAACGGTACTCAACTAAATTGCCAAAGCGTTGAACATTTTTCACCCGATGTGGGCCAATAAATATAACGAAACTACCAAAGTAACTAAACAACAGCACTGGACACAGGACACAGGACACAGGACACTGGACACAGGACACTGGGCACTGGGCACTGGACAGCAACGATGCGCTGCGCTGCGATGCGATGTGATGCGATGAGGGCAGGACGAAAAGGACGAGTACACAACAAGTTAAGCAAAAAATAACAAAAAAAAACCAAAAAAACGAGGTGGATCAAAAAAAGTGCAATTAGAGTAAAGAAAATTAGCATTACCAGCCGAAGATACTCTACAAAATATACGAAGTCTAGGCAATTATTACGATACAGTTTTAAATAATATTTTATATATATTAATTGATTTATAATTAAAATAAATTAAGTATTCAATATATTATTAATTTATAATTAAAATTGAAATTTATGATTGATTTGTTTGAAAAGGTAAAATATATTTGGTGTGTGCCCAAATTAAGACTTTAGATGTGGATTTTATATTGATAATATCGCAATTGGAATATTTATATATATATGATCTGTATATATAGTATATAGGCATAGGATCTGATTTATCGGGGCTTATCTGTTGTGTGTCACATGATAACTCTATGTTTTAGCTAAAGGGTATTTTTGTTGGCCATGCCCATTATGCAAAAATGTCTGTCTCCCTCGCCCTCTCTCTCTTTCTCTTTCTCAGTCTTCTTTCTCACTCTCTCTGTGTATTTTTCTCAGTCTTTCTCTGGTTGCTGGGCTGCAGCTTCTGATGTGACAACCTCGCCAAGTGGCCAAGTACCCAGTCAGAGTTACACTCGGAGGACCCACACTCCATTCCAAGGATGTAGCATCCACAGCCGCGCCCACACACATTCGGTTAGCCATTTTTTAGTGCGGGCTTTAGCTGTTGTGGGTGGCGATAGGATTGCTGATGGGGGGTTTGGGGGGTTGCGGATTGCTGAAGGATTGGCCATTCGTTCCGCTGCTGCAGTCGTGCAACTTTTTTCGGGCTTGTTACACGTCGGTCGGATGGTCTCCACTTTTATGGCCACAGGCGGTATTTATATGCAGACAGAACGCCGCGCCCCCAACTATGCAGCTCCACGTATCGCCCACTCAACCCATCCTCCTGCTATCCTCGTTCTTTAGTGAGCGCCACTCGAGTTATGTTGGCAATTGAAAGTGGCAACTGTGTCAAGTGTTGCCTACTTGTCGTACATGGCCAGCTCTGACTCTGACTCTGATGCCGACTCCGACTCTTTCCTGCTGCTGCTACTGTCACGACTACTGTTCTACCCCTCCTGCCCCTCCTCCGCCCACTCTTACCTACTACACTGCCAGCGATTTAAAAACAGAATTCTTTATTTTCATTCCATGCACCATGGGTAATGGGAGTGGCAAGTTGGGGTGTTTGGGGCAAGGCACGTTAGCAGCCACAGCGTTTCTCGTTAGTTGTTTTTTTTTTTTTTCATCCATTGCTCTTTACGTTTTTTTGTATTTGTTTTTTTCTTTTTTGCCCTATTTTGTTGCCAAACTTTTCTCTGGATATGGAAGTGATTTCAATTTATGAACATGCCGCTGTCCACACACCCACATCAGCAGCAGCAGTAGCAGCACCAACAGTTCAACACCCACACACCAACATTCACACATGGCATTACATTCATCCATCAGAGGCAACGGCAGTGGCCATCTACTGCTCCTCCTGCTACTGTTCCTGTTCCTGCTCCTGCTCCTGCTCCAGCTTCTGCTGATGCTACTACAACTACGGCTTTTGCATCCGTGCTGGTCGTCCTGGTCGTCCTCGTTGTCCTCGTTGTCCTGGTCGTCGTCATCGTCTGTCTGGGGCCAAGCACTGGACATGGGACATGCGTTTGGTCTGCTTTTTAAAACGAATTTAAATTTTTCTATAATTGGTTCTAGGGGAAATTGCAGTTCTGAGTTCAACTTCCGTAACTTAATGAATTACCAAAAGTGTTTTACTACACACACACACACACACACACAAGCGTGGGTCAAATGCCCTGTGGCTATCTGAATACATATACCCCACACCATATACACTCGCACACCCTCATACAATATGCATATGTGTTTGTGTGTGTGTGTGAGTTTTTTGCTGCTCCGAGTCAAATGTTGCTACAATTTCTTTTGCCTGTATTCATGAATAATTGTTATAAAATTGCATTATCAACATAAAAAGAGTTCTTAACTAATAATTCAAAATTGAAAATCATTGAAAATTTACAAATAAGCCAAAATTTATTTTAAAATATATAAATAAAATGATATTTTTAATAATAATTAAGGAATATTGATTGAACCATTTCTTTCGCCTTTTGGCATTATTTTTATTTTTAATATTTGTTCTTGCTATTTTTAGATTCTTTTTTATATTCTTTTTTTACTTAAGCAAATGAACTATTTTTAATTTTTTAATCAGAAGTGAATAGTAAAATATCTGTAAGATTTTATCTCTATCCCTTAACAATTTAAATTATAAATAAAAAATTGAAATTAAATTAAAAACTAAGTGTTTAATATTATTATTTCTGTATTAAGCACTAAACTTTAAGCATATTTTCTAAATACAAAATAAAACCTTAAATTAAGCAGATTTTATACCATAAAATTGAATGTTTAAATACAATTCGTTTAACCATATTCGTATATAATTTGAAGTGGCTTATACTTGCTGTGTTCAAGTGGCCTTAAAGTGTCTATTTGTGTGTTGGCACGCCCCCAAAAATTGTGAGCGGCTGCCTAAGCGACAGCAATATGAAAATAGTTTACCGAAAGTGGCATTAATTAAATTTTTAATATGGCTAATCCGCAGCGACTGTTGGCACTTAAGTTTTTCAATTAACCCGCCAGCGTCTTGGCAACAACCCTCGGCGGGCTTTGGTGGTGTTATTTTCATATCCATATTCATATTCAGGCCGTATTAAACAGCGCGTGCGACAACATAATCAAACACCGCCGATCACACACACACAGACAAGATGAGCAAGGGGTGCACGGGGTAGGTGTAGAGGTGGGGGCAGGGAACGACAGCTACTCAAAAATGACTCAAATTACACGAGTCGCTCATATTTGTCGCCCAACTATTAAACATATGCGGGCAGCACCTACTCCAATGCCAATGAGGGTGTGCGAAGGGTGCGAGGGGTGCGAGGGCTGCTTTGGGAGTTGCTAGCAGGGCGAGGCGAGGCGTGGAGGACTATGACAGCCAAAGATGACGCGTGCCGCCAACGGCATCTTCCCGAATAGGCACTGTCGAAAGAACTTTGTGTTGGCAACATATATATATAAATATATCTTTGTGTATGTGTGTGTGTGTGTGTGTGTGTGAAGATTGCTGTACACTTAAGACAAGTCACGAGCCAAAAGTCGCACTTAAGCGTTTTCTAATCTGTGAAGGGGCTGACGGGAGCTATAAATATTTATGCCTGGGCGTATTTCCAAAAATGTGACAACAAACTTAAATTAAACCATGCGCATTACTCACGCGCCAACAACTAGTAATCAGGAATGGGTAACCAGGTCTCTATATATATATATATATATATACATACTTGTATTGAAGGGGTCGTGGGTCATGTGATTTACAGCGAAGCATTCAATGGCTTTGCCCATTGTTTTAGCAGGCATTTAGCGCGCCTCATAAAAGCATCTCAAGAATGTTGTTAACAAAACAAATAGAGAGTGGGATGGAGGGGTTGGTGGGGGTGACCAGGGGGCCCGATACTGTTTGTGTGTGGCATTAAGTGATTACTTGACTTGGGAGCCAAAAGAATAGGGCTTATGTCTTTGGGGAGTGGGTTAAAGATGCCGCCATCAATTGATTAGTGCCTTATTTTAGGCAACTGAAACTGAAACAGAAACAGTTTTGATAATTGTTGATGTGTTGCAATTGCAACATTGAGTGATGCGCGTGGAGTAGGCGAGGGGAGGGGACAGCTGTGTGATGAATTAGACAACTTGCAACTGAGTGCTTAAGACCTTAAACATTCGAGATTGGTAATCGGGATTTATGGAAATACCTGTAGGGAAAGTGCAAGATCTGCGGATTACGAGTTGATCCATTCAAAAAAAATATACACACATTAGAAGGGAGCTGGGGCGCAAGAGAAAGGGAGAGCAAATTGATTGCAGTAATGCCCCTATTTAAAAATAAATCAATCTATTTACACAAATCTTAGTGAACCCATTTAAAACGATTTTAAAATTGATTTAGTAAATGTGAAATTAGAGTGAGAAATTAATTATGTGAAGAAGAGTTAAATTTAAATAATATGTTAAATATACATTTTATTTATTTTCGCAGTTCATATTTTACTCACGTTTACAAATGATTTGTAATTATAATTATAATTATAATACAATTAATTTTAATTTAATTAAACTGAATTAATTTATGCATTATTTATCCTCAATGTCAGTTTGTTTAGCTTAGCTTTTAAATAATATTAAAATACAGTTCTCTCACCCTTCAATCTATTTCTACCCACTTCCCCTCTTACCAAGTATTGCAAAAATTGAAGTAATGATATTAATCTAAATGTTAACATGAAATTATTAGACAAACCTCCGCAAAATGCGAAAGCTTGATTTTGCGCCATTTGTTTAGGACATTTTAAAGACAAAGAAAACAAAAAACATTTTAATAAACTCAGATAAATACTTTATTTGAAATTAATTAAAGAACTGCGAACTTTAAAAACAAATTTAACTTATGTGTCAATTTACCTATATGTTTCGAAGGCAAGCATAAAAATTGTATAAATAATTTAATTAATAATTTTTAATAATGTTTTCCTGTTCCTTGAACTTTCTAAATATTTATAATTTAAGTTAAATGTTAAAAATAAATTTAAAAAAAAGAAACAACTTCAAAATGCAATCTTGAATTGTTAGTAGAATTAAAATAAGTCTATTTCCAGTCTCAATTCGGATTCTGATTCGGATTCAGATTCAGATTCTGTGCAGCGCAAGTTGAGAACGGGGCCAGCAGCTGGCCACAGAGTCAGTTGGTCGTTTATTCTCGCCCAGTTGTGTCAATGGCGCTAATTTCACACCTGGTTACTAGAAACGGTTAGAGGTTAGAGGGTGGGGAGTGGGGGGATGGGTGTGTGTGTGAATGCATTGTGTGGGCTGCCAAGTGGAAGAGTGCCGTAAAATGGCGACGCCAAATGTTAGCGATTTATTTCAATGGCGAGTCTATGTTGAACCTGCAAGGACCTCAACTCCTTTGGGATAGTCAGCCAAGCGATGCCAAACCGACACACACACACACTCACACACACACACTCACACACACACAGGCAACGCAAGTGAATCAAAAAGTCATTTAGGCGGCCTCCAGCTTGGCGAACCAGTTTGTCCGGTCCCCGTCTCGGTCTCAACTCTGCTCATCTGCCCCCCTCTTTCCACACTCTTCCCAGTCCCTGGCAAATCGTAATGACAAATGCGGACGCCCACCGCCCACTTTCGGTGTGTGTGTGTTTGTGTGTGTGACAAATAGTTTATGGGCATACGGACGAAGCACAGATGAGAAGGCAACTCTCGAGGCGAGCACGTAACCCTTTTCCTGGTCTGGGAAGCAGGATTCGTGTCTTTGTCGCGCCTTTTGTTGCCCCATTATGCGGCGGCCTTGTTGCAGGGTGCGATGACATTTTAGTTTTGTTTTAATGTTCCCATTTGGTTGGCTTTTTATGAGTTTATTATCAAGCAAAGTAAATGATGCGGCGATGCGACGGATCCTTCCATAGCAGGCGGAACTCTGGAATTGAGGATGTGCTTCTGTGCTTGTGCATTGTGCAACCCTCTTTATCCACGTGTGTGTATGTGTGTGTGTGTGTGTGTGAAATTATATGAATTATATTGCAGTGCGTTTATCCAGCGATTCGGGCCGGGGACTGCACATGTGTTACTGCCTTCACCGTCTCCGTTTGTCGGCTTTGTGTTGTTTAATTAATTATGTAAACATAACTTTTGTCGAACCCTTTTATTTGCAACCCCAAATCCCCTTCCCCTCCATATCCCTCTGGCCAAGAGTTTTTTTGTGGTGCCTTTTTTTCGTCGCGCATTTATGGAAATTCATTTGCAACTGAAATTGAAATTGAAACCGAATCCGAATCCGAATCCGAGTTTTGCATCCGAGTCCACAGCACAAGTGAGCTCTCTGAGCCTCAATTGATAAATTAAGAGATTAACAGCCGCCGCCGTAACCAACATGGGTCACATCCAAATGGTCCAAATTGAAACCCCTTTATGGCTAAATGGGCGTTCCTAATGTTTGTATGTCTTCGGCGTTGAAGGTGACAAGCGTTTTTCCTGATTAGTCCTGTTTTGCGTTTCATTTTTTATTTTATATTTTTATGTTTTTTTTTTGTTGTTAATTTGTCAAAGTTGTGTTCTGCTGACGCATTTGCGAAATGTGTTCTCATGTTTCTCCACAAGTTATTTATCAATTTAGTTGAAAATGCAGTTGACAAATTGATTAGCAGGATTTCTGAGAATCGGATAGTTAAGGTGCTGCTCGATGTCCCGCTGAAAGATGGCCGGCTAGCCACAAGAGATTTACGATGCTGGAAACAAATGAGGCAAAGGTAACCACGACGGGGCAACATGTCAATAGATTGCAACGAGGCAACCGATTGACGCATATTTGTATAATATTGCGACAAAAGGACATCGAGGTCGCGACCGGGAAAAGTGAGTTGGAAATGCGAATGGGATTGGGAATGGGAATGGGAATGGGCTTGAACGTAGGCTGGGTAACAAGGCCTAATAACCAATGTCCTGCAAATGGCTTGTATATTTGCATAAGCAGGACAACTTGCCGAGTTGAAGGTGGCCGGACAATGGCCAAAGGATATAAGGGTAAACACTCTTCGAGGAGTTAAGGTAGGAGGTAAATTTCCAATGAAAGCAATTGTCATCAACAAACCAATGCAGGCGAAATCAGCCCACAATGTGAGAAGTGAGAGAGAGCAGGAGACAGAGAGAGAGCGAAAGAGAGAGAGAGTTAAACTGAGAAAGAGGCAGTGATAAAACCGGCTCGCTTATTTCATTATGCTCGCAAGGCATACGCAATTTTATATAATGCCCAGTTACCAGTTACCAGTTACCAGATTCCTCTACCCTACATACCCAACACACACACATTCAACACACACACCCAGCGATACCTTTTACTTTATAACCTATGCCGTGTGGCAGTTCCGGCGAAATCGACCGCCGCAGCGGGTGAAATGGGAAATTAAGTAAAATGCGAGTTGTGAAATGTGAAATTTTGAAATGCTCTAGTTTACGGATTGCATCATAAAACCGTGGCAAGGGGCATCATTAAATGTGCTGCACAAGCGCACTGTTGCATGTTGCATGTTGCGGACATGCCTTCTACGAAATCCTTTATGCAAATGCGTCGAAAGGTTGAGGCGACCTTGAGATACATTCCCATTGTCCTCGCAAATGAATCGATTGCCAACCCAATTTCTATTTACCATTTTCCAAAAAAAAAAAAATTTGCTTTCTTTGCTTTAACATTTCTTTTCTTTTTCTTCGCCTTTTCTTTTTTTTATATATATTTTTTCTGGGCGAAATGAACCCGTTCCATCAACCCGTTTGCCGTTCCGAGTTTCAGTCGCTCTCCGATTACCATTCCCATTAGCAGGCAGGACAAATCACGCGCCGCCTTGTCAGCCAGCAGCCAGCGGTCCGTAGTTGCTGCGCTGTTGCACGTTGTCCTATCTGAGTGATAATGCAATATGTTGCATGATTTATGCTCGCTCCAAATTCACCAGCTAAAGCGCAAAAGGGAGAGAGATAAAGAGAGAGAGAAAAGACTTGCACCCTTCTGTGGTAAAATCAATTTATATATATTAATATATATATATATGTATTTATATATATATATGTAATATTCTTTACATTTTTTGGCAACATCATCAGCGCTTTTCCTGTTGCAATTTTTGTTTCGAGCCCAGTGCGAATATTACCTCCCGCCCCTTGCCACTCCCGTTGCGACAAATATTAACTTCAATAAATTTGACGTACACAGTCCGAATTATGAGTCAAAGGCGGACAACGGCACCAAATGAGTTTTATAAAAAAGTAAAAAAAAGGGTTCCTGGCATTGGCTTCACTTCAAATATCTAATAATCAATGCGCACAGCCAGCACACCCCGGGAACATTAAGGAATCCAACCCTCAGATGCAACCATTGTTGGTCCCCGGCTCAATTGCTTTGTCATGTTCACAAGTTGTCGTACAGGGTGTTGATGTTGTACTGAAAAATTAAGCACTACGTATAATGAAATCTGAACGATACACAAAAAATATAATAATAAAAAGGTCAGTTAAATTGGTTAGGAGTGAGCAGCGTGCAAGGATAACAGGACAACTAAAAAACGGGGTACTTTTTATGACAGGACAGGACGAAAATGGAGTGTGAAATATTAATCTGAGTTTATTGGATGCTTCTATTCTCATTGTGGGCACTTCTCGAAATGTGATAGTTGTAGTTACAGCATCAGCGAGAAATATTTAAATATAATTTAGAAAAATAAGCACAAACATTTAAATTAAACCATTAACCTCAAATCCTCCCGCACAATCAATTCCATTTAGGGAATTATCGGCTATAATAATACTTGGAAATTCAGCTACAATTCATATTTTAGAAACCTGTAGGGTCCATTCGCATTTTACAAAGTCTCATTAACTAAAATAGATAATAAAATGAGAAATCAAACTGGTTTTTTTTTATTATTTGAAATATTTCTTATAAAAAATATTCTATGAATATTATTATGCATATTAATAGGATATGTCAATTGTCAGTAAGGAATGTATAATAAATGATGGATCAAAATTCTCGCACTGCAATAAATAAATGTTGAAATGTCTCAATTTTCTCACATTCTCGCACAATAAAATCGTGGAATAGTCAAAACAACTGTGTTATAATATCGCCTGTCGGATTGTTATCAAGGTTTTGAAGTTGTAGTTATTTATTCATATATATATATTTTTTTTTTAGAGTTTGTGTGAATTTGATATAAATGGAGGCTGTGCATAAAAAGCATGCGAGAAGCGGAAACCGGTGGCAGATTTGTTGTTGCCAAAGGGAATTGCAAATATTCTAAATTGCATTTTGTGCCTAAGCGCTTGTAAGCACACTGGCAAAAATGCACTCACACACACAGACACACACACGCACACGCACACTGACACAAACACTTAGGCAGTACATGTTGAGGGAAAGGATTTTCAAACAAAAATGTGTGAAGCTTAAACAAAAATCAAAACAAAACAGAGCCAAACAAAACAAAATACAAATAGACAAAAAATAAACTTGCAAAAAGTTTTTGCCTTTTATGTTGCTATTTATTTATTTTGTCAGACACGTGAGTTTATTTTTATGGTTTTAAAATGATTTTTAAACCCGGCGTGCGATATTCTACAATGCCTTCAACAAGCGCTCGAGCACTAAACCCACACACACACACAACGACTCGCACACCCCCACACACACACTCACAGCCCCATACTCACCTATCAACTCTTGCCACACTGTGTACAGTGCTTAACCGGAAACGGATGCGAATTGCATGCGTCACGTGACACACGGACGCATGTCGACGTCGACATCGATGTTGTTGTCGAGCGTTAAGCTTTTAGCGGCTATACTCGCTGCTCGTTACTCGTACTCCATACCGTATGCCGTATGCCGCATGCCGCATGCCGCATGCAGCATGCCCCACGGCCCAGGGGTCGTCTAAAGCTAGTATGCAGCTTCACTGAGACCGGTGCATTTTTATTTACTTTTCAGCCAAATGGCAAACTTCACAACACGTTCGCATTTTGGTATTCCGTATTGATTATGCAGTTTGTTGTTGCAAATCTCTGCACCGTCGACGACAACAATGACAACAGCAACAGCAACAACAACAATTGGAATATCAACAACAGAAAGTGCTACAACAACAAACTCAATAAATCTAAATTGCGCACAAAAATAATTGAATCACTAAACCATGAATTGACACAAGAATAAAAAAGAAAGTATTGAATTGAACTGAACTGGCTTTTTCCATTTTCCATTTTCCAGCTACGCTATTTCGAATAACATTTTTCCTATATACATATATATACAGGTATTTACATAAATACATACATATATATATTTGATATATTTTTGCATGTTTTGTTCTTTGGCTTAGCATTTATTTTGCTTTGACAGAGTGTTGCAGATTTTGGCCAGCTTTTTACAGGTCGCTGCGCCAGTTAGTGTCATTCATTTGGGGCTTACAAATGACTGCCAGTTGGCTCTACTGATAAGGGTTCAGTACAGAACGGGAAAGTGTTGATCTCAATTGAAACCAAAAATAATATTTTCAATTAACTTCTTCAACCAATTCTTGTTGCAATATATAAAAGATTAATTCGACATGCGTTCAGTTAATACTCCGATAGAGTATAACTTGCAACACTCGTTGCCTTGCAACAATTTGGCCATTTTGTTGCATTTCAATTTCAAAGCACTAAGCCTTTGGGGTGTTGAGAGTTGAGCGTTTAAATTGAAATTGAAATAGAGCAGCCAACATTAACGCATGCATATTTTATGTTTGTATAAAATCTTAAAAAACAGCAAAAACCGAAACAGAAACAGAAAATAAAAATAAAAAAAGGTGCCTAATGCGAAAATCAAATAGCAAGCGAAAAAAGCTGCGGCAAACAACCCGCACAGGTTGTGGCATAAAACCAAATTAAATTAAATGAATGGAAAGGAGAGGAATGGAAAGGGAGCAACAATCTGATCCTGGCTGATCCAATGCAATCCAATCCGAACCGTGAACCACCTCTGTTCGCAGCGAAAGTGTAACAAACTGAAAACATACATAATTTGCATCTTGTGTTAAAATTAAAAACTACAACAACAACAACAAAAAAAGGCAGCCGGGAAAGGAGTAAATAAATAAATAAATCCTACTTAATGTCACAATCAATCCGTGGCAGGACAATAGGACGCACAACACACACACACACACACACACACACAAAAGGAGTAGGCCAGGCTGCTGCTGCTGGCCTGGGTTGGTTACAAAACTTACACAAAAGGACGAGGCACGATGACAGGGGCAGTGGCAGTGGCAAGGGGCAGAGATGGGCCGAGGGCTAAAGTTGCTGAAATCTGAACCCCTATTAGCGCGCATTTAACTGTTCATTTGAAAGTTTTATTTGGCGCGCTGATGCGTTAAATCAGCACAAACAACAACAACAACAACAACGGCAACAACGAGGACAACGTGAAGAGAGACGAAAGGGGCAGCAAACAGTGGCAGACTATCAGCGGGCGTTGCACTGACAAGCACTCAGCCTCAGCTGCCACACTCGCTGTACTTGCAACACTCGCTGGCACTGCTGCCACTGTTGCCTCAGTTGCCTCAGTTGCCGCTTTAGTCAGTGACATGTATAATTTTAATCCAGCTGAAACATAAGTTTTTGATTTGACAAATCCTCGAAGCACCGTTCCGGGCTGCCCTCGACGACAATACGAAACTATTTGACAGAAATTGAAATGTTGTTTTGTGGCCATGCCAACGTCAATCGAGGGTGTGGACTCCAGACCCGGAACATGTGTGCCTCGGCCTCGGCCCGATGATGCGCAGCCAGGACGCTGCCGCGGCACAGGGTTATTTAAATTATGCTCGAAGCTCATACGCAAATATTCGGGCTGACAATAACAACTGCAGAGCAAAAAAAAAAAAAACGGAATGAAGGCTGAAAAGGGTGGCCCAGAGCAGCCCTCTTGTGGCGAGGAGGGGCAAGGCAGCAAGGTTGCAAAGGGGGTTGCATCATAAATATCTCAACATTAACATTAATTGCACTCCATGTCCTCGATGTCCTCTTGTGTGGGCCCACACAAGAGCCGCATCCTGAGAAATCGAACGGCTGCTCTTCGTTGCCACTGCCCTGCCCCTGTCCCTGCTCCTGCTCCTTGAAAACATTTCGCATTTGGCTTTCGATTTTGCTTCCGCACTGCTTGTTGCCTGCCCCCTTTTCTGGGCATGATTTTATTTTGTTTTCGCATTTCTTTTTTTTTATTATTTTGTTTTTGGTTTTTTTTGTTGAGGGTGCCGCATTGGCCACAAAACGCAGCCACCGTTCTCGATAGCTGGTCCGGTGGTGGCCGCTTTGATGTGATCTCTGTTTGCCATGTTCGCGTGGTTGTTAGTTTCGCCTTTGCCCCGGCATTGTGGCATTATTTCAATAATGAAGCCACTGCAAGCCCACCCACCCTCCTTCTCCTCTCCTACATCGCATTCTTGTCTTTCACTCGACTTCCACAGCCACATCCACATCCATTTCCTTTCAGCCTCCAAGCCAAGCAACGGGCTGTTCAACATTCTCGCCCACAGACAAAGCACGCGGAATGGCATGAGCCACAGCTGTGCCAGAGTTAGAGTCCTCGGAGGAGGAGGAGAAGAAGGAGCAGGAGATGGAGTCAGTGCCACAGTCCTTGTCTGCCACTGCTTTTACTTTGTCCGGTGCTGAGTGGTGGGCACAAACTAATAAGTTGACGCATTAATTGGCTTACA
Source organism: Drosophila dives (assembly GCA_035042365.1). Taxonomy (NCBI): domain Eukaryota; kingdom Metazoa; phylum Arthropoda; class Insecta; order Diptera; family Drosophilidae; genus Drosophila; species Drosophila dives. The sequence goes on along the minus strand of JAWNLJ010000443.1, from coordinate 1,899,331 downwards.
GGCATTCCCCGCATAGCTTACCCATCTCCTTCGCCATTGCCATCGCCTTCATCCCATGCCCGTGGACTTGACTCCCGACCCGAATAGACAAAGCCAGCCAAGCCGAGGTCGCTTCCGTTGTTTGTCGATGGACTGCATCCCGAGCAGTTTACAAGCTGATGCATCTGCTAAAATTTGATATTAGACTAAAAATAAAACAAAAAAATTTAACTTAAATAAAATATAAAAAATAAATTACAAATATGATTAAAACTATAATTTTATTACATTACTTTTGTGTAATTTAAGAGATATTGAAAATCGTTCCTTATTTATTATTTTTTTATTTTTATTATTTTATTATTTTATTTTATTAACTGGTTGTAAATTTGCTTTGTATGAATAAATATTGATTTGATTGGGGACAGATTAAAGCAGCTAATATAGAAATGATATATCAGATATAATTCTTTCGAATTAATTATACAACATTAAAAATTTACTAAGGAAGCACCAATTGGGATGATATGGCCAAAGTTGAGGACCACATCGAAAATTGATTGGGTAGCTTAGCCACAAACTTGTGTTAATATCAGAGGATTTATTCATAACCTATAACCGCACGCCCCGATGTGTGTTGCGGACTAATCAGCATGCGGATGGATGGATGAATGGACGGATGGGTGGGTGGGTTGGTAGTTGGCTTGACGAAAAGAAGACAAGGACATCGATTTCAACTTAACGGAGTGACGAGCCATGAGCCGTGAGTCCTTAGATTTTGTGCTTGGCCTTTGGGCTTGAGTGTGCCGTGTGAATCGGTGCAGGAGGGCAACAAGTTTGTCGCCTGGTGGACACGTGTGCGGCTTTTTTTCCTGCTTATTTATCTGGCGACGATTTAAGCCCAAGCACGAGCAGCGTCATCAACCACCCACAAAAGCCGCGAGTCAGCCAAACTTCAGGCACAACCGAAACCCAAACCCAAACCCAAATCCAAAACCCCAGCTCCAGTCACTCACTCGCCCACTCATTCAGTGCCTCCTGCCAGCAATTACTGTATGAATACGAATATGAATATGAGTGTGGGTATGAGTGTGGGTATGAATATGTGTGTATTGTTGTTATTGTTGTGCCAATTTTGAAGTAGTTGATGGTTCGGCTACGTGCTCGCTTATTGTTTGATGTGGATTTTAATTGAACTTAAGTTGATGTTGATGGTTGGCTCTGCGATGGGGTTGCTGGCTGGATTGCTGGCTGGATTGCTGGCAGGATGCTCAACAACGGGACCATCGACAACCGCAAATATTAATAAAGAAGAAAACAACCAAAAACACTGATGAACGAATGACGGACGGACAGTTGGATGAGTGGATGGTTGGATGGGTGGATGGTTGGATTGATAAACTGTGGGTGCTCGAGTCGACAATCGAAATGCGAACAAAAACACGTTGCACTCATTAAAAAGGCAGCCAGGTCAAATGGCAGCCAGCCTGGTTATATAATCGTAATTCACAACGCATATGTCACTCAATGAGGCGCAAAGGGGTGGACCATTGTTGTTGTTGTTGCTCTTGTTGTTGTTGTTGTTGTTGCCGCTGTTACTCACTTGTCAGGATTCATTGTTAATGACAGGACTTATTGCCGAACAATTGCGATTGCAGTCGCAGCCTTAATTTGAATTTGATAAATGATAGCAGGCAACGCGACAAAGCCAAAAAAAAAAACCAAATTTTCGCTAGTTTTTCATTTTACAATATTTCTCAATCTCCATCTGCGGTTGCGATTGACTTATATATATATATATATATATATCAGTAGAAGTGTCATGACTTGATGGGATCTTTGTCGTCATCCTAATTCTCATTCTCATTCTCATCTTTATTATCCTTCTTAGCCACATCCCATGCAATTATCCGTTGGCTATTTTTGGTCTTTGCAAAATTAATTTAATTTTCAAAAATTTGCTTTGTTTTGAATTTTGCACTTCTTTGAGGACAGCAAATGTCTGGTAAAAGAGCATTAGCCAAGTAAATTCTGGCTTATCTTGTGAGAGTTTGTCTGTGTGTGGGTTGCTTTTATGCCGGATGTGGTTGCCGTTGACCAAGCTGACAGCCAGTTTGACAAGCCAGCATAATCTGTCGTCACTTTCTCACTTGGCCAGCTTGTCGCCAAATTGAAGTAGTTTCAATGAATGCATTGATCACAGATCAGGGATCAGTTCTCGAAGTCACACAATGTCACAGATGTCCACAGTGCTTCTATGGATCTTTCTGCTTAGCATCAGAGAGAGAGAGGCAATAATTTTGATAATTAATATTTATGATATCCAAGATATATCCGAGTATTTATATATAATTCGGATTTCCTAATTTCCTTCCTGGGATACGAAAAAGAATTGTTGCAAGTGGCAAACATATCTGTTATATATAGACGATTATTCGATTATATATAAGTTATATATTTTTCTACATTTTCAACTGAATAGACTATATATATATATATATATATATATATATATATATTTATATATATGCCTTTCAAAATTTATTGCCTGTCTTTTTCGTTGCCAAGTTTGACTGATTTTTTTTGGCAGCACGTGGTACGTGGCAAGGCAATTAAATGTGCATCGGCTACGCTACACTCAGCTCAACCCCAACCCCAACTCGAAGCCCAAATCAAATCTCGACCTTTAACCTTTAGACTGATGACAATATTATTGTTAAATTGCAAAGCGCGCAAATCAAATTAAAATGCGCTCTGCTTTTCCTGTTGTTGTTGTATCTAATGTTGTTGTTGTTGTTGTTGTTGTTGTTGCTATTGTTGTTGTTGTTGCTGTTGTTGTGTTGGCCGCAGAAAAATGGTTGGCAATGTCGCTGCCAACCACAGCAGCAACCCCCAAAAGGCGGCAACCACATGGCCGCCATGCAATGCCCCCAACACCCACACCTCCACACCCCCCACCGCAGCAAAAAAAAGAAGCAGTGGCAAATGAACAAGCTGAGCGAACCACCCCCAAGCAATCCACCCACCAGCTGGAACCGGCTGGCGGCGTTAATGACGCACAAGTGTGACACTTTCCTGACGGCGGCAGAGACGTCGACGTCGACGTCGGCGTCGGCATCGGCGTCGGCATCGCTGTCTACTGAGTTGAAACACGAAGCAAGAGCAAATTGTTACAATTGCTTTTTATCACTGCGAATGTGTGTGTGTGCGTGTGTGTGTGTGTGTGCGCGTGTGTGTGTGTGTGCGTATGTGTTAATGTGTGCGTGTTTGGTAGCGACACAACAGCAACTGAGCATGAATAAATGAAAGCAGAAAATAAGTTGATTTTAATATGAAATTTCACGCTGGCTCTTTTTTTCCCCGCTCGTCCCATTTTGCAGTTTGCCTTCTATTCTTCTTGGCCTCAACTTTTTTCTCCTTTTTTTAAGCGGCAGAGTGTGTGTTGTGTGTGTGTGTGTGTGTGTGTGTGTGTGCATTTTATTTCGACAACAAGGAAAAAAGAAAACGCCGTTTAATTGAAAATTATCGCAACATGGTTGTCACGCAATTATTTCGCGTTATCACCGAGAAGCTTGAGGCCGCCTGGGTAGAGCAAGAGAAGGGGAGGGAGAGTGGGGGAGCGGGTGGTGTGTCATGTGGTGTGGTATGGTGCAATGGATTTTTTGGTATGGGGTGTTAGCAGCAACAGCAAATAACTCCAATGGATGTTGAGACAACCCTCGGTGGAAATTCAGTCAGCGATTCTGAATCATTTATATTGTTGTTCGCATATCCCAGGCGTGGCGAATGCGTTTAAGCAAGTGCAACAACAATAACAGGCAACAACAATTACAACAACACCAACAAGGCAACAATTACAATGACTGAAATTGAGTTTCGGTCTGGGTCACCACCAACAAACCAACAGCAAAGCAACCACCTCGAACACCACCTGAGGTTGTCATAGCTGCCGCGATAATTTGCACATAAATTTGTTGATTGACACAGGCACAAAGAACACACACACAAATATACACAAGCACACACACACACGCACACACATCCACAACAAGTGCGCTTGTGTCTGTTTCTAAAGCGTGAAATTTTAATTGCCCTAAAGCCGAGTTTGCAATCAAAAATAATAAAAATAAAACCAAAATTTTTCAACATCATGGAAAAAATAATATGAGGGAAAAAAGGAGGACATGGAGGGGTGGATGAAATGAAACGGTGTTTAACATGGGTCAAGCATGGTGTTAATTAAAGGTTAAAAGTATATCGATTGCAGGTCATTCGATTCACAAGTGGCAAATTAAGCGTATAACAGATGATTTATAAGGCATGAGAACGATGTACATTTTTATATATAGTTCATAAAAATATAATAATTAAAAAAAATAACAAATAAAAAATAAAAATTTTCTTACGGCAAAGTGTCGTTTTGTAGAGAATATGAAACAAGGCGAAATCTTCTTGGTTTACTGAAAACAATTTATAAGTGGATCAATTGAGAATGCTTTAGCAACCAAGTGAGTAAACTCCCAATCACCTAATAGCTTAAGCTAGGAATCATTTTCTATCCACTTCCTGTCAAATGAACGAGTCATGCTGCTTGTTAACTCAATCTCTGCAGGCTGTGCCTACTAATTGACCCATTGATGGGTTCATTAAATACCCACCGTGAAAATGAGAACAATAACGCCAACAACTATTCATTGGGAATACCACCTTCAATACTAAAATATACCAATCTTTACACACACACACACACAAAAGAAAGGATGAATGGGGAAAAAAAATGCGCATCCAAACAAGCCACATAAACAAACAAAAACAAACAAAAAGTTTGGGAGTCGCCCAGAGCTGATCAAAAGAGTCAACTAGGAGTATTTAATATAAAAATCCAGTGGAAGAAATCGCCCGAACTGAAGCATTAATCAATCTCATCAGACAATGGGCGAGAGCCATAAAAAGGAATTCAGGCGAACCTGCAGTCGGTTGATGTTTTCATAAACCAATTTATACACAAACAATAAATCGAATCGCTGGGCACTAAAAAGATTTTCCCTGCTGGAGAGCATGAATGAAAGTGAAGCTGTCGGACAGGTTGGGAACTTGTCCATAATCGAACTGAACGGGGAACAATGCAAGGGAAATGGTGGCCAGGTATCTTTTCTCTGATTGCGATTGCGGCTGTGTTCTGGTTCTGGTTCTGGTTCTACTTGGGTTTTTGTTGTTTTTTTTTTTTGGGTTACTGGTCAGGATCATGGGGTGTGTTGTTGGCTCAATCAATGCCACAGCCAAACAAGTGTTATGAATGATTTGATGTTTTTATTTGTCATTGAGATACGTTAGAACCTTCGACCTCAACAAACCGCACAAAGCCAACAATTGGGGGGGAGATGAAAAAGAAAAGAAATCGAAAATCACAAAAAAAAAAAAAACTCCAATAATAGTTTTGATTTCACTTTTTTTTTCACTGCAGCCCCAGACGAACTGGCACCAATCCCAACCAAAAACCAAACTAAACGACGACCACAGCTTGTGACATGATTTATGAACTAGAAGTGTTCCCCTAAAAAATGCCATACACCCGAAATCCAACCATTGTCCTTGGCACTATACTCGTATCACGGACTTGGTTAAGAAATGATGAAAAATGTTTCAATAAACTGCTTGCACCAAGTGGCGAGCAGAGAGCAAAGCTGATCCACACCCCGCTGGGGGGTCCGTCGCATTGGAGCTAAACAAATAGCCGCAGGCAACATGGCCAACAGTCACAGTCACAGCCACAGACAGAGAGGCAAACATCGCCTCCGATGATTCTGAATCAGGTCCAGAGTCTGTGGCGAGGAGGCCATCATAACCGGTTCGTCAGTTGCATATTAACGGCTTAATTGACCACCGTGTGGCAATAGTCTGTGGTTGCTCTGCCTGTGTGTCGGCATCTATCTGTCTATCTCACTCTCTTCCTGTCTCTCTCTCTCTTCCTGTCTCTCTCTCTGTCATGGCTTTAGAGTGGTGGTCAGTCATCAACCTGGTCAGGCATTCGCTTAAGCATACCAAATTGTGTGCTCCTTATGCAGTTTTCCCCCCAACCCTTGCATGAAAATTAAAGAAAAAAAACTTCTTAATAAATGTACAACACAACAAACAAAAATTGACTTCCGTTTTACCCCATTGTCTAAAAAAAAGGAAGTAAAATAAAGTATCAAAAATGAACCAATTCATCAATAAACGACGAACTGTGGGGAACAGTTTAAGCAATGCGAAAATTGCTGTGTCTTATTAAAAAAAAATAACAAAAAAAATATATATATTGTAATAGAAACAACACACTCAATTTAACATACACTTACCAAAAATGTTATAAAATTCAGCAGTGTATAATAATATTTATAAATAAACATTTTATTTAGCCCGAGCTGCGTATTATTTAATTGATGTCAATTCACAGATTTAGTATGTAAAATGTATCCTATAAATAATTTACACAAATTTTGAAATGCAATTTTTGTGTTTAAAAAAATTATAAATTATAATAACAAGCCAAGCGACGAATTGAATATGCCCTCGTTTTGTGGCACCAACAACGAATAACGAACAAATTGTTGAAATCAGTCAATGGGCAACTTTTGGCCAGGGTAATTTGGGGAACTGAAATCAGAAGCCAACCCCCAAAGAGCAGCAGCCACATGGTTTGCCCAGATCCCCGATCCATTTGCGTCCGACGCCCAGGCTGGCTAATCAATGAGCCACCATTTGTCTGGCCCATTCTCTAACGCCCCGCACTGCTCCCCCCCCCACCACCAATCACGTAACAGCGCAAAAAAGCTTATGAAATTTTAGAATTTGATTTGAAATAGAAACATTCATTAAATTCGTTGTTCCTTTTTCTGCTTGTTCCTGATTTATGTTAAATTGATAAATTATCCTTCAGCATTCGCTAGCGATTTGCCCAGTTCCAAAGACCACTCATCAGATTTGGCAATTTCCCCAGTAGGTAGAAATCCGCATCTTAGTTGGCAACTAGTTAGTCGGCAAACACTTAAAGTCCACTTGACAAACTTCTTCGGAGGTTAAAGATGAATCTTCACAACACTTCTTCTAGTCTTGACCAGATTTAAGGCATCTGAAAGTTGGCCAAAATCAGTTGGCCTAATTGTCTAAGGGCCTGCTAACCCAATCTTGCTTCTTATTAAACTATCATTGGTGCAACATATTAGATGCACTTGCAACTTAATGAATCGCACTTTAAAATAATTACAGCGAGTGCCAAATTCAAAAATACAAAAAAATAAAAATAAATGATAAGAATCTTAGAGTCTAAATACAAAGTAGAAAATGTGAAATGCGAAATTGCGAAAAATATATTTTTATCTGTATCCATTTGATTTTTTTTTTTGCTATTCAAGCAGTTTGTGTGTGGAAAACTTCGTTTATTTGGACCATCAAAAGAGTCATTTTCGATTTCCTCTTTTCTCTTTTTGGGTTGATTGCGCAAATTTATTGAACTATAATTGTTGCAAAATACACTCGCATGTGAAACAAACGAGAGGTGAGCAGAGGAGGGGGAAAAAAAAACATTAACAAAACAGTCGAGTTGGCTTTAGCCATAAAAATAAAAGTAAATGGCCAAATAAACGCTTAAATGACTGAGAATTGAGAATTGAGAATTTGAGTGGCTGCCTTCGGCTGCATTTCAATTGCAGTTTCGAGATATTTTCTTTTCTATTGCTTGGCTGTTTGGCTGGCCAAATGCGAAATTCGTGGACACATAAGGATATCCTTATCCTTTTCTCGAATCCTTTTTTCACTCGAAACGGCAGAAGGAGTGAGGCATTTTGTGCATATGCCAAAAAGCAAAAATAGAAATCCGCTAAAAAAGAAAAGAGTTTTGCCGCGTGTTGGAAGCGTGTCAGGTAGTTGGTGAACCGGTGAGGATCTGTCTGTGATTTGGTCGCGTCTTAATTGTGTCCTTGACTCCGCAGACCATTGCATAAAGTTGCCGGTGACCTGACGCAATGGCCAACTACAACCACAATGGGCAGGTAGTCACTTATTACCCAGAAGATGATTCAACTCTATGCAACCCGCAAAACCTCAGCGCACACACACACACACTCGGTCCCGACCATAAAGGACATCGACTGGACAAAAGGACATCGAGCGGCCTTGGCGATGAAAGACACACAAGTCCATCTACCATGTATTTACTGGGAAGTTGCGGCCGGGTTTTCGTTTCCTTCAGTAAGAACCGAATTGCACAGTGTCGCTTGCTTTTGGCTATAATGTAATTGTTATGCTTAACCAGAACCTCGATTTTACAATCGAATCTCTTCCCAATTCCAGTTCATACAACAGGTCCGCTCCTACTCCAGCTTTGGGGCACTTTAGTGGATGCAGCAGCCACAACCAGTCTCAGCAGAGACTACTTCAGCTGAAATCTTTAGGGCTTCTCCTCGTGTGAACAGTCAGCTTAAAGCTTCCCCCACTTTACACGAAAATCGAAAATATATATGAAATATGGTTCCGATTGTCTACATTTTGACTTTTCCCAGCAAAGTTATTCCTTTGCAGCCTGCAGTGCGCTGGGCTGGGCTGGGCCTTGGGCGGAAAACTCTGACAGGGGGTTGCATCATAAAGCAATTGACTTCCTAACCGTTCAAACAGCGCACTAAGCATTAACAAAACGATTGCCGAAAAAAATACAATAAAAAATAAACGGGAAAATTCGTCGAAAGTAGAAAAAAAAACTGTGATTTAATGTGCAAAAAAAAATATATATATAAAAAGAGTGATGAGAAAAAAGGATTTGTCGCGAATTCGCGCGAATTATATGTTTTATGGCACATGGCAGGGTTAGGGCTAGGGTTAGGGTATAACCCTAAACCAAAACCTAAACACAAACCAAAACCAAAACCTAACCCTAACCCTAAAGCCGACATCGACTACCTGACCAACGGCTTAATTATGTCATTTGGCGCAAGTCAAGGCTACAAAGTCAATTGCCAAAAAAAAGGAGAAAAATTCCCAAAAAAAAAAAGGGAACTCGTAATAAAAAGATGACAAACGATATGTAATACATGTCTGACCAAGCACATATGTATATATATATATATATTTTATATATATATATTTTGTTGCATGTAGCATACCCTCTCTTTCTCCATCTCTATAGCTGTCCTTATCTCTCTGGTTGCTGAGAATTGGCCGCCTGTGACACTTGCCTCTCCGCAATATTGCGCTGACAGCAACGAGAAATAATAGCCCAACAATTTATACAATTTATGAGTTTTTGAGCAGCAGCAGCGGCAACAACAACAACAACAACAGCAGCTTGGAGAAGGGTTACCAAAAATAAAGGGGCAACAAATGGGTGGTTGACTGATGGGTGGGTGGATGGTTGGTTGCCTCAACTGGGTTCGGGCTCAACAACAACAACAACAACTAAAAAAGAAGAAAAATCAAAACAGGAATCATAAATTCGGCATGTCTAATGGCAATTTTCTTTGACTGCATCTGTGCGAGTGCGAGTGAGAGAGAGAGAGAGAGAGCGAGAGCAAGAGACATTATCTGGCGGGGGTTGGGGTAGTAATTTGAACCATTTTTATCGCTTTAATTCTTTGATTTGCCCCCGTATTTTCCATTTCTTTTATTTTTATGAGCGCACACATAAAATTCGTTTGTTGCCCAACGATTTCAAAATTCCATATGAAGCTGATTTTGGGTCGTCAGGCACCGCAGACCAATTTGAGGATGAAATGTGTAACCCTTTTGGGCAGAGTTTGTAGAGACTTTCTCATCTATTCGATGATTTATAATTGAACTGGAGCTGCGTCTCGGCTTGGGCCAGCTGGGCAGCTGGAGTTGGTAGCAGCCAGTCTGATCTGATGTCTGCCAAAATAATAAAAAGCCATAATATGAGCCAAGTCAAACGGCGGCTGCAAAGTGCCAGGCGCATCCGCAATATAAATCAAATCGAAATCTGCAGCAAGTCAAAGACCACATTGTGACTACGTCTATAACTCACAGATGCATAGAAACGCAGGACACGCAACACTGGCAGGATATGCTGCTGCTCCTGCTGCTCCTGCTGCTCAAATGAAGCAATCAAGAGCTGTGGCCAAAACAAGAAGAACACACACTGAAAACTATAAAGCATTGTAGCCTACTTGGCCCGGTGGTAATTGTTGTGCTCCTTAACCCAAAATTATAAAAGGCGATGATGTCACCACACACACACTCACACACACACACACACACACACACACACACACAACGAGAAGACAGAGCAAAGGACCTTACGCCATTGTCGTTTCCTGTTCCTGTTTTCTTATTGTCTAAGACTCTTTCAGTCGTTTTACGATTATCTGCCACTGCCTGGACATTAACTTAAATATAGACCTCCCCAACTCAGAACTAACAACTATAACCTCTTCTCCGTACCCCGTACCCCGTACCCCTACTCCCCGACACATCCATTGTGGCCAGGGCACTTTAGGGCCCTTAGCCGCAGCGTGGGTGGCGTCCATTGAAGTTGTCACATTGCATTTAAGTCGCAATAAAAACGCATTTGTTGTGCTCTGCCCAAAACAGAAACACATCCACAAAGAGCAGTCCACATGTCCGCCGGAGAGAGATAATATAAATCCAAAGACGATTGAGATGTTTGGCTTATTAAATCAGGCCTGCAAAAGCTAACAAAGCATGGCAAGCAACCCCTTCAGAACAGTTCAGTTCATCCAACTCAGTCCAGTTCAGTTCAGTGATTTTTGTTTACCCAAACTATTAGTTGGCCAAGGGATTCGGGTGCGGACTTGGGCCTTTGCGGCCTCTGATGCTGACCAGCGATGGGCCAAAACAAAATGCAAAATCAAATAAAAATGAGCATAAAATTAAATGTGTTACATTGATGAATGGCACCCGAGGGGGGGTCAAGGAGCGGAGGCCAGTTTCAACTTGGTTTTTTATATGCACTCAGAAAAATATAATATGTATATATTATATAATATATATAATAGAAATAACCATATTTTTCTAACAACTTAATTTCACAACAATTTTAAAACCTGTTTAAATTTTTCTTTGAAATGATTGCTTTAATCTCAATATCTATTCTTGGTTTAAGAAATACTTGCTCATATTATTTTCGAAGTGTGCTACACACACACACCTACACACACAGTACTCTCTCTGCCAATACTCAGACCGAATACAGTGTTTAGTTTGATTTCGTTTTGAATGTTTATTTTATTGCGTGGAAAATGACGCCAACGTGGCCAAAGAAATGTCCACGTCGCCGCCTTATCGACTGCCCCGGGCCAGAAGTCCTCGTTGTCCATCTGCAATTTCATCTGTTTATCCGCCCCTTCCCCCTGTCCACTTTCACCTTCCATCTCTTTCACTCTTGTGCCCGCCAGCCAATTGGATGAACCGGCTTAGCCGAAGCCTGGACTGGGCTGGAGCTGGGGCCCATTTGGCAGGCGACGTGGACACGGCTCCAGTCGCTTTTTATGACCACTGATTGTATCGAAAATTTCGTACGCAATAAAATTCAAATATACTTGCGATAAAAATCAAATCTTGTTGGACATTTAAGCATCCCAAAAGCCGCCCTTTACCCCACTGCCAACCATCCTAAGCAGTTCGCCTAAACGAGTATCAGGTCCATTCCCATTGCGGCTGTTTTGGCTTTTTCAATTTTCCCTCGCTGCTATTTTTTTTTCCTAGGGAAAACTGTGCGAATTGGTTTTTATTGGGCCACGCCAAATGGGGCTCAATATATATCCTTTTTGGCTCACGAGGTATCTAAAGTAGCAGCTGTTCCATAAATAACATTATTCGCTCGAACTTGAGTCGAGCTCGATGAAAGCCACAAAGGTCTGGATTCGAGTTCCATTGGAATTATCATAATAATTGATGAATATATGAAAGAACCATTCTAGAATATATAGTTATATAAGTGTAACTATATCTAATATGCTAGGGTTATAGATCGATTGCTAATGGATTTCTTAGGGCTTGAATTGATCTGCAGAAATCAGCTTTCCTTATGTATATATATATATTTCAGCGGAGCCTAACTAAATGTGAGTTTACCGCATTTGAGGGTTTTTCGAAATCAACAAATTGAGAAATGTGAAATGAATTGAAATGCAGTTGTTGCGACATAAGAAATGCCGACCCGCTTCCAAGAAAGTGACCAACTGCGGTTAGTGATAGGACCAAGACGAGCACCCCGACGAGTCGAGCTACAGATACATTTACAGATACAGATACATTTGCTGTTGCAGTCACAGTCACAAATACAGATACAAAGTGAGACAGGGAATCAGCGAGGCATGTGCAGACGTACGACACTAATGAAGTGCTCTCTTCCAGCCCAGATATGATGGCAAGGGCAAATAAAACACCTACAATCCATGACAGACAGAGGACACTAGCAGATAAAAAGTCGCAGGACACAGGACGCAGGACGCAGGACGACATAAGGCTAAAGACGACTCAGCATGTTGCCAAAAGCAAACAGCTACAAACTACAAACTACAAAAGACAAAGAGCGAAGTGCAGCTCGCTTTTAGCAGCTCAACTCGGTCTCAATCTGAATCTGAATCCTCTGGTTATGCTGTATTGCTGTATTTTATATTTGGCAAGAGCCTGATCCCGTTGCGAGAACGTTGCCCAAACAGTAGGAGCCCATCGCTGCCGACGGTTTGTCGCTGCAGGGCAATTAGAGCATTATCAGGCGGCAATAATCGGCTCGTTTGCACCCAAGTGTCGTCTCAGTCGCTGCTGACATTGTGTGTAATAAAAGCGACGAGGCGGCTGCCACATGAAGTGTCTCCGAACCTCAGCATTGGGAGCAGCAGCAGCACGCATGGACGCAAGGACAAAAACAACAGGATATTTTTATTTTTTTTTTTTTTTGGGCCAGGCTACTATCTCTGCCGAGCTATCTACGGTGAGGAGGAGGAGGAGGTCCTTTTGTTTGTCCCGACTCTGGCAAACAGCAGCAGGAGCAGCAGCAGCAGCAGATTGAAGGCTGCAACTTGCAACTAGGCGACATTTGTGAGTGTTGCAGCTCGCAGATAGCAGAGCAGAGAGACACAAATGTTGCAATGTTGCAGCACGCTGCTTGCTGCTACGGCGGCGACAGTCGTCGTCATCAAAGTCGATTATCACAATTTTTGGGATTTGCCTTAAATCACGCACACTGCGTCTACATCTTTGTTGGCACCGTCATCATCAGCAACCCTCTGGCATGCGTACAACTCAATTAAAATACCAGGAACACTTCTATGGTCTTTTCTCTTCTTCTTCTTATTCTTCTTCTTCTTCTTTTTTGACTTTGAAGAATTTGTTTTCCTTAAAGCGGTTCTGTGGTTTTGATGTTTAGCTTCTCCGCTCACCTAATCCCTTTAATTAATGATAATGCGCGCAGCAAACTCGTAAATATTAACCAACACAGTCCCAACAAACACACACGCACACACACACACAGAGTCCACAACAGTTGTTGGTTATAAAGTGACCAGATCCAGGGCAATCTTCAATTGTCCACCTATTCAAAACGAACTTCTTCACAATGAGTCTTTCAACTGTTGAAATCTGATTTAAATTCTGACAACTATATTCAATTTATTCATTTCGATACAGATAATAAACACTTTTATTTCAATTATATAAAATTTGAAATTTCATATTTTTTTTTATAAATTTTTATATATTTAAAAATATTTAATAATTTGCGCTAATTTTTCCATTTATATTTTTCTAAAACTTTGCTGAACAGAATTGCGAATTCGGTTAGACTATTTTTTCTTAAAAGATATTAAAATAAAAACTGATTACAAAATTAGCTTGTTTACGAAAATGTCAAACCAAATAAATTGCTTGCTAAATACTGAAAGCCAGTTGTGTATGGAATTCCTGGAAAAATTATATACTGTAATAAATAAAGAAATAAAATTTGAAATAAGTTTTGAAATAACAATTCAGATTTAAATAGTTCTTGTTGCGATTAAGACCTACCCTTAGATCGATGATCAAAGTTTTTTGACTTGCGCATTACGAGCTGTGCCAAAAAGCGAGGAGAAACCGCAGCCATTGCGAATCCGAATCCGAATCCCAATTCCTAGCCTAAGCCCAGCCCTGTGGGGCTCATGCGCTTAGTTGCGTTGTGATGCAACCCTGGTGAGCAGATAAGGCAGCTATGATTATGTGTGTGTGTGTGGGGGCGCCCCCGTCTGTGGCATAGTTTGCATGGGGTTGTGGTTGGGGTTTTGGGATTGAGTGTTGCCAGGGGGCTGTTTTTTTTTTGTTGTTTCGCCAAAAAAGGGTTACGAGAACGGTCTGTCTGACTGGTTGTTGTTGTTGTTAATGTTTTTGTTGTTGTTGTTGATGTGTTACGTGTTTTTTTGTTAACCAGTCGGTTGTACAGATGTTGTGCTGTGATGTTGTCGCTCTGTTGGCTGTACTCGTATTGTATGTGTCACTTGGGTTAACTGTGCCATGTTTCAAGCTGTGTGTTGCCGCTGATATCCTTGTTATTGTCCTGGCTACTGTCGCTGTCGCTGTCACTGTCGCTCTGCTCTGCTCTTTCTGCTCTTTCTGCTCTTTCTGCTCTTTTTTAACTGCTGCACAGTGACAATGCCAATTTGCATTTAACACCGAGTGTTAGCCACTGGGTGACAGGCATTAAATAATTAACGCGCCTTAAACATTTACAAGGACAGCGTGGGCCAAGACTGTAAAATAACAAAAACATAGATGCTCAGAGAGAGAGAGACAAGGAGAGATAGACAGAGGGAGGTGGTGCTATAAAGTATGAAGAGATTTGCACAAAAATGAAACTGGATATGCTGAAACAAAAGGTAAACATTTAACCCAAGAAACAATTGAAATAAGCTAATAAAATCAAAAAAATACTGAGTACAAAATATTTACCAAAGCAGAGGAGACTTGTGGAATAGGAGTGAGATTGCCAGCGAGAGCGGTATGCGAATCATTTGTATATATACTTATTCAATAAACATAGCAAGAGCACAGCCAGAACGCTTGAGTCGAGAGAGCTCGACTATGAGATACCCCAACTAAAGTCCTTACCTATGCAGACTCCTCTTACATACTTATTGTGCATAAATATTTGTGTGTATTTCTGCATTAATAAATATTTTTACGGAATTACGAATTACATACGGATATGGAATATATACACCCATCTGATAAATTTATAATGGGTTCAGTGTATAAAAGCGCTCGAGTGGAGGCGATGGCAAATCAAAGGTGAACAGATTTGAAAACCAAGCAGACATGCAACGAGTTGCGATATACGCTAAGCATTGCAACACACACACACGAAACAGTTACCAATCAGGTGTGAGCGTGTATGTGTGTGTGTGTGTGCCGCTCGTGAAGCGCACATGATGTATTGGCACACGTACAGGCCACAATACTCGCAGCCACCCACCCAACTGGCGCCCCCTTGTCGGATTCAGGTGCCCGATTCGGGTTTGTGTTCGGGTCCGGGGCCGGGTCCGGGCTCAGATTCAGGTCCCACAACAGCGCCACGTAAAAGCCGGGCATATCTTGATTGTTTGCATGTAAATCTGCACAAAATCCCCAAAGTACCAATGGCAGCAGCAAAGGATGCAAAGGATGCAAAGGATACCAATCCAGCAAGTGCTGTGCGACAACTGCTGTGCGCCGCACGATGATGGGCAGATGATGATGATGATGATGATGACGATAATATCCTTGGCTGCGCCCTGGCACACATCGCAATCGCAATCCCTAGCACAATTGACCTGAGTACCTCCCGGCTGCCAATTGTCAATTCCCAATCTGCTTGGCCTGCTCCAAAGTGGGTTGGTTTCTCGCGCGCACAGCTACTTGCAGCCAGTGCGAGTTGTTGCATGCCCCACTCTGAATGAGGATGATAATATCTGCATTAAACTGAATGGAAATAAATAATTAATTAAAGTCAGCTGATCGAAATAAAATAATTTAATTAATCTAATGTGATATAAAGATTTGAAGTGTTCATTTCATGAACTGTTTATTTTTAAGTTATTTATTTTTAAGTTTATTTAATATTTGGCGTAGGGCAGAGTCAAAGTGCATCTGGCCAGGAATTCACAGTTATTCAGTGTATCCGCTCGAGCTATCCAAGCACTTATGATTTTCTTCCACTTGCACATCTTCGCTCAAAGGTTTTCAGTTACATTTCGATTTTCTACGATTTTTCCACTGGATTTTTTTTTTTTTGTTGTTTTTGACATTGTGTTGCCCACTTTTGGCTGCTGGGCTGAGTGGGTGGCTTGGTGGTGTGTGGTACAGATTTTGGTTCACCGTTTGGCAGCCTTCTGCAGATATTTACCCCACAGACAAGGCGTGGCGTGGCGGGGCGAGGCGAGGCGCTTCAACTTAAACTGCATTTATTGGAATTTCACAGTATTTCACAGAGGAGCGCCCAGCCAGGAAAGTTTCACGTCAGCGCTGAGGATGACAAGGACGATGGTGATGGTTTTGGTGTTGATGTTAATGTTGGCAATACGGATGATGGTGAGCACTAAGGACACTACGGTGTCTGGTATCAACGCCGCCGCTCATAGGCCAAAGCCAAAACCAAAACCAAACCATTACATTTGTCCAAGTCATAATGGTTTTGGTTGTGCATACCCATTATTTCTAATGCCACAACTCCCAAATAATTATGATACACTCACCTCTCGAAAGAGTTGTAGTTGTAGGAAGGACTTGCATTTTTTGTGCAATTATTCGAATGGGTATCTTGCAGTCGTGCAACGTGATTTGTGCAACTTTTTTGTTCTTCTTTTTGTGACTCTTTGTTTATGTTTTGTTGCTTGCCAAAGGCGCGTCATTTGGAACATGTGTGTGATGCCACCCTCGTTGAGGATGTAATTAAAAAACGGCAACAAAAAGCTGCACTGATAGCATGTAAACTTGCTGCACGACACCGACACTTGAATCGAGAGACCAGACCCAGACCCAGACCCAGACTCACACTCAGACCCAGACTCAGACTCAGACTCAGTTTCAGTGGCAGTCCCAAGCCGAATGCCTCATCGCCCCCGAATCGATGAGCTTCGACGGCAGAGAACGACGATATCCATAGCTCAAAGCTAAATCTCGGCACAAACAGGATATATGTACACGGCTGGAGTCAACTCAAAACCCAGCCACCTAAACCAACTCCATCCCACTCCAAGCACCAACCTCTCAAGCGCCAAGCGCCAAGAGCCAAGAGCCAAGCGCCAAGCGCAAAGCGTGCCGTTGTCGATACCTCGTCCGTTCCGACTTGGTTTTGTATTCAGTCAGCTTTTGTTGTGCAGTTGTTTTGTTAGTGCTGCTGTTTTTTTGTTGTTGTTGTTTTTTTTTTTTTGTTTTTTTTTTGCTATGTTATTTAGCTTGCACCGATTCAGTTCACTCTTCCATGTGATTTTATGCGGGTACTTTTTGTGATATTGAGCCGGCTGCTGTTGGGCGCACTCAAGGGAAAGCCAAAGCCAAAGCCAAATCCTTCTCTCTTTTTTCACTTGTTGTTGTTGTTGTTGTTGTTGTTGTCAAGCTGCTGCCTTGACGTATTTGGTTTAGTGTGATTTGTATGCGTAGCCATTCACCGATACCGACACCGCCCCAGCCCCCCTAACAAATTCTGTTAGCCATTCTCCATCACCATTCCACACAAGGATCCGAATCGAACAGTTCAACTGTGGATTGCGATTTTACCAGCTCAAAAGAAAGCAGCCGAAAGCTGCAGCTACTTGTGCACATCAAACGGAGCTGAAAGCGAAACACTTCTTTGAATCAGCTGAATGGACTCGACACAGACACTGAGACAGCGAATAGACACAGAAATTGGATTGGAGAACGGGGGCAAATAAGGATTACTGGTTGAACCATTGACATGGACAAACAAAAAGAGAGGGTAAAAAACATAAACCACAAAATATACTCAATAATTTTTTAATTAAAGCGGTTTCATAATAATTGGCTAGATGATATTATTTAGATATATATCAATATTATATTCATATTATTATTATTATAATAATATTTAATAAGTGTTTTGCATTACGTAATTTTAGATTGATTGAATTTTTAACTTGTTTATCTCATCCAAGTGGGACTAGATTTATTTGGTCTATAAATTTGGCGAAGTCGAATTTTTGAAGTGCAATCGCGAATCAAGAGAAAATCGAAAATCTTTAAATTGAATGCCTCATTCTGTTGCATCGGGAACCAAGAACTTAACAGAGCTTACAGTTGCCTAACAACTGATTGGCCCAGGAAATACTCCGGGATCACGCCCCAACCCAGTGCACCCGGTGTTCCTTGTTGCATCGTTGCTTTTTTTTGAGTGTGTGTTCTCTGCTGTTCCCTTTGCTACTGTTGCACTTGCAACCGATGCATAGCGGCTTATGGGTGTCCGGCTCTTTAGTCCCGAATCCGGAATCCGGGTTGTCTTGTCGATGTTTCGCTATGAAGATGCGAAGATGGCTTGTCCCCTCCCACAGAAGGTGGGGATATATGGAAAAATAAGAAGAATAAACATAAACTTTGTAATGCACTTCGCTTCAGCGAATTAGAGGGCTAAAATATATTTATAATAGCCAACAGAAAGAAAAACAAGAGTCCTAAATGATCTTGTCCAGGCGACCCGAGTGCAGCTCGGTGCGCGTCACAAACTTCTTCTCCGACGCCGCCTTGTTGTTGGCGATTGTATTCATCTCGGCGTACTTGAACCGATCCTTGGTATACTGAACACGTGCCGGATCAACGAAGCTGCGGCGCCTCAGTGGATTGTAATTGATCTTTCGCAGCGGCTGCTCAGGCAGCTGCAGTTGCTCCTGCGACAGTGGATGTGGCAGTGCCTTCAAAGTGCCCACGTTTTTCATGACAGAATGGTCAAATGGATCGAAGGCGACACTGGTTGCCTGCTTCATGCCCATATCAGCGTTGTAACCAGAATTCAAGTTGTTATTGCTGCGGTTCATCCGGTCCGACTCCGGCTTCCCCTGCACTGCCTCCAATAGTGTCTTCTCCTTTTTGACCGGTTCAATGTTAGCAATCATCTGCTTGGGTCCTTAGATACAAAGAGATAAGTTGAAATGTATTAGACATATACATGTATATTTATATAAATATATTTATATATATATATATATATATATATATATATATATATATATCCTATTGATTACATAATTCAAAATTTCAATTGCATTCAATTCAAAATCATCAAATTGAGTAAACTTTTGATGGTATACACATAAGGAATCGTCATTATTATTATGGTACTCACTGAAAGTCAAGAGGCGCATCGGCTGCAATCCCTTGAAGGGGACTCCCAATTGAGATCGGAACATCTTCTATTTGTAAAATAATCGGTTATCGTATAGGGGATAACTCAAAATTTGGTGCAGCTAGTTTTTTCGTTGGTAATTTGTGTGGGATGTGTTCAATTCACGTTTTTATTATTTTCACTTGTTTTTCTAAATTGTTGTAGTGCTAGAAAAATGTTAAATTGAAATGACGAGTTTACTCTCTGTTCAGCCTGCTCAGTCTCTGAGTGCTATTCCACAGCCTGCTTGTTACCTGAAAGCGAAACACTTCTTTGAATCAGCTAAATGGACTCGACAGAGACACAGAGACAGCCAACAGACACCGAAATTGGAGAGGAGAATAGGGGTAAATAAGGATTATTAATTATTGATTATTAACATGGACCAACAAAAAGAGGGGGTAAAAAACATAAACCACAAAATATACTCAATAACTTTTTAATTAAATTTTATAATAATTGGCTAGATGATATTATTTAGATATATATCAATATTATTTTCATATTATTATTATTATAATTTTATTTAATTAGTGTTACAGAATTAACAAATATTAGTACAAAAAATATTTTATTTGATTTGATTTAATTTTATTTTAGATGATATTTTATTTATACATATTCAATTTTATTTCATATATATATTATTAATATGATTCCATTAATTTACCTAAATTAATTACCTCGCAATATTTAAAAATTTTGCATTGTGTAATTAGATTGATTTAATATTTAGATTATATATTAATATTATATTCATATTATTATTATTATAATTTTATTTAATTAACAATTTAACAAACATTTTATTTTATTTTGGATTATATTTTATTTATATATATTAAATTGTTTTCTATTTTATATTATTAATATTTATTTTTTAATTTTTTAATTACCTCTATTTATTAATTTTGCATTACGTAATTTTAGATTGATAAAATTTTTAACTTGTTTATCTCATCCAAGTGGGACTAGATTTATTTGGTCTATAAATTTTGCGAAGTCGAATTTTTGAAGTGCAATCGGGAATCAAGAGAAAATCGAAAATCTTTAAACTGCATGCCTCATTCTGTTGCATCGGGAACCAAGAACTTAACAGTGCTTACAGTTGCCTAACAACTGCTTGGCCCAGGGAATACTCCGGGAATACTCCGGGAACACGCCCCAACCCAGTGCACTTGGTGTTCCTTGTTGCATCGTTGCTTTTTTTTGAGTGTGTGTTCTCTGCTGTTCCTTTTGCAACTGTTGCACTTGCAACCGATACATGGCGGCTTATGGGTGTCCGGCTCTTCAGTCCCGAATCCGGAATCCGGGTTGTCTTGTCGATGTTTCGCTATGACGATGCAAAGATGGCTTGTCCCCTCCCACAGAAGGAGGGAAAATATGGAAAATTAAGAAGAATAAACATAAACTTTGTAATGCACTTCGCTTCAGCGAATTAGAGGGCTAAAGTATATTTATAATAACCAACAGAAAGAAAAAAAAGAGTCCTAAATGATCTTGTCCAGGCGACCCGAGTGCAACTCGGTGCGCGTCACAAACTTCTTCTCCGACGCCGCCTTGTTGTTGGCGATTCTATTAATCTCGGCGTACTTGAACCGATCCTTGGTATACTGAACACGTGCCGGATCAACGATGCTGCGGCGTCGCAGTGGACTGTAATAGATCTTTCGCAGCGGCTGCTCAGGCAGCTGCAGTTGCTCCTGCGTCAGTGGATGTGGCTGTGGCTTCAAAGTGCCCACGTTTTTCATGACAGAATGGTCAAATGGATCGAAGGCGACACTGGTTGCCTGCTTCATGCCCATATCAGCGTTGTAACCAGAATTCAAATTGTTTTTGCTGCGGTTCATCCGGTCCGACTCCGGCCTCCCCTGCACTGCCTCCAATAGTGTCTTCTCCTTTTTGACCGGTTCAATGTTAGCAATCATCTGCTTGGGTCCTTAGATACAGATACAAGAGATAAGTTGAAATGTATTAGATATATACATGTATATTTATATAAATATATTTATATATATATATATATATATATATATATATATATCCTATTGATTACATAATTCAAAATTTCAATTGCATTCAATTCAAAATCATCAAATTGAGTAAACTTTTGAGGGTATACACATAAGGAATCGTCATTATTATTATGGTACTCACTGAAAGTCAAGAAGCGCATCGGCTGCAATCCCTTGAAGGGGACTCCCAATTGAGATCGGAACATCTTCTATTTGTAAAATAATCGGTTATCGTATCGGGGATAACTGAAAATTTGGTGCAGCTAGTTTTTTCGTTGGTAATTTGTGTTGGATGTGTTCAATTCACGTTTTTTATTATTTTCACTTATTTCTAAATTGTTGTAGTGCTAGAAAAATTTTTAAATGAAATGAAATGCTCGACAGACGAGTTTACTCTGCTCAGTCTGCTCTGTCTTCAGTCTCTGAGTGCAATTCCACAGCCTGCTAGTTTCCAGCTACCCATCCGTGTTGACACCCATTTCTCAGTCACAGTTAAATTTTTTTCTCGTTTTGCTTTTTTCTTTTTTGTAAAGTTTCCATGCATATTTATAGGTCTGCCTGTTGACAGATATCGCGCACAGTTGAATCACGGTCCGGCAAGCGGAAACTGTACTGATTAGCAACCTACTGCTGCCCACTTTAGATTCCGGTCCAGGAGCCAGCAATCAGCCATCATCAACTAGGCAACAGCCACTAGGCACCAGCCGCCGATGGTTTACAAAAAAAAAAAAAAGAGTTAGTAAATTCTAGTCAATACCTCGACTTGGATATACCCTGAACACAGCTTGTAAATTTAAAAAGTAATCTAATAATTATTACAGGATAAGCAGCATGGAATAAAAATCATACACAATTAAGTATATTTTCTGCTGGTCGTTTCTTAAATTTAAATTTAATTTTTTTAGGCTGATATCGAGGAAATTTTTACATTTATTTAATGAGGGGTCAGAGTATATCTTATTTAAATTGAAGGATTATATTCGTGAAACGGGAATAATTTTTGTTAAAATTAAATAAATTTGATTTGTAGTACTTGACATTTGCTTTATCCAGCCTGTTTGATTCTGTTGCACAACTTTATCACATTCCTTCTTTTATTTTGAATGGGTTTAGGGTATAAAAAATCCTTTTGAAACTGGCTTGAAAAAACGCAAACGTCACTTTAGAATTCGAAAAGGAATAAAAGGCAAATGACGTAGTCACATCCGGTATAAAAAACTTTGACATGTCTATGTTCTGTTCATAATTGAGTACGGGTATACTACGAAATTTCTGTGTATTTGTCTTTTAATGTTTTAATATCGTTCTATGCACAACGACTACTAAATTTGTATTCCAAATTATATGGAAAAATAAGTGCTCAAAATATGCTATAAATAAAATGAGTTAAGCAATTTTCTATATACTGCAAATTATGATTATGATTATTTATTATACTACTATATTGATTGGAAAAAATCGATCATTTCCTAACTAAATTTCTAATGGGTGTTGTTTGTAGTTTCTCTAAACTTTCTACTCCACCATTTGCTTGTTGAATTTTCAGCGAACATGAAAGATGAGGTGCCATGGTTGGAGTAGGCGAAACGATTGCATTTTTAGTGTCGGAACATGCAGTGATTGGAATATTAATGAAGTAGTGCAGCGCAAGGGCCCCTGATCCAGAACGGGATGGGCCAGTTTTAAAGCGAGCCTAAAATTGCAAGTTGAGCCTGAGCCGCCGCTTGAATGTGGTGGCAGGTTGAATCGGTGGCAGCGCCGGCGCTACGTTTAGCATTGTTCAGCAACTTACTAAACAATACAGTTTGCAATTTCGCAAAAGGGCGGCACACAATAAAAGCCACTGGCCCATTGTGTGTGGACAGGCTAAGCCTGGCCTGGTCTGGGCCAGGTTCTCTCGAGTCTCTCGCATGTGTGGCCGGTGCTTTCACATTAGCAAACCTATTAGCATTTGGCTTATCCGCACTTAGGCTTAATATGGGGCATACACATATAAATATCTCCGTGAGTGTGTGTGTGTGTGTGTGGTAGAGGATGCGCGCTAGACTGGTTGTCGGCAAACGGTTGTAACTGAGCCAGAGAGAGAGAGGGAGAGAGAGAGGGACAGAGAGTGAGATCTGTGCTGAGCTGGAGATCATAGCCCTTTATCGCAGGTCGATCGTGTGCATGTCCTTTGTTTTGCCATATGCACTTGCAACAACTGCAACTGCAACAAGAACAATTGCTTGGGCATTGTGCAACCTGGTGGCCCTATCGGCTCACCACTTGTTCTAATCCCCTGTCCAGCAATGACCAGGCATATCGAATGGCCAACAACCAACACACAAACACAAAAGCACACCCGGTCACAATGGCAACAAAAAAAAAAAAAAAAAACAACCTGAGATTTGGCACGTCACCTGATCCCCTAAAACTGAGCCAGCAGCTCAATCGATCTATCGATATCCATCATCCATCCATCACTGCTGCTTGTTTTATTTTGCTTCAATGTTTTGTTTCTCTTTTCTGTTGTTGGCCAATTGATCCACTCAAGATAAATTAGGCCACAACATTTGTGTAAGCTTAGCCCGGGGATAATCCTGGCAGCAGAACTCTCCCTACACTCACCAGACAACATGTCTTCCGGTCGCTTATCACCTACAGGCCATGCCAGACCATGCCGAACCATGGCCAACCATGGCATATCAGCGCTGCTGCTCCTCGTATAATAATTCTGGCAATGATGATGATTTCTTCGTTTATTGGTCGAACAAGGAACGTACATAAAAAGTTACAATACAAAAGTTTATTACGAAAATCCATGAAAATCAATGGAATGCGAGCAATAAAGAGCAACAAAAGCAACGGCAAACAACAATAAACAAGATGATGGACAGAGGGGAAGGGGAGTGGTGCTGTGGGTGGTTTGTTGTTATTGCTTTTGCTGCTGCTCCTGCTGCTGCTGCTCCTGCTGCTGCTGTTGTTATTGTTGTAGACTGCAATTATTAAAATAATGTCCACAGACCATTGAGTTCATAACGCGAATGAGGCCGCAATAAAATAAATAAATGAAGAGGAACTTGTACTCAAATGAGGCATGCAAATGTTGTGATGGCCAAGCGGCAAATCGAGACGAGCTGCGAGACGGGAGACGAGATGAGATGAGTCGAGTTGAGTCGAGCAACAGCTACAACAATAACAGTAACAAGAAGAACAAGGAGAACAACACCAAAGTCAACAGCCATATTATTGCCGAGCGTCAATGTCCTCGTGGCTCATTCAGTAAGTATTGAAAGTTTTTTGTTCTTTTTTTTTCTTTTATAAAAAATATGGGAATGGCAAGTGAAGCAGGAATCTCTATTTTATATTTATTTTTCGTTTTTTTTTTAGGGGTTTAGTCTGCCATCGGGGGTTGGGTTTTGTGATTGTGATTGCTCGATTTGGCAGCGGAATTTGGAGCCAGCTGTTTGCTCACTTTAATAAAGTTCGTTGGCAAAGGAATCCAGCTTAACGCGAACAACAGAAAAATGTGAATTTGAAATTAAGCAATTTTAACTTAAATGAATTTGATGGAATATGGAAATTTGAAAATGATTGTTGCAAGAAAAATAGTTACCTATACATAATTGCAATAAAAAAAACATAAACTAAACAGTAACAACAGAAAAACATGAGTTAAAAATTAAGCAAATTTAATTCAAATTAATTTTATATAAAATGACATTTTGTTGTTATAAATAGTTACCTATATATAATTGCAAATTATTTTATTATTACATATTATTATTAATATTTTAATTATTCTACAGCTTTTTCCTATTCACCAATTACTGCACAAGTGCCAGATTATTTGTCCTCTTTTTCGTATTGTGTGTCTTTCAAATGGCATAATAAGGACTTGGTCCCTTCCCCCCTTTCTCATGTCTTCCACTATTAAAATTCCCCGAAATGAACCTTTCACAAATCAACTGTACATAAAATAAAATCTTGCAAACGATTAACCGAAAAAGTGACATGAATTTCTGCAGAAAGGACTTGAAATTAAGCAGTGCTTATTTTATATGATTTTTGAAAAAAGTAGATTTATAAAAGTACATTTTAATTGTTTACCAACAAATGTTGAAATCTTTTTTTGAATATCAATATTAGTAAAGCCCCATTCCCGCTCATGTGTAAAGGTCGTGCGGTGTGCTTAACCTGGAGGCAGTAGAGACATAAAACACCAAACAACCAACACCACACACACACACACACACACACACACACACACATGAAGAAGTGACGTGAGCGACCCCGGGGCAAAGTTAAGAAGTTCAAGTGTATAATTTCGTTACAATTGGGACAGTTTTAGTGCTTCGCCGGAACTCGTCGAGAGCCGCGTCGGTGGCAGGGTGAAAAACTCGTAATCTCTCATTCACACTCACATTTATACTCATACTCACACTCACACTCGCACTCATACTCACATTCGAAGTCAACCTCGTCGGGGTTCTTTGGTAACGCTTAAATGCGGTTTTGTGTTACACATGTGCGTCTAATTAGCGACTGTTTAACGATACAGACAGGACTGGACGGAGCAGGAGTTGGAGATGGAGTCGGAGTCGGAGTTGGAGTTGGAGCGGGTCCTGTAACTAATACGGTTCCGGACCATGTCGGGAGTTGTTAACGAGCATGAAATTATTATCGAAATGCAATTAATAAGTGAGGAAAACGACAAACAACAAACAACATGCTACATGCTACATGCGACATGCACCGGTTCATGTTGCGTAAACACTTTTGACACTTGTCTTTTGTGTCCCTTGTAGTTGCCCGTTGCCCCGTTGCCCCGTTGCCACGGCGCTGCACTTGTATGTAGTTGCCACTGTACCCCGTCTCAGATGTTGATCTGCTGCAAGCTGACACTGCAGCACTCCAAGAAGAGCCCGCAGCCTCCTTTCGCACGAATTCCGGCGCCAGCCGTAGCCTTAAGTGCCACCGACACTTCCGTCAATCCGGCGAATCCCCGGGGGAGCGACGAGCGACGAACAGAGTCTGTGGCCGGTGTTTCGCTTATTCCCAAAAAAAAAAAACTGGCTCACATACTTTGCATACGTCAAATCAAGACAGAGGCCTTAATGTCATATGTGTGAAATGGTAATCGGAATGGGATTGGGATTGGGAATGGGAACTGTTACGCAGTGGGTGGACAAATCGGCTTTGGAGCTTAAGGCGTAAATAATTTGGACCCCGACCACTTTGATAAGTGAAAGCAGCCGCTGTCCGTTTGATCCGCAAGGAAGACCCAACCCTTTAGATTTGTTTGTTCACATGGCCTAACGGCGAAAGAGTTCTTTAATTTCCACATCAACTATGCAAAAGGGTTTCAAATACATATTTCTTTCAGAAATCTCCTCAACAATTGTCGGTCTATTTAATATTCCAATTAGGTTGAGCATATCTTGTTTCGATCTTAAAACTAATTGTCATGTTATTCAGTCTGTTACTTAGGGTAATTAAAATTCGGTGCATGGCGAATCCGTTTTCTTTCTTGCCTTTTGTGCAAATTGAGTCAACACCCCCAACGAGCCGGGTGATTGGAGAATTTTTGGTTCGGACCCGGGCCGGGCCGGACCGGGCTCTACATCGATACCCACTTTGTTTTAATGCACGCTGATATGTGAGCCGCAGGGCTTAGCCCCAAACACACACACACACACACAACCACACACACACACACACACACACACATATGAACATCCTTAGTGTATTAGTCCAGCCCCCAAATTGGCAGCGACTGTTTTACTTTTTTCCTTTTCTTTATTGTTGTTTTTGTTGTGTGTTAAAAAACAGCCCCTTACTAAAGGCGATTTCTAGGGGTGACTTGGATGTGGGGGAAGGAAGGGGGGGGGGGGCTGGCTGTTGGGGGCAGCCTTAGTGTTGATTTTTAAACCGAATTGAGAAAATTTGTTGGCTCAGATTCGGTGAAGCGTAGACCATAATCAACTTCAGTGGCCGGCAACTCAATTTATATTTTTGCTATAAATTGCAGCAGCTGTGTGCACGTATGTGTGCTCATATGTGTGTGTGTGGGTGTGCATTCTGCTATAAAATAAAATTGAAAAAGGATTTCCGCTTGTCGTCCCTTGGTCAGAGAGGCAACCAAAAGTCAATCTACGTATTTGTATGGTCAAGATTGACTGGCAGCTGGTCAAAGGTGTAAGTTTTATTTGAATTTTTTTGCTAAAGGTGCCAAAAACAACAACAGCAACAGCAACAAAAACAACAATGTGACAGTCAAACAACAACAACAACAATGAGAGCATATTTATATTTAGTTTTGTTACGTGGCCAGCATACAATTTTTGGCATTTTGACTTTCATTCAATTTGCTTTTTTGATCTTTTACAATTTTTGACTGAGCATTGAATTGGCTTGATTTAACTTCCGGTCATTTCATTTCCTTTCAGCCACTACTAAAATCACACACACACACGTATCCAAGCAGGCCCATGCATCCTTCAGACCAGACAGATCCAAGCAAAATTATGCAGTCCACTGACTCTGAAACTGAGTCTGAATAATAAACTTGCATAACTTAATCTATTAAATATTAAAATACTCTTTAAATTAAATTTTTATTATTTATAACAATTAAATATTTCTTGATAATCGGAATATTTATTTGCGTTATTATAAATACTCCGATTGTCAATTTTTGAATAAACAATTTCCAATTTTTCAATTAATAATTAGCCATAAAAATCCCTTCGAATTGATAATTAGTTATTTTAATTAATAACAATTTCGATTAAAATTGTGTTTAAAATAATAAATTAATAATACTGTTAATAAATTCGCTTTAATTCAATATTTAGTTGCTGTATTTGTTTGCTGATATTATTTGAATAAATCATTTGTCATTTGTCCAGCATTCAGATTGTGGGAGAGACGGGAGAAAGGCACCACCAAATGACTTAGTGGCTTAATGGCTAAATCGTTCAATTGTGCATTGTCAAGTTAATGGTTTGGTTAACAATAGGCCAGGCCAGTCTGGCCAATGCTGCCCAATATTGGCAGCTGTGCTCAAGAAATTGGTCACACGCGGCCACTTAGCACTTCAGAGCCGACAATGATGATGATGATGATGATGATGATGATGATGATGGTGGTGTCGCAACGGCAGGGTGTCGTCCACAACTAAATGAATACATCAAAGATCGCACATAGAAAACGAGAAATGTGCAAAATGATTGGCCATTGCAAAATGTGGCATGACAAATGCCCAGGGGCCAGTTACTAGTTGCCCGATGCACAGCTCGCAACGGGGTCCATAAATGGGCCCATTAGCCACGCTCATCAAATGGGGCTGCGATCTGTTCCGTTTCGTTTCGTTTCGATTGGTCTCAATCCCAACTGAACCGATCCGCTCCTTTGAGATTCGAAGCGTAGCGGTTTTCCAACGAGTACCCGCTGTGGCCAAATGATTGCGGTCGATGCCACCACACATTGATGGGACAACGACTTTGACATTGGACAACTGCTCCTTTCCTCATCCTGCTGCTGCCGATGATGATGATGGCGCAACGAATCAATTGATTAGCCCTCTCACTCTTCATCGCTCTCTCTCGCTCTCTCTCTCTCTCTCTCTCACTCTCTCTCTCGCAGAGTGTGTGAAATCGTGCAACATTGCGGCATTGTTCGCAAATTGAAATTATCTGGCGAAAAATTGAAATTTTCATGCTCAACATGCGCAAAGGAGGCATGCAACAACCAAAGCCGGGCAAAAAGGAGACCGAGTTGTATGACATATATACAGAGTGTAGCATGCAGCAAGCAGCATGCAGCATGTAGCATTTACTAGTTGTCCTTTCAGTAATTGTGTATCTTTCTGTAATAATGTGATCAAATTTGCCGTGCCAATGTCGCCAGCACTTCTACATTTTGTTCATCTTTTTACAGCCATGACGAATGAGACTGAGTCTTGTTCCTGCTGCTGCTGCTGCTGCGGATCCCCGCTGCTCGGATATGCCACGAGCTGCATGCTATGAGTATTGGCATCTATTTACATGTGGCATCCACCTTTGTGTGTTTTTGGCACAAGGACTTTGCCTTGGTTAAACTTGAAGCGTCCTTTTTTTTTGTTGCATGTGCAAGGTGCTTCCACATTTTGTGTGTGTCACCTAATCCTGCCCACAATGGATGACATCCAAGGATTGTGTTTTCTTCGATGGACTTTGCTTTGTTTTTTATTTTAACTTCGATTAAGTTTCAAGGCAGCAGAATACCAAATTCTAGATCATGAAATAAAATGAAATGAAAAAAAAAAAACGGTTGCCTAAGCAGCGGAAACAGGAGGCTGGGGTGGCTGGAGGGGAAGGGGGACAAAGGTGCGTGCCGTGGCACTAATGCCTGGTTTCAGGGTGGCAATTACGGGCACAACAGCAATAATGCTTGAGGCAAGCTCAACTCGTAACTGGGGCATTGTTGCCACATACGCATCAAATCCCAACGCATCGCATCGCATCGCCCAAAACAGCTTCATTTTCATGGCAGGCGGTCGTGACGTGGACAATGGCAAAAGGTACTCCGTCCTCCGTCCTCCTTCCTCCAGCCTCTGTTCCCGTTCAGTCCTCATCACGCCCTGTCCACGTTCCACCCCGCACCGCCTTGGTACCGAGCTGCTAATCCGTTGCGCCTGCGTCCGCCGCCGTTGAGATCACCGCCTATGCCTTTTGGTCACTTCCGCGGTAGACCAATGCTCTGGGCAATCACTGAGCAGGCACCATTCAGCATTCACCATTCACCACTCGCACCCAGCGGTCAAGCTGAATGGTCAGCTCAATTGGGGTGACCATTCAACATTCACCATTCACCATTCATTATTCATATTAATTATTCATATTCATTATTCACTATTCAACTGGCTGTGCCATGGACACGGCTTATATTGTGTTTCCCAGCCAGCTGATTAGCAGCACCAAATTGACTCAAGATGTCAACGATACAAAAAGGAAAACTCTTTGCCCAATTCATATAATAAATAATGAGGAATAACGATTTTTCACATTTAATTTAAAATTATTGTGGAACTACAGCCTAAAACTCCCTTTAAATTTCTTATTATTTTTGTAACTCGAAAATAAAACAAATAAATTTTTTATTAGCTAAAATTTGTTTATAACAAAAGTTATCTTTATTTTTTAGAATATGCAAAAATAATTAAGAATTAAGTAAAAACTAAATTTGACATGATGAATCGATAACTCACCTTTTGTAATAATAATGAGCAAACAGCTGCTTCGACATATCTGGAATATCTGGTCCGTTCGCCCTAATCAACGGAAAAATCTCATTTAAGTAACTGCCCCATTATAAATGGTGCATGCCGAGTAGATCAGGTAGCAGATAGCAGATAGCAGATAGCAAACAAACTGAGGCTGCCACAAACCTGGCTGCTTGAAGAAGAAGAAGAAGGCGTGTTAAAAACGGCACCCGTCCTACAAAACACTCCAAGTGAGAATTGAGCAACTGCAGTTCCAATTACAGTGTATTACACAACAGCAACAACAACAACAACAACAACAGTTGCTGGTGTCCGCTTTCAGTTTGTTGTTGTTGTTGTTGTTGTTGCCGCCTTGTGTCAAAACATGTATCGTATAATTTTAGCTCCTTTCGGACTTCTGGTTAAAAATGAGCGCATTGATTAAGTAATAGGCTGACAAACGGGACACTGGACTCTCTCTTCCAAATTGGAGTTTGAGTGCAGCAGCTTCTGCATCAGTTCCTGGTAGCCAGTCCCTGTGTCTGAGCCCTCATCTACATCTCAAAACGAGGCGCCGTCGCCGTCGCACTTGTTCTTGTTGTTGGGCAGATCCTGCGCCTGTTTGACAAATCAATTGCAAAGTGCTTCCCATTAATTCCTGGCTATGTCAGCCAACTGCTGTTTCGGTTTTCGGGCACCACATAAATCAGTTTCAGCGCAGCTGTCAAGTGGCGCCTACTCCTAGACGAGGACATAATTAGTTTGTTATCGTCATCGAAGATGCAACATTCTTTAAACATCCGCTGGACAATATCTGTACTAATATTTAAATTGACCTCTCCTCATGCACAAGTATCCTTTTACACACACACACACACACACAACTGTAGATTTATACACACGTTTGTGTGCCAACTTTTAAGGCTTCACTTTTATGCAGACAATACCCTTTACGGCCCCATGACACATGCCACATGCCCCCTCGTGCCTCATCTGCCATGCCAGTGTGCCCTTCATTAGCCTGAAACGACATTGTCGCACAGCAAATAGACAAACAGCCAAATACAATATTATTTTACATGGGCAAACAAAGAATTGCGCTCCAAAAAGCTACCTGCCAAGTGAAAACAGGTAACATCAAAAGTGGCAACTGGCAACTGCTAACTGAAAAGTGGCAAATCGAGAAAGTGTATTTTAAGCTAGCTCATTTCAAAACATATACAATTTTCAACTACTCCAATATACCATTAAAATACTTATCAAAAATACTAATCAAATCAAAAATATTGAAAGTTATCGATTAATAAATATTCAAGGCAACTA
Organism: Drosophila dives; assembly: GCA_035042365.1. Taxonomy (NCBI): domain Eukaryota; kingdom Metazoa; phylum Arthropoda; class Insecta; order Diptera; family Drosophilidae; genus Drosophila; species Drosophila dives. The sequence continues at coordinate 1,867,443 of JAWNLJ010000443.1, read as the reverse complement.
TTCAAAATTTATATATATTAAATTATAAAAATTGTTAATATTAATTAACGTATTAGCTGTGATTAGAAACTTTTATTTTATTTTATTAATTATTTTTTATTTTATTTGATTTCATTAAATCAAAAATTTTTATTTTATAGTTCCCATTTTTAGAATAAGCGTTAGATATTAAAAGTGAGACAGTTATGTTGATACTATCTAAAAAAAAATATCTTAAGCAGCAATATGAATTTTGAAATAAAAATTAACTGATAAATAAAAAATTCAATAATTGCTGAGAATATTTACGACATTTTTGACTGTAAGCGTATTCCATTTTCGGCCATACAGTTTTAGTTTATATATATATATATATTTTTTTTTTCGGTGTGGTGCTTAATCAAACAGTTGTTAATTAGTGAAGAATTCTTTGTTTTAATAACTCACAAGTGCTGACATTTGTCAATCTGGCAATCAGACGGACAGGCAGAGAGAGAGAGACAGGCAGAGAGACAGGCAGAGAGACAGGCAGAGAGACAGACAGACAGATAGACAGTTAGTTAGCTAGTCAGTTATTAACAGTTAGTCGCTGTCCGTTAAACCGTTAGTCGAGCAGAGACAGCGGAGAGGGGCAAGTTAATTGCAGTACACGCAAAAAGAATGCTTTAGCGCGGGGATGCGGAAGTGGTAAGGGATTGGAGTGGTGTGTGCAGTGGGGGATGGGGGGAAGGTGAGCAATGAGCACGCTGAGCATCCGGCGATTGTTGGCACAACACAAAATCAAAGAGTGCTAGAAAAACTAAAAGCAAGAGTGAAGGAGAGAGAGAGAGAGAGGAAGAGAGAGAGAGAGAGAGAGGTGTGAGAGTGACTCTAATAAGGTTTGTCGAAGGCGAGGGGCGGGGCATTTGAATGCTTGAATGCTTGAGTGTGAATGCTTGAATGCTGTGTGCTGTGTGCTGTGTGCTGAGTAAGTGAATCAGAAAACTATTTGTATGCATGAAAGGGGCGAATGAATTCGATTAAAATTACATTTTTTATTTTTATTTTGATTTTTTGCCGCCTGCTGCTGCTGCTGGCTTTTGTGTGCCAAACAGACTCAGAGTGACTCCGATAGAGTGAGAGAGAGAGTGAGAGAGGGAGGGGTGGAAAGAGAAGGGGTTAGAGGGAAAGGAGCACACAGGAAGAGGGCCACGCAGCATGAATCCATTTGATTGTGCTTGAATTTGCAACTTGGGCAACGCATTTAATTTTATTTAGTTACATTTGCCAATCGCCACTAGTGTCGACTCCGGCGGTTGCAGCATGTCCTGGCGACCCCTTTTCACTGGCGACAAAGTGTCCTCCTGCCGTGTTCTTCACACGCCTTGCGCTACGGGCGCTCCCCCTTCCCGTCCCCGTCGCCGTCCCCCCCTCCGTGTGCTTTTCTCCGTTATGCATCGACAGCTATTCGGGGCGAGGATCGCACGGAAGCCAAGCCGGCCACGTTGTGGGCTCAGAGACCCGGCCACAAGCGAGGTCTACCGAAGCAACCCCGGAACATCATCATCATCATCATCATCATCATCATCATCGTCGTCGTCGCTGTCGTTGTCGTCGCCATCAAAAAGGACACTTGACGGGTACAACAAAAGCTGATGTTGCCACCGTTTGCCAGCGTTGCCGCCGCGACTACGTTTGCTATTTATTTCTATTTGCAACATTCATTCATTCATTCATTCATTGCACACAGCTTTGTGTGTGTGCTTGCTGCCGTGCCTTCCCTGCCTGCCTCGTTGCCTCTGCCCCTTCAAATGAGTGCGCTCCTCACATAACGCGCAGCCGCTGTGCGCCTGATTATCCTTTCAATTAAATTGTAGCGTAACATTTTCCACGTCGCTGACAATGGCTACATCAGTCCAACAGTCACACTGCTCAAAGGCAGGGGGGGGAGGGGGTAAGAGTCTTGTAGCCCAGTAATCAGGGCAGCTGTGTGCAAGGACTGCTTTTGATTCCACTAATGGCCAAAACTGTTCCTATTCCAGCAACGCCTTTCCTTATAGTTTCTTACATGTTTTTTTTTCACGCTTTTCGTGGTTAGCACAAAACTAATCCTATTAGCCAAATGGCAAAAATTGTGTCAGTCTATTTAAACACAGAATATTTTTTTTAAAATTGATTTATTTTGATTTTTGAAACAAACATTTTATTATTTAGTAGCAAAATGAATAAGTGTCGATCCCCATTCAATGCTTTTTCTTGTTTTAATGATTTATTCATTTCAGAAATCATTAATTGCTCACAATATAATTTTTTTAAAATATATTTTTAAGCTAGCTTGCAATAAAGTAATTCTAAAGCAATACTTTTCGCATATTTATATGAAAATTGGCTTTTACTTTTGCTTATTTTTACAATTCGTCTATTTAGAAAAAAATAATTTCTTTACTTTTAAACCCAAGAGGGAAAATTTAAGCAGGTTTAACCAAGTATTAAAAACATATTTACACACATATCATAATATATCTACACACACATACTCCACTTCCTTGGAGCTTAAAATAAAGTATAGATTTGGACCCACAGTGAGTGTCGGTCCTTCATCTAGCTAAATGTAGGTCTCAATTTGAATCCTCACAAATCACATTGTTGGGCAACGACAATATTGATGAACCTCCTCCGTTTGGTGCATAACAAATGGCGCAATATAATTTGGCAGCTAAATAAAAAAAAAAAACTCAACACGCAATTTTAATTTTTTGACGAGCTTCACAAAAGCACCCCATTCGCCTCCCACCAACCTCTGCTCCCCTATCATCCTCCCTGTAGCGCTTCCACTAAGCAAATAGACACAGCGCACGACAATAAACTTATTCATAATACATGAGCTCAACGGTGGGAAGAGGGGGGCTTGGGACGTTTGCAATAATAAATAATATAAATAAATAAATCAGAAAAAAAACATTAAAAAAATACACGAATGCAATAACAACAACAACAACTTCAAATTTTGAGTTTTTTGTGATTTTGATCCAATTTGAATTCGGATTTGGATGCAGTGTTAATAGCTGGTCCTACTCCTTATACACACACACACAGTCTCACAGACACACACACATAAGGTGTAACGACAGTAAATGAAAGGAGAAATTGAGGGAGATTCAAAGTGGTTCAGTGATTGCAGAGCCTAAAAACTAAACAATTTTGAACTTAAAATATTTTAAATAAATCACACTTTTTGTTCTATCTATAAGGTCCTTGATAATTTCTATATCTATTTATATTTACTATATTTACTATATTATATTCTCAAAAAAAAAAGAGATCGGTCAGCTGCTGCTACTCCTGCAAAAGGACATCTCAACAGGCAAGAGTTTTCCAGCTGCAATGTCATCAAGTGTGAAAATTTTGTCAAAAATATGTTTCCACAAAGGAGATCGAAATATTAATGACTGACTAATTGACCAACTGACTGACTGACTAGTTTACTGATTCATCTGTTTAGTAGTTCGACTTTTGAAGGCAATCAACTATCAAAACATATTTAAATGCAATAAGCAAACAGCAGTTTTCTCTTTATTTTTTATTCTTTTTTTTTGCACTTCCGTTAAAATGAAAAAAAAAAAGATTTAAATAAAAATAAACTCAAGCGCATCGAAATAGTTGGCACTTATCGTTAAGGGCACATCTAATACTAATTCTGATGCTGTTCGGGGTGTTATTGTTGTTGTTGTTGCTGTTGAGGGTAGAATTGCAGATCGGCGGCTCGTTTGCTGTTTGACACAGGATACGTGAGGAGCGTGCGGATGTTGAAAACATCAGCTTTGACAATTCAATCAGCGGCAATTATATACAATGTTAGGCAACCCAACACACATATCGCTGCTCGATCTTTAAACGGCGTTTTCATTACACCTATCCCGATTTCGATTGCGATTGCGATAACGGTTGATTATCCGGGATTAGCTCATGTTGTATTTTCATAACATCCTTGGGAAGCGGATTTGTGAATGGAATTGAACTGCAGGGAAAGATAGTTGCATATTTATTACGTATTTTAGTTTAGTTACTCAATATTAATTTAATATACAGTTATTTTAATGGGCACCTAGACAACACTCATAGAATATTTAATTACTTTAATTTTTAATATTAAATTAAACTTTTAATTTAGTCAACTGATTATTTTAGGGAACCCTTTCAAATAAAGAGCTTAATGTGGCGCCCTCTAGCCAGAAAATATTGAAGCATCCGTTTTCTGATACACAAACCACTGCTTGTTGGTTGCTGAAATGGTTGCAGCTTGTTTTCCAATAAGAGACTGTTCGTTTGCTTTAGTTCGAGATTCCAACCAACAGAGAGTGACATTTGTAGCCAGCAAAGCTAGATGGCGCTACTGTACTACTCGTTTTTATAGTCTACTTTTCTGTACATTAACCATCCCAGAATAAAAAGATTTGATGATATTTATGTATATTTCGTAACAAATCGAAAATTGTGTTTATTACTTTCTGATCAAAATCATACAACGCTGTCAATTGGTTTTGTTTCATTATCTGTTGTGTATTTGGTTGTTTTTTTTTATTTTGTTTTGTTTGTTTGTTTTTTTTTTTTGGGTTTTTCTTTAATAGTAATTTATAATTATAATAATTTATATAATAATATTTGTATAATATTACTTGGTAATTTATTAATTCTCATTATGCTCCATTGCTTTCTATCATCATCATCATCATCATCAATCATCAGGCATCAATCAAAGCTGATTGACCCCAATGAACCCTTTAACCGTGCCTTTTGAATTCGTTCTGTCTGCTCTTAATTGCTGTTGTATGTATTGTTTTTACTTTTACTTTTACTTTTTCCATTACCTTTTTTTAATTTTACTTTGACGCATATGATTTGCATTTGTTCATTTTGTTTTTTTTTTTTTTTCTTTGCCATTTACTTGTTATGTGTAATGCGATGTACGCCTTTTCTGTATGTGTTGTGTGTGTGATTATTCTGTATGTATGTATGTATGTGTGTGTGAGTGTGTTGTATGTTATGTGTTATTTATATGTATGTGTATAGTGTGTGTTTGTGTTTGTTATTTACAAGTCTGTATGGCTGTTTGATGTATGCATGTTTGTATGCATGTGTGTGTGTGTGTGTGAATGTATGCGTGTATGTGTGTATGTGTGAATGTATGTATAATGTACGCTTAGAGTTAATTTTTACTATTGGGTCATAGCATTTCACTTCCATTTATTGGATATTAATATCATGTATTATTATTAATAATATTATTATTATTATTATTATTTTTATCATATGCATATACTCTATGTATATATATATATAGTATATGCATACGTATGTGTGTACGTATTGTTTAGCCATTACGTGTCGTATGCTGCGCACTTGCCTATATATATAAGAATATGTTTTGTGATCCTGAAAATGATGTATGCTGTACGGGTTTTTGTCAATCAGTTTTCGGGGTTTTAGTTCAACACTTGGGCGACATATTGCTATCGTTCATGTTCATTCAAGTATTATTCACTTGTGTGTATGTGTCTGTGTATAATTTATTACTTACACTGCTAAAAATTCACGTTTATATCCTCAATATAGGGGCTTCATATATGTGTTACTGTCATGTTTATTGTATATCGATTTATTTATTTCTTTTGTTTTTTTGCTTCTCTTTAATTTCATTACTTTTCAATTAATTTTATGTTGTTTTTTTTTGTTTTTTGTTCTTGTTTTTTTTTGTTAAGTTTCTGATGCTTCATTTATTATTAGTATAGACTAAAAACTCTTGCCGCTATAGATATGTATGTGCCACATACATGTGCCTATGCATACATATACATACATATACCTATTTTCGAACGCATGCATGTATGTATGTATGTAGATGCATATGTATATAGCACGCACTGCACTTAATCCTCCTCCGATTTCATACCCACGGATGCCAATCTAATCATTCATATTCAGCTAAGTAATGTATTAAATAATTTTGCTTGCCGGGAATCGGTTTCAGCTCCCTATCAGTAATAAATTTATGTTTAAATAATTTTAATTGTGTTATACTTTTATAGTTCTTAAGTGTAAATACTTTATGATCATATTGTTTTCTGTTTTCTGTTTTCTTTCTTATTTTTTTGTCACTCATTTGAAAATTTATAAACTGAGGACGTGTTTTTCGCCTGCTTTATTTGTATTTATATATATATATATATGTATTATGTATATATATATATATATATATATAAATATGTAGCTTCAAATTAAAGCTTTATTAACCATGCTCGCGTTCTGTTTTTGTATTAACAAAATGAAACGTCTCATAATAATCGTAAACAAGATTTATACTGAATTTATAATGTATCGTATTAAATATTATTATTCTTATTATAACTAGTTAAAAAACAAAAAAAAAAAACTATTCACTAATGCAGGACCTGCAATCGTTTGCGTGTCCGTCTAGCGCGCAATTTGAACTATTTAATATATTATTATTTATATTATTAATTATTTTAATTATCTATGCTCCGTAATTGCTGTGTATGCTTATAAGAATTTAATATAAATTAGAAATACACTTACGATCTAATTGTAAATGTGTGAACTATATTATTATTTACGTTACATTACTTTTACCTTTACTTTTACTTTTACTTTTACTTTCACTTTACGATTACTTTTAATTTACTTATGTATGTTTTCTGCTTTGTGGTTTTTGTTGCTGCTTGTGTTTTCTTAATGGCGGCATAAATTACACATATATGTATATAATATATATATAATATATATATATATATAAATATATATATGTATATATATGTGAGTGTATGCATTTATATATGGATGAATGGACCCCAGGAAGGACCTTAACTGTATCAGCTCGTCTACACGAAAACGGCGCAGAAGAATGTAACTGAAAAATACTTAGGCACCCAACCAGAAAAGGCTTTCGATTTACAAATCGATTTGAATCCATACTCGTCGGCGAATATCGAATGTTGGGCATTGAAAAGATTGTTGGATATGTGTGTGTATGTGTATGTGTGTGACTGTGTGTGTGAGTGTTTCTGTTTGTGTGCTTTCTAAACTTTTATCTGGTTCAAAAAATACGTTAAATTGTCTGTAAATAAATTAAAATAAAGTGGTGGGCCCAAAGTAAGGGGAAAGCCTTTAATTCTCAGACGTAGACGACCCTAAACGGATTTAATTTCAATTTTGGCTAATAGATAAAATTACTTTCTTTACTTTTTTGTTATAATTTACTTAGTTCAATAAATATTGTTTGAATTTCGGCTAAAAGACGTGCAAATTTGACTTGTTGACAGTGGTTAGGTTGTGTGTTGATAGTGGATAATGTTTAATTGATAATGGCAAATACATACCTACATACAATATACGTATGTATGTACTCGCATGCACTATGTATGGATATTATGTATAACCTATGTATTGTGTATATACTTTTTTTGTTTTTTTTGCGTCTTATGGGGAACTGTTCTTCGTCTTCTTCCTAACATTTGCTGTTTACAAATATGAACATTTTTGTATTCGCTTTTTTGTTTGTTGTTTGTTACATTTATTTTTGTTGTTGCTGCTTTTAAAATCTTTGTTTTTACTTCAGTTCTTTTTGAATTTCATTATGTGTAGATTTGTTTTTCTTGTTGTTGTTCTTGTTGTTGCTGTTCTGCTTGGTTTGTTGTTTTATCCTTCTTATTCCTGTTTTCTTCTACCTCATCTTCATCTTCTTCTGGATCTGCATCATCATTCATCATCATCGTCGCTCGTCATCCTTCCTCTTATTAGTTTGCATTCATTGTATAAATACTTTCGTAATGCAATATTTATTAATTCACATATAATATTCATTATTAATTTTGTAATCAAAATTCCTCTAGTTGAAGGCAATCGGCGAATATATTTGAAATTATTTATGCAATTATTTTACATACATTTTTTTTTTTTGGGTTTTGGTTTTCTTTTATTATTTTTATTGCTTAGTATTTGTATTATTTATTAATTGTAAGTTCGACTAAACTTAAGAACAGTGGAAAATAACTTGAAATACAAAAATGTTGTTTTTTATTATTTCTTTTTGGTTTTGGTTTCGGATTCGGATTCTCCTTTAGCTAGAATATGATCTTTGTCTGCATCAAAAGTCATCTGAATATGGAAAACGTAATGGTAATTTTGTTGAACGTTTTGCTTATTAGGATCTAGTTCATTATAAAATACATGTCATATGTCATATGTCAAATGTCATATTTTGTATATTGTATAAGTATAAGTATAAGTTTAAGTATAAGTATAAGTATGAGTATAAGTATACGTATACGTATAATAAGTTATATACAATTGTATGTGTCTTAGGTGTTAATTAAAAGTCATGCTTTCGCTTAAAATACATACGATTCTAATTATTGTTATTTAAAAAAAATTCTTTCCAATATGTTTTTTATTTGTATTTGTTTTGGGCACTATATTATATACATTGTTTATAGTTTAAATTGTTTATAATTTGAAAATCACTTTAAGGCATTTTCTTATACGTCAAAATTGTTGTGCTAACGAGAAAGGAACTACATTTATGAGTACTATTATTATTATTAATAAACTGACAGAAACTTAGCTAAGCACCAACATAACGATCAATTCAATTATAAACAAAGACGACCCCAATTAAACAATTGCCAACTGTATTGCAGTTTAAAATTGGCCCAAATGCCATCCAAGCCCAATCGAAAGTGCTCCATGTCAGCATAATTTGATGAACATCATCAACAGCTTAATCTTGGATAAGTTGGATACATTTTAGGAACTACTTTGCGCCTGCAGCTGCCTGCATATCAATTGAAGTCAAGAAGCCTTGAATTATTTTAACTAATTCTCGCTTCAAAAACTATAACGAAAACTTTCGAAAACCTAACGAAACGCAACTAATAAAGCCGAATCGTTTTTGAATACCCTGTTTTGTTTTGCACGAACCCAAGATACAGATACAAATCGTGACAGAGACACATACATTTGTGGTAGTACGTTGGTGTGTATAATGTGTGTGACCTGGGTGCAAATTAACGGTAACGCATAGTACAAACAAAAAAATTGCCATTGGTTTCCTTTTCCATTGATTTTTTTTTTATAGTATTTTTGTTGTTTTTGTTTCATTTGTTGCAAATTTACTAATTATTGTCTGCTATTTATTCACACATAGTACATAAACATACACACTCACACACACGCACACATGCACATACATACGAGTATTAATTGACTGTATATATATAAATACATATAATTATAAAATATATGTATATATGTATATATATATATATAAGCCAGAAACCCGAACTCAAAGATACTCCCGAATCCCGAAATGAGTTTGCAAACTGGAAATGCGAACCGATTGAAACGCATTCGAGACACGCCCGCAACTAATTCAACTAAGTCAACAAATTGAATACGCCTAGATTATTGATATTACTTTTTTTCCAACTTTTTGTTGCTTATTAAATTTCGCATTCTAAATATTCAGCAATTTTCATTGTTTTGAATCGTGTGTTATGTATGCCTTGTATATAAGTAATCGTATTGTATATTGTATATTGCTTACTTTTATATATGCTTGCAGATTTTATAAATTTTGTGTTTCTGGTTTTGTCTTCATTTTTTTTTGTTTCCTTAATATGTCTGAGAACGTGAATTGGCAGTATCAGATTTCAGAATTTATAATATTTCTCCTCGGTCTCATATTCGTAGTATTTTTTTTTACAATTTCGATTCATTTTGTTTACGATAAAAAACATTTGTTTCTAATAAAAAGTTTGCACTATCTGCACAGTTATTATAAAATTGGATTTTAATATTAATTATGATTAGTACTATTTGTTGTTCAAGAGTTCTAGAGCCCAACCAAGTAATTATAATATATTGCCTTTGCTAATGTATCATTATAAAAATGTATTTCAAATATAAGTTGAGATAATTTCACCAATATATTTCGATATATGTTGATCTCTCGTTTAAATGCTTAAACCGAGAAAATTGACCTACTTTCTGTATGGCGATTTTGAATTCGGATGTGCCAACAGAGTGCGAAGGAGACAGACAGAGAAAGAGAGAAAGTTAAAGAGAAAGAATGAAAGAGAAATATAGAGAGAGAGAGTGCTGTGGGAGTGGGAAAAAAGAGTGAACTATATTATAAAAAGACTGTGAAGAACAGTGCTCAATTGTGTTGGAAATCGGGCAACAGAGTTTACTTTCAGTATGTAATATCATATGAGAGTGAAGAAATCTCATCGTATCGGGCTGTGAAATGATGAAAAATAAAACTAAATAAACAAAGATTTTTATTCGCTTTATTGCCGAATATGCAAAACAAAAATGAAAAAAAAACCAAAAAGTACACAACTAATATCTTAACTAAGCAACGACATACAGAAATGATAAATGATACATACATATATATATATATGTATAAAATTAGCATAGTACCTCATAAGGACATCGAATAAAGCAATACAAAAATAAATAATAATAATAAAATATCATTTTAATACAAATCTGAGTTTGAGTTTGCGTTTGAGATTCCAAAAACAGCTTGTGCATAACATATACTGGGTATATATGTATATGTCTAGTATGTAACAAGAGTACAATAAGATGGGATTAAAAGGACTAATTCTGTCACATGTATTGCTTCTGTTGCCTGATAGATCAATAAAAAGTTCATCGAGTGAAGTAGAAGTTTTGCTTGGACTAGATTTAAATTTTTTCATTTGTTTTTGTTTTTTTCTTTTAGGAGCAAATTGGACTAAGACTGTGGACTGTGGACTGTGTCTGTGAGAATCATTGGAGTGAAGTGTATTGTAAGGAGGAAAACTGTTAAAGATTGGCGAAAGTCCTAGTGGTTTATTCAAGAATGAAGATTCCTCAAGCTTTTAGGTGTATATAAGTATAAATAGGCATTATACTCTTAGTAAATACAATTTGTATGTTTAGATCGTAATTAATAATGCTGCAAACACTTTGAAAAATAAAGTATTGCATTGGAAAAAGAATACGTTGTGACATATTCGATGTACGAGATACGATATACGATATACGATATACGAAATACGATATTCGATTTGCTCTCATCAATGAGAGTCTGAGATATTTTTTACAATTGCTTTTAGTTCAATTTGAGTTACACTTTTCATATGCCTTGCTTCCTGAACCCTGCTCCTCTAACTAAGTATTACGAGCTGTGTTCTGTATCCTGTCTTCACATACAGAAAGAAGATGTCCTTTCAGACTTTATCTATCTTTATCTATATCTTTATCTATATCTTTACATTTATTTGTATCTTTATGTGTATATTTATATAAATGTAGACCTTAGATATATACATATATGTATATATATATTTTGTGTATATATATATATGTATATGTATGTATTTATGTATGTATTTTATGTATGCATGTACGTATCGCATTAACTCTAACAACTAATGGCATTTTCCTTGTATTATGCGTACTTTAGCTTTCCATTACGCATATGCATTTGCATATGTATATGTTTATTTAATGTTTCTTTCCTTCACTTCACTTCACTTTCTCCATAAAATTACATTAAATACCATCTATCATTCTCTATTTTGTATATATGATTTTTACATGGTTTATTTATTCATTGTATTTTTTTTTTTGTGTGTGTTGCAAAGATTTCATTTAATATTCAATTAATCCTTACTTATTTTCATCCTTTTCTTGGCTAGTGACAAAAAAAAACCCACGAACAAACTAATTTTTTGTTTCTTTGTGTTTTAGTTTCTTTCTAGACCAAGTTCTTATTTGCTTCTCTGAACTGTCATTATATTCTTGTAACTAGACATTAGGCTTACACATATTTGGCGATAAGCAATTGAAAAAAAATACGCTAAAATTACATGTTATCGTTATTCGTATAATTTTTGTTTTTCTATAAACTTGTATAGCGACCTAGAAGTTAGATTTATATTTTCTTTTCATTTCATTTCGTTTTTCTTTTCCATTTATTTTTTTTTATAATCTTTAAACCTTGTTCGCTAAAATCTACTGCGTCTTTAAATATGCTGTTGTGAGAAAATCAATATAAATATACAAATAAAATATAACAAAAGTAACTAAGTAAATAATTATGGACTAAAAGCTAAGAATTGTGTTTTTTTTTTGTTGTTGTTGTTTTGTTTTGTTTATGTAAAGTTTAAGCGACTGCAGACGATTCCAGTTTGGGGACAAACTCCGTGAAGTGTCACCAAATCCTTCACCCGCATTCTACTTATACATATGCATACGTGGGTAAATGTATTTGGGTATGAAAATCCAAATTGTAGAAGTGCCAAGCTGTGGTTGGTTGCGGTTCGTGGTTCGTGGTTCAGTATTCTTGATTCGTGATTCGCGATTGGCATTGTAGCTGAACTGGAGCTGCCTTTTTTTATTTCCTATTTAACAGGGTATTATGAGTATTTGCTATAAATGTCTACTTTAACTCTACAACATTTTCGCTGGCAGTGACGTTTGCTCGTTGGCTTGGCTTCTTTGGCTGTGTCTGATAGTCGTCTTTAGTCGTCCTTAGTGTATGAGAGAAGATTGGAAGAGTATAGGGAGAGAGAGAGAGTGGGACAGAGTGGGACAGATACATGCGTTAGACTGAGAGCAAGGATACACTTGAAATGGATAGATATTGTATGGAAGGGGACTCAGTTTTTTTTTTTTTGTTGTGTTAAATGCTTTGCTACAACTCAAATTGAAAGCGTTTTATAGGCGTTTGAAACTTGTTTGGTCCTTTTTCAGTTGATATTTTATTTTTGTTTACATTGAAATCAACTAATTGATGATGAGCAAAAGTGATAACGAAACGATTATATTAGATCTGGCTCAAGCTAAGTCTTTAAACGAATCGTTTATTATTTTTCTTTCTTTGTAAACTTACAAATAAAGTGCGCTTCAAAAAGTTTTCTGGACGGATATTACAATTTGTAGCACATGATGTGGTCAATTCGATATTTCGATGCGAATGCGAATGCGAATGCAAATGTGAATGTGAATGTAAATGAGAAGATCGATGTACACACACACACACACGCAGTGTGTAGTATGTACGAGTATTGTAAGTAGTATTACTTCCGGTCGGCTGAGAGATTCTGTTGTTTGATTTCGATTTGAGATTCATCAGTGATTCACTTACAATTGGCAGCTCTGCTCTGCCTGCAGTACGACTCCAACAGCTGCAATGCCAATGAGAATTTACAAAATACGTCGAGCGAGTGTGCGAGTGTGTGTGTGTGTGTGTCGGTGTGTGTGTATGTGTGTCTGTGAATTTAATGCTATTCAATCAAATTGTGACAAATCATTGAAGCTTGTTCATTGCTCATTGGTCTATAGTGTAGAATAATATGATTAATATATGTAATTATCGCAATTATTGGGCAGAATATTATGAACTATGCATTTATCTGTTATTTTCTATAATTTTGTTATTTTTGTGATAATCGTATTGGTAATTGGTAAATGGTAATTGGTAATTAGTAATTGGTAATTGGTAAATTGTATGCTATGAATTTGCTGCTCAGCCCGCTTTAAAATCCCTCACTTTCAGTTTAACAATGATGATTTGATTAATAATAATGTGGAAATTAACTTTCGTTTCCGTATGCAATTTATGCTTGTATTCATAATTCAAAATATGATCCATGAGTGTTATTCTGTTGAGTCTGTGGTTGCTATTATTTTTTTTTTTCAATTTTAATTCTTATTATGCTCATGGCAGTTGTTTTTTATGTTGGTTATACTATAATGATCCGCGCTAAAGTTTGACCTTATTAAACTATGTATGTATGTACGCATGTATGTTGGTATGTACGTTTGTATGTGTGTGTTAGGTATGTGTATGTGTGTGTGTGGGTATGTATGCTTTTAAATGTAAGTATCCTCGGCATTTAATTTGTTTTGTGGTATTTATGCGTATTTCTTGTAGTTTGTATTTTTACCATTTACTGAACTGTCGCTGATATTTACTGATATTTTTTGTTCTTTACATTTAGTGTGGTATCAATTTTGTTTTTGTTTGGTTTTAGTTTATTTGTTTTTTTTGTTGTATACAAAATTGGTTTTTGTTTTTGCTTAGTTTTTGTTTCTGTATTTTTTGTTTTTTTTTTTTGTTTTGTGTTTTAACATATATATGTATTTTTGTTCTTTAGCGGGTAATACAAATACTTATATTTAGAAAAAAAAATGTTTTGTATCTTTATATATATGTATGTACTATGTATACATATAAATATATACACATATATATATATATATTTATGTATATATATATATGTATGCATGCATATATCTACATAGACATACTACTATATACTAGACATATATAGATCCACGCATGTATGTGTATATATGCACACATATACGCATATGTATGTATGTATTATATATATATATTAATTAGAATTATTTATATGCTGTACTTAGTTAACCTACATATATTCGAATACATGAACACTTCAAGATATCATTTTGTTTATAATAAGTGATTTAATTGAATTGAATTTAATTAAACTTTTTGTTTTTGCCTGTTTTTTTTTTTTTGCTTTTCTTTTCTTTTCTTCTATTTTTTTTTTTGGTTTTTTGCTTTCTACTATCATTTGCGTTTTTCTCCATCTTCTACATATTTTTTTTTGTCGTTTTTATTCACTCATTTGATCTACTAGATGAGGGACGAGCTTCAGTTTTGTAGTTTTCCGTCTCAATCCTTTTACTCGAAACAGTTGCAGCTGTTGTTGTTGTTGAAGTTGTTGTTGCTGCTTACTCGTGATGCTTCCGAGTTGTTGTCGTTGTCGTTGTTTTTTTTTGTTGTTTTCGTTTTTTGTTTCTTTTTTTTTGGTTTTTTTGGTTAATACAGAAATGCAATTATACGCGGGCGTCGTCTCGACTTCGTTGGTGTTTTGTTGTGTTGCTGCATGACAAGCAAAGTGCGGAGCTGGTGTGTTGAGTGTGCGATTTCATGGTTTCTATCTACGGCAGCGTCTACGGGGGCGTATGAGTAATGCCGTGTGAATATTCTCTGCGTGTGTGTGTGTGAGTGTGTGTGTGTGTGTGATGCATGTGATTCATGTGCGAGTATGTTTTGCATGTATGTATCATGTGTTTATTCATGTTCCCTTATGTTGAGAGAGAGATAGAGAGAGAGACCGTTGTTGACATTCTTTTCCATTTCTTTCCTTTCCTATTCCATTCCATTCCATTCTCTTTTATTTCATTTTCTTGCCATTCGTTTGTCGTTGTCTTTCGTGTTGTTTCCGTTTAATGCACACACTTTGTTCTTGTCGCTGGGCAACTTCTATTTTCATCTTCTTCGTCTTCTTCTTGTTGACTTGAATCCATGGGACAAGCACTCAGATGCAGTCGCTACGTGCATCCGTTTGCCATGTCCTTGGGCGCAGCTTGGGGGCTGCTCCCAAATCTCCTTTTCCTGCTGCTCCTCGTGATTAATATTCTTCATTCTTTATTCTGCTTTAATTATTCGTTGTTTTTTTGTTGTTGTATTTTGTTGGCTAATTCGTGTCATTTGACCTTTTTATTCAATTTAAATTTCAATTTCAATTTCGATTCTGGTTCGGCTTAGTCCGCTTACATTCGTTGTGTGATTTTGGCTCTATTGATTTTCTAATATTTATCTTTTATCTTAATCCATGTCGTTATCTTAATCTTTATCTTTATCGTGATCTTGATCTTGATCTTGATCGAGCTGTCTCTGTGCTTTACTCTCTTGCAATATTTGCTGGCTGCATTTGTGATTGAAAATGACTTCGATGTGCTAGCTTTGACGATAGTTTTTTTGGTTGTATTTGTAAGATACGTTTTTTTTTCAGTTTTATTTTGTGAACTTATGAAGCGGCTGCTGCTGTTGTTGTTGTACTAAATAGTTGAATGTTTTTGTTGTTGTTGTTGTTGTTTTTAATTAGAGACGACATATTGCATTTCGTATCCTTTCTAATACTCCCAATATCATGCATCCTGTATTTCACCTTTTAATCCAGGCACCCTATGGTGTTGGTTATGTCCTAAACGATTCGCTAAGTCCTGTACAACATCACGAAATATAACTGTATCTATATTTTCACCTAGTAAATACAACAAAAACCAATCGCCCATCTTGGAACGACGGACGATTATTTCAATAGCGTCCCGACGCACTAACCTACAATTCGAAGAGAAATCAGAATTAGTTTAAATTCAGTGTGTGTATATATATATATATATCATATATACTCACCTAAATCTCATTCGAAATAAATAGACCCTCATTCGAGGCGAGAATATAATAACCACCCTGTATATTAGCGTTAATAATGTGAGTAACGTTAATAATATAAACCAAAACCAAAGGAAAATGTAAATTTTCTCATTAACAACATTTAATGGTAAAATGCAAATGGCGTCGTGTTTCTCCACCTATCGCAACAAATTAGAAACAGATATTTCCATTTATCAATATTTGAAGTTAATATCAGTCGACTAATGTTGGTACTATGTACTCACCTCCCCACTTGAGCCATATTTAAAAAATGTGCATTTGGTCATTCTGGGAAATATGTAAATCATCGGATCCATGCGATCTTCCTGATCGGTCTCCATATAATCTATCACATCCAAGCCAAATGTCATAAATTCGCCATCGAAAAATTTATTCATAAGAAACATTTGACCTATGCAACGAACAAAATAAATATTAATAAGGATACATATATATATATATTTACATATACATATATACTTATTATATATATATATATGTTTTTATATTTAAATGTTTTAATGGCAATATACGATATGAAAATCACTGTTTATTCAACGAAATTAGCGGCTGTAATTTATGGGTTTATTGCTGCCTCCAGCTCACTGTCGGTTTGTTGTGTCTTTCAGTGTGTGTGTGTGTGTGTGTGTGTGTGTGATATATGTTATTGCTAACATGTTTTGTTGTAAATTATGGGGCAGCCTTTCGAATTCTAGGTTAGCCACTTGATTCACACTAATTACGGAATCTTGATCAATTTATTTATCCGGCTGTTCTCTATGTGATTCCATTAATGGCTTGGCAAATGAGTAAATCTATCGTTGCTATGCGATTATACGGAATGTGTCTTCATCAGAATTCGCTTCCCATTGATTACCACAATAAAAAAGGTGAACTTCATCGAAATTGTATATTTATACAATCTACATTTTTGGGATTCTTCGAAAGATTTGATAATCAGAAC
The DNA here is from genome assembly GCA_035042365.1 of Drosophila dives. Lineage (NCBI taxonomy): Eukaryota > Metazoa > Arthropoda > Insecta > Diptera > Drosophilidae > Drosophila > Drosophila dives. The sequence goes on along the minus strand of JAWNLJ010000443.1, from coordinate 1,850,191 downwards.
TATTGTAATAAATTAGGTAATTCATGGGGAACCCTGAACCTATTTATTTAAACTAAACAAGATAATTTAAACGTTTCATATTTAGTTGAAATTTATATTAGCCAAAAAAAAAAATGGATAATATGAATACATATTTTATATTTATGATTATGAACTGAAAATATACAATCGAAAAATTGAATTGCGTTGAATAAAGTAATTTACTCCTTTCATAAGCTCATCAAACGTCAACATTCAATTAGTCTGAACTTTGTTCATTTGTTAATGCTGTGTTTACACATCCATATGTATGTGTGTGTGTGTGTGTGTGTGTGTATAGTTGTGAATGTGTTTTTGATAATTGTTTATTTCTTTATTTCTCTTTTGCACATTCTGACAGCTAATTATTTTGTTAGATTTCCGAATGTGGCGCACGTGGCGCACGTTGTCCGCTAAATAAAATCGAAGTCAGGAATCCGCAGCGATGAGTAAAATTTGTTTATTTTGATGCGGCCTGTGGCTATGGTCAGTCGATAAAAGATCGTCATAGATTTTCCTCGGAAAAATGAATGAGTGAACATTGTGAATACATGCTATATACATCAATAAGGTGGGTATTACATGTATACTATATATACAGATGCGTTGGGCATTGTGTATGGTTAACCCCAAAATTATTTATGGCATTATGCGAAACTGGAACAGTTCTCTGCACCTGCAACTGCACCTCAAGATACTCATGATCATCATGCTGATGATGTTGACGATGATAACGATGACGATGACGATGACGATGACGTTGACGATGACAATGGGCTCACATTGTAACTCACCTATCACATTTATTAGGGCGAGCAGTTCACACACGTAATATCTGTAGGCCCACCAATTGTGATATCTAAAATAAAGTTGGTTTCAATTTGCAAATTTCAGAGAGAGAGAGAGAGAGAGTTGGGGGAAATCACTCACCTTAAATTTTCCCATAAATAATCTAAAAGTAATTTCTTTTTTTGTTTTTTCTCGGCTTCGGAACAAATGCCTATATCTAAGTCCATGATGAGTGCATGAATCTTGCCACCCTCCCAAGATTTCCACAGCCATCTTGGTGTGTAAAATAAGATTGCCTGCAAAGAAACAAAAATACATAGACAAAATAAGTGTGTGTGTGGGTACGAGGGGGGGACAGAGAGAGAGAGTGATAAATCGAGCAATAGATATATAGGTATAGAGTTCTGTAAAGGTGAGATGTTGCCATTGTGTAGGCGACTGTCGCATTGGAATTGTCGTAAAAGCGCTTAAATTTGACAAGTGACAAACGCCAGCTGTTTGCTTAGCCTAAAACGCACACAAAAAGAGAGATAGAAATATATATATATATATATTCATATATACAGAAAGAGAGAGAGAGAGGGAGAGACGGCTAGTAATTCCAGTTAACAATGCCAAAGGCATTAAATACGCTTAAGATTGCCTTTAGATGACCTTCGTAGTTAATGCTCTCATTCTGCATTCTTATTTTATATTTGCTAATTTCATTACTTACAGATGGACAGACAGACAGACAGACAGACTATATATATAGGATATTTATGTAAGTATTTATAGGCATGTCATCAAAACAATTAGCCATGATCCATTAGCAAGAGAAAAACAAAGGCAACAATAGACAGACAGACAGACATGCCAGATACAGATACAGATACTATATACTATATACTGTATACTATATACTTTATACTAGATAGCTAGGTAGATAGATGAGCTAGATGGAGAAACAGACAGTGACAAAGACTAAAATCTTGCCCAATTAAATGGATCTTTTCTTCAGACTTTGTGTTTTTATTTATGTGCGCTCTGATGACAAATTAATAATAACTTGTATCGTAAATTTGACACTAAATTGTGCAAATGTTTACTTTGGCAGCTTCTCTTCCATCCCCTTGCCTGGACTTGGGTGTGTCTATTTGACACATCTGTGTGTGAATGTGGGCAGGTGCTAATCCCTGGGCAGTGACAGACAATGGCTTAGTTGCAAGAATTCTCGAGGTGAGAGTTCAGTTTATTTACTGGGCGCCCAACTGGCGGCTGCTGTTTGCGCAAATCTGAACAATCCCCTGCTCGCCACCCACACCCCCTCCATCCCATCTACCACCCATTTCGTAGAGAGCAGAATGCGTTGATTTTTCCTTTTCCATTTCCATTTCAATTTTAATTTGGCATTTGGCTTTGGTATTTTTGTGGTTTTGGCAAATGCTAATATAAGTAGAATATGATTCTAGCCACAAAACGTCACCACACGCGCAATGCCAATGTGGTTGTGGTGTGGGGTGGGGTGATGTACGTGGGGGTGTGTGCGGGTGTTAGGGATGTAAGCGGCTAGCTGGCTATTTAATTTGCGCCTGTTGCAACAAATCCGAGACTAGTGATTTGATATTGGCGTCGCCGCATGGTTTTATAGCTGGCCAACATCTGTGGCACATTGTACACAACAACAACAACAACAACAACAACAACAACACACAAATGGACAGACAACTGATAGGCTCTTGGCTTGCAACGGCTTGCCGGAAGTCAAATGATGCGTTTGATTTGCTTTTGGCCTTTCTCTCGAATCTCCTCTCCCCTTTTTCTATTTGTTTTCCTCGCTGCATCTCCCTCTGTCAATTGGCTTGGCCCGACAACTGTTGCAAGCAGCAGCAGAAACAATAACAATAATAGCAATAACAACCAAAATCTTTGGATGTGGATGCCTGGGCCAAAAAGGGCTGAACAACTAAAAGTTGTAGTTATGTGTGTGTGTGTGTTGAGATGTGGGGGTGGGGTTGCGGGTTGTGTTGCATTTGGGGGACGCAGATGCGTGTGTCGGAAAAGCAATTTGGCAAACGTTCAAATTGCTATAAAAACATCGCATAAATGCAACTGCAGCCGAAGCCGAAGCAAAATGAAGAAAGTGCAACATGATGCACCAGTTGGGCGCGCCCCAATACAAAAGACGCATGCTGGGGCAAACGTTGTAAAAAAAAACCAAACAATTGCAAGCAACTTTTCAAAATTACCGAAGAATATTAAAAATTAAAATATCACTTATAGCATTAAAAAGTTTAAAGAAATCTACATTAAGTGAATTTAATCAAACCAAAAAGTAAATAAATTTTCAGTTAAACAAAAGTTGAAGAAATATGGAGAAAATTACAATTAATTGCATGAAGCTTTATGTAAGTCTTCAATCCTAATTATTATTTAATTTAGACATGTCTGTTCACAATTTACAATATTTATTTCTCAAGCTCATTAAAAAAAAGTCGAGAATTATTTTTGGGTAGCAAACTGTCAAAATATGATCATTTGCTTCGCTCGTTTCACGCACCTTATTAAAAGGTATTTTTAGAAGCGTCCCAGAAGAAAACATATGTAAACAGAAGATAAAAAAAAAAACTTTGAATTACTTTAAGAAATACGCATTGCTGTTATTTGAGCACAACCAATAATAAAAATTTAACATATCAGATTTAATACCATTTTTATATTGAAGCCATGTCAATTGAGCTGAGACCACTGTGCGTCACACAGTGAAGATAAAAGGGATGCCAAAGATCAACAAAATCAAAAAAGGAAAATGTTTGCATTTTCAATTAGGAAAAAAATATGTAAACGTTTTGTGGCCACCGATGAGGAGGAGTCGAGGTGCAGACAGTCTGATATCCAGCCAGTGGCCAAGATGTGGGTGTGGTTGAGGTTGTCTTCCTCTACTCTGTTCGGCTCGGCTTGGTTTTGGCTGAATCCATAGAGACCTGTGCAGTGCGCCTGCAGCCTGCTGTCAGTTGCCAGTTGCCTGATCCCGGTTGGCGCTGTTGGCGGCCCCCTCACTCCAGCCCATCTGGACAGCGTGATCCAAAATAAATCCACATAAGTCAAATATATAAACACATGTCCATGCAACTCGGGTGGGGAGTCCAGCCGTCGTCGTCGTCGTCGTCGCTGTCGGCGTCACGCTGCCAGCCCGTCTCCCAGCGCACCCGATCCTCAGTCGCAAGCGAAACGAGGCAACTTAAGGCAACCCATTTCCCATTCTATCCCAAAATGAATATATCGCAACCCAACCCTCAGTCTCTGCCCGTTTTCTGCTCAGCATTTTGTGTTGGCATTTGGCCAGAATTATTATTTGTTCACTTTTATGTTTGTCTGCGCCTTTTCAATAAATATCCAGCTAACAAAAAAAAACATTCCAAATTTTGACATATCTGAGGGGAGCGCCTGATCAATATGATCCAATTCGAGATGGAAATGAAAATCAAAAATACATATCGCAATGGAAAAGAAAATTAAAAAAAAATTAAAAGTCAAACGATCATCAAATTTGGAGCATATTTTGTGTCCATTAAATGCGTAATGCAGGCAATTTTGCTTTTAAAATTTATAGCTGCATTGTCTAACTTAATGGCCTGGCCATTAGCGAGCGCAATCAATTCTTGATCAGCAGATGATCGATGGCTATCATATAGCACTCCTCACTCCTCCCCAATCCACACCTATCTATCTGGCCACCAGGTGTGCCAGTTGATGTCTCACAGATTTGTGAGTTTGCTTTCTTTACGATCGTTGACTTTTATTGTCAAAAATAAATATTACATATATGTGTGTACATACATATATACATACATACATACATTCTATATGCAACTCAGTGCATTTATACGATTCCGATTTGGGATTCGTCGCATTTGTCGCACTCTTCGCACCCGTCGCTTTTATTAATAAATCCACAAATTAAGCAGAATGGAATATGGTGTAAATTATAGAAATGCCGTCTACGCGTCATTAAGCAGGGAGAATACCATAATAAATGTATTTATAGTTATTTGGGTGACTCTGACTGTGACGACGGCGACGGCGACGGCGACGGCAGCGACTATAATCGCCACTGTGACACTAACCGAGAAAAGTCAAGCAGGCCCTAGGCAAGGGGAGGCGGGACGAAACCCCCGAAACACACATAACGAGTGGCGACTGTGACAAAAGTGTGATAAAAATATACATTTAATATTTGTACATTGTTAGCGGGAAGATATATTATTGTGTAATCGTTCAGCGCCCCTCGCAGCCACTTGTAAATGGGAGCAACCTCATTACGTGGGATGGGGAGGGGGACGTTGAACGGGGGACGAGGGGACGAAAGAATCAATATCAACATCGGTTATCATCTATCGGAATCTATTGCAAAATATTCTTTTTCTGAGATTTTATTCCCCAATATATTTGCATAGACAGATAAGTTTAGGTAAGCTTACAAAACTTCGAATTTGCAATATGCAATATGATAAATAAAAATGAGAGAATGCAACTCTGAATTAAATTATTTTCGATATGTTTTGTATTTTTAAGACTTATTTTGCTTATCATAATACTGAAAATTGGCTTACAACCGTTTTTGAGATTTCGTTTTTCCCATTCCATTCAAGAAGGACTCCAAAGAATTATTAAATAGTATTTATTACCAGCTGTCCTCTCTATTTTATTGTACACAGGAATATTGCTTTATATATATTTAATAATTTAGTTTTTTTTTTGTTTGGAATAATTGTGCTTGCATAAACACTTGGCGGAAAGTATTGAAGTATTTGAAATTGGCATTTAACGGAAACATCTGAGAATTTGCATGCGCCATGATTAACAAACAAACAATCGAGCAATCAAACATAGATGAATCGGCACACATACGTACATATATACGTACATACATACGTACATAGATACGATTACGTATACGTATTCGTTTGCAAATACGTCACAGCACAGGGAAACTTACTAAGGCCCAGTCAACTGTTGTTGGCCTTGAGTGTGCGTAAGTGAAATGTTCGCAACAGCAACAAATCGGGTAATACGGATATGTTTAAACATTTTCATCATTTCATTGGCAATGCGCATTCAAGCTGCTTGTGTTTCAAAGGCCAACCAACAACAACAACCGCATTCAAAAAAGTAGCACAAATATTTGGAAATTTCAATTTTGTATTGAAATTTAAACTGAAAATTGTGCGTTCTTCCATTTGTTTGTTGTGTGTTGTATGTGTGGGTGTGCACATATGCATATGCATCAAGTATGTAAGCATATCACAATGAGCATTACACTCCCCTCACACACTACAGTGAAGCTCTTAATTACTGAACACATCAAATTTTATAATTGCTTTAGTCGCCGTCTGACAACAATCTGACACTTTATGCATTGTGCGATGACAGAAATAAAGTCAAGGAGATGAGGTTGTCACTTGTCTCAAATGGATGGATATAATAATATGAGTTTGAAGTACAGTGAAGCACCACAACTAAAAGAAAACCGATAGACAATCGCTTGAACATCCACTAATTGGTGTATTTTTCAGTAAGACACCTTCTTCTGGATACCTTCTGGTTAAAAATCTACTGACAGTTAACCGATTTTTTTGTGAATTCTCTGTGTTAGTATTTAGACTGATGGGATTCAGTTTGTGGAAACCCCTCTTTGAGACTCACCTGAAAAAATAGGCAAAAGCACACCCACTGATAGTATTTGTAGTGCTTCTTATCGGAAGGATCGCCATCGGAATTGCCAATACCGGGGTATGGCACCGAAACGCCTTGCTTTTTCAAAAATAAACTCTTGAGCGTATACGTTGACTGTATCCAACAATATGTGTTGAGAACATCCTCTGGAATATCTTTAGTGTGTACACAATCAATTGGATTACCCACATACTGGCGTGTGGTTATAATTAGCGAGAATGACATCAGAATCATCACAGTTATTGAGTAGTGCAGGCGGAATACTATCGAATCGGTTTTAACGTGACTGACCTTTACAAGGTTTTTCAATCCACGAAATATATCTAACATGGTTTGTTAAACAGAGCGGAGCGTGGAGTGTTTTTTTACCAAAGCTCAGTTGGTATATGGCTTCAACTGAGACGCTCAATCCTTACTCTGTCTGTGTGTGTGTGTGTGTGAGCGTATAGGTTCCAATTGAATGCGGTCTGTTATTGTGTACTACTCGAGTTCTCTGATATTTGAGCTGAGCTGGGCCTATCGATTGATTGATCGATCGATTGGTCTATCGATAGTTGCTCATTGAGATATCGTTTTGAGGATTGCAGTTCTTTCTCTTGCGCGGCCAGGCCATCATCGGCAGCTGAGCAGCTGGGCGAGAGCAGTGGGCTCGGTACGCAGCTCGAACATTTGCTGGAACAATGAGCTGACTCGGCTTTGTGTGCTGCTTCCGCTGGTGGCTGGTGGATTTGGGTGGACACTTTTGAATTATGTGCTTCCTTCCTTGCATAGAACTTGGCATTTTTGGCTGCATTCAATTCCGATTGTTGTCTCTTTTCGTTTCTTCTTGAAATTCTGCTTTGATTTGAATTGTTTTGATTTGATTTTGTTTTAGTTTTTTGTGTCTTGTTTTTTATTTGGAGATTCGCTGTTGGCTACTGTTTTGAGAATGACAACTGGTTGAATCACTGATCAGCACTCCAGTCTGATGTTTACTATTGCAACGGCGAACGCGAAATCGAAATTCAAAATTAAATAGCGACGGCAACTTTTGAAAAACGTGCGAAATTTGTTTTGATATTTTCACTGAGTTCGGTTCGCGTCGTCAGTTTGTTTATTGAAAAGCAATTGGAAACATTTTCACTCTCTATGCTCGAATGTAGAAATATTTATTTTAGCGGTAGCTTCAATGCTCGGCCACCATTTCAATTTCGTAACGAACAAAAAAAAAAAAAAAAAAAACAAATAAAAAACGCTCCGAGCATAGAAATAAAATGTAGTATTAGATGGGCTTCCAGTTCAGTTCGTATAGGTTTAGGGTTGGAGTAGCCTACGCATAAAAATATACTACATATATTTACATATATATATATATATATATATATATTTATATTTATATAAATATGTATATGTATATTTGTAAGCATATGTTAATAAATTTATGCTCACGCAGCTGGGGCTACGAAATCAACAGTAAAATTGAAAATTGCAATGTTTATAAACAAATTTCTAGTCGAAGGCATAATAAAACACACAGACAGAGACACACCCACACTGAGAAACTATGACTACGTCTATGCTCAAATTGCGTATACGCACACGTGGCGCAATAAACCAGGCAAAGTCAATGGCGAAGGCTTCACAGCAATTTACGCACCATCAAGTGTAGAAGATATGATCGATGCAGACTTTCGACTCCACTCAGAGTGTTTATATATAGATAACAAATATATAGCCAACAAAATCAAGATATATATATTTGTTTGTACATTGGTAACGGTGCTCGGATGGAGATCGAACTCAAGGCCCAACAACAATTTCGTAAGCTGATACCGAAAATCAAATAAGTTTTATTCAGGCATTTTTCTTTTGTTTGTGTTTAGTTTGTAATTTGTTGATGTTGCTGTTGTTGTTGTTGTTGTTGTTGTTGTTGTTGCTGTTGTTGTTGGACTGCTCCTCCCTGTTGCGCTTGTGTTTGTTGTTGTTTATAAATTGGTACGCTTTTAGCAGCGGCCACTACTGCACTTGACATTTCAACAAATATTTTGGGGCTATGGGCATTTGGAAATATGCCAGGCATGCTCCATGATAATACCCAGTAATTCCAAAATTTCCAAAATTTGTTTGTTGTCGCTACGCATGCCTAATTAAGTTAAACGAGTCCCCAATTTTCTTCTCACACCCGAAGCAAAGAATAACATTCCCATTTGCCCTAAATTGTTCATGTTCCACTTTGTAATTTTCACATTTTCAATATTTTTTCTCTCCATTTGTTTTATTTAAATAGAAAATGAGTGTCTAAATATACGCATCTATAATTATGATTTTAAGTTGTGCGGATGACAAAAAAAAAATATGAACAACCAACAACAATAATTTAGCTATCAAATAGGAAGCCCAAAGATCGGCATCTCCCAATGACTAATTGTGTTTTCCTCGCCGCCTGACAAATGTGAGCGATGAGTGATGAGAAATCCCAAGAAACAAAACGAAACCAAATGACAACAACTAAAATTCTGATCCGGATACGGAGAAAAGTATAGCAAACTTTGAAGTGACTCAAAGAACATCGTAGTATTTAAGAGTACTACGGGTATATATAGAAAACTAAATCCAATTCAACCGAATAGAATCATAAAACTCAACTGCATCCAAGCATTTGTCTATTCTGTTTCATCTGGCTCAGCATCAGCATAATAAAAATACATCGACCACGAATTGATTCTCAAGAAAAATGAAATACTGTTTGCATTGCGATATCTTTGATATCGATAGGTATATAATTTATATATATATATATATGATATTCATGGATTTGTCAGGGGATTTTCGATCTAAGCTGCTGATGTCAAATATAATATACGATTTATATATATATACAAGAATTTATTTCGCACACGATTTGAGTGCTAAAGACAAATAGACAGTTTGAGGTTGATAGGCTTAAGTCTTTCTGGGATGCCATAAAACCACATTATAAAACGAAAATACTTTTGAAAATCTAAAAAATAAAATTTCTTGTTTTTTATTATTGGTAATGTTCGTCAAGTTACATAATATTTGTATATTTTTGATTTACTTAACAGTTTAAATATACATTCTTTAATATTAAATTGAGATCTACTTCAAGTATTTTGGCAACTCATCTTCGATTTTGATTAAACAACTCTGTTACCCATTCCAATTATCTCTAGCCATAATTAACTCATGCCAAATCAGTTTATGAAAACTTCTCAACATGTTTGAGCATTGAAACTATTTTATCGCTTTTACAAACAAGAAGCCGCAATCTAATATTTCATTCTGAACTAAGTGTGAATGATATAAAAAAAAAAAAAAAAAACGACAATAACAACAGAGGCAGCGACGTCGACATCACGGCATATGATATATATAAAAATAAATATGAAAAATTCAAAATTTGTGTACGTAAAATCGTTTTCGATCATCATCATTGAGATCACTTTGGCAAAAGGCGAGGCCCTCATGCGAAATGCTCACTTTGTATTGAATGGGATGAAATGGGAGGAGTGGTCATTAAAGGCGGAAGATCGTGGGAGATTAAGTACTGAGCAAACTAGTGCCTGCATCCCACACTCCTCAAATAGAAATGAACAAAAATCTACCAGAAAATTGCCAAAAAAAAAAAATAAAAATAAAAACAATAGCCATGTGAACATTTTTGGACCTGAATATTAAGGCGAAACGGTTGCCGCGACTTGCCTCGCACCATTAACACATGGCCGGGTCCATTTGGCCAGTTCGTTTATTTACTTTGTAGAGTTAATTATGATGGAGCGGTGGCCAGAGCTGTGGCAATATCCCAATCACTTGGTCAGCATGCACAATTCGGAATAATAGCAAAAACGAGCAAGTGTGCACCAATGTGTGTGCCTCTCTGTGTGTGTGTGTGTGTGTGGGTGGGTGGGTGGGTAAGTTAAACTTTGTGAATATATCAAAACAGATCGCCAAGAGCAATAAAACACAACAAAAAAAAATATATATAACTATATATATATGTACGATATTATAAATATTCATACGATCGCATTCGTCGCTCGCGTTGCGGGCGCGGGCACAAGGCCTGCGAACGGCTGCATCACGTGTGAAAGGACTTTTCACATTGTTCGATCGCACAGCCAAAGACACCGTAACAAAATTTAGAGGCAGACAAAAAAAAAACAAAAAAAAAAAATTAAAACCGAAACTAAACGAAACGCAGCACTTGAAACTGGAGGACTAGTTCAAATCACGGACGCACCAGGGGGATGTGGGGGAAAAACAAATCCACCAACTGATGACAAAAAAAAAAAACAACGAAGAATAAGAAAGAATCGAAATTGCCGTTACGTCTGGCAGTGCTCGACTTGGTTGCCGTTTCGGTCCTCGACTTTTGTTATTTGAATCGCGACGTGCTTTCTTGTTGCTGTCGTTGTTGATATTGTTGCTGCTGTTGCTGTTGCTGCTGTTGCTGCTGTTGCTGTTGCTGCTGTTGCTGTTTAGCGGTTCGGTTCGAGATCACAGCAGAAAAACACGCGCGCGCGTTAGCCTCGCCAACCAAAAAGACACTGCGGAAATGGCCAGCAGCGTTCGCTGTTGGCCGGGCCAGGTTGCTGTTGCTGTTGCTGTTTGTGTTGCTGGCCAAACTCTCTCCCGACAGATCTCTGCTCACATTTCCTCTGCCAGCATTGCCTCGCTGCCAGCGTTGCCAGCCTTTCACTCTGTCTATCTGTCTCTTTGTTTTAGCGCGCTCTTTCTCTCTCTCTGCCATCCTCTCTGTCTCTATCACTGCTTGCTCTCTCTCTGTCTCTTTCTCTCCGCATGTGGCCATCTTACTCGTGAGCCACGCACACTTCCGGCTTGTTGATGTCTCTGTCTCTATCAAGTTTTTGTATGTTGCATTTGGCGGTTGCCTGTATGTTGTGTGTGTTGGTGTGTGTGTGTTGGTGTGTGTGTGTGTTGGTGTATGACTGAATGTTGGCTGCTGTAAACAACAATGAACTGACTGACGACGACTATGTTCGATACGTTCTACGCTCAACATTGTTGTTGTGGCTTTTGCAACAATCTGTTTCCCATAACACACAAGAAGAAGACCCACAAACACAAACACACACACACAACAATGTCCAGCTGCATAGTTCCACACAGTTACAGTCGGCAGGCTCCATCATGAGCACAGTGGGCACAGTGGTTGCAAGTTTCAATTGGTAGCAATACTAATGCCAATATATTTCTCAATATAATTGAAAAACCGTAGCCCATAAAAAAATAGTTAAATTTGAATCTGATTATTACAATATATTTTAAGAATATTTAAAGCTTTGCCATTTATATTCTTACATATTATATGATAAAAATAAATATCTCTTTCATGATTGATCTTCAAAAGGAAAAGCGATTGTACAGCAAATCGAGGATGTTTAGATTTTACATTGGAATTATCCGCATAGAACCACTGTGAATAGAACCAAATTATTTACATTATGCTTATATTTATTTCGCGCACTCAGAAGACATCTGCAACTATCAGCATCCCATCCACAAAAGTGAAATGAATGCAAATAGAAAAGGAGTCGAGTCGAGCCGAGTTGAGGCGAGACTGAGAAAGGACACAAAATGTGCTTGGCAATGTTGTCCAGCTGTTTGTCAACTTGTCCCTTTGTATCCTTGTTACATGCTTGTGCGATTTCCGCTCATTATTGCTGCAATCAGTCAGACAAAGGCTTCGCATGCAGGACAAAGGATACATGCAGGACATATCGTCATGGAGCTTGTGCGTGCTTCGATCTCCCTCCCAGAGACACCATGTGGAGCATATCAATAAGGCCTGTGCCGACTGCCAGCCTGGGCTTAGCCAGAGAGTTGAAGTTATGCAAATAAAAACTGTCTGCAATCCATTGGCGATTTTATTATGTTGTCACATGTCGCAGCGGAAAATAGCGCCATGATGGACAGCTGCCGCAACAGCAACAATAAGCGTGCAACATTTTGAGAATAGAATGTATGGCCGAGATTGGGATTGGGATTGGTATTGGGATTGGTATTGGGCATAGACAAGCCAGCATATAAAGCAGTAACTGGACACATTAAAATTCAATTGGTTTTTCGTCTACGTGAGACAAAAGACAACATCACATTTCAATGCATAATTTGTCCATTAAGATAACAGTTTCTTTTGGCCAAATTCAGATTCTCAAATTCTCAGATTTAGCAGCAGCAGCAGCAGCTGCTTCTGTCGAACAGTCAACCTCGGCCTCTGTTTCAGTGTTTTAGTTTCAGTTTTTAGATTGAGTATTTTGCTTTTAGTGCAGCCGACGAGACGTCTGTGCCGGAAAGGCATCGCCTCATTAATACACAAAACAATAGCCAAAATACGAGCGTGAAAATGCATAACACTTTGTTGGTTGGGAACAGCGCCAATTTTTGCATTATGCCCAAAATCTGAGTGGGTAAGGAAAACAGTGGCAGTCGCGTTGCTAATTGTTAACTCGTGGACAGCAACTATTCATTTGAGATAAGGAAATGTAGATGGATATATCTCAAATAAAATAAACTGTTTCTTAAGCAAATAATACAGAGATGGACTCCTCACTGTCAGACTTAAGACTTTATTTGATTTTTCAAATACGTATTTTATTCATGAAACTATTAAAAAATCATGGCAGTAGTCATTGGGAAATCTCAGCGTTTTAAATCTGTTTACCCAACGAATATAAATTAAGCCCAACAATGTCAGGCGGAGAATCCAAAGAAGGCGTTTTGATTTGGCAGTTCTGTAATATTATTTTGAGAACCTTCACTGGAGATATTGGGAATTAAACGTCAAACGAGAGATGTCAAATGGTTAGGTCAATTTTTGTTGCCGTCGGTAAGAAACGTGATTTGATAAATATAAAATTATAATTAAATAATATGCTTAGGCGTCTGGGTATTCCCCGGAGAGCCGTCTTAGATATAGCCACATACATTTTTGGCCACACACAAATCGCCTCGTAAATTAAATGCTACTTTTCAGTTTTTTTTTTTTTCTTCTGTTTTGGATTTTGTATTTCTGTTGGCGCCTCCACGCTCCGCTGGCATCCCTGTTAGCATTTAATTAACTAGCTGCTTTCAGGCTGCGTAAATAAATTAATACAAATATCAAGCAGATCGTGCGTCAAATTGATAAAATACGCCCAAATTAACGCTGCCCCAGCCAAATGCAGCTGGAGAACAATTAACTAAGCCGCCCCAGGCGGATGCTCTGCCAGCGGTGCCGCCAGCGCTGCCGCCAACGCCAACGCCAATGCAATGCCCCACAACCCACAGCCTACCCCACTTCCCGTCACCCCTCACCCAGTGCTGGGACTGTGCCGCACCATTGGTAAAGTTTAAACGGGGTCAAGCGGTTGCATTCCCCGTTTTGTTTTTTACCGAAAATAGCACAGACACACAAATATAATAATATGAAGTGGTCGAGAGACGTGGGGATTTTGGGAGGGAGGGTGGTCTGCTGGTTTGCATGGGGGGTGGCAGAGACAAGGCGCGGCGAGAATATGGAAAAGTGTGCAGCCAAACAGTTGGAGAAAGAGAATTGATAAGTTTTGTGGAGGCTGCTCCAAAAATAGTTGCGCAGTCATCGCTTCATTTCATCCGGCTGCCACGATTTTCCCAACAAAACATTTGTGTTCTGCGGGTTGGGGTAGTTGGGGTGTTGCGATTCGGGGCTTGTGTCTGGTGTCTGGTACTTGGCGGCTGGCGCAGTGCGTAATTGCAACGTGAATATGCAACATGTCTGCAACACTCTTCAAATGCCGCACTAATCCATAATCCATAATTATCAACATCGGCGGTATTGGCAGATTTCTCGATGAACGGGACTCCCATGCGATTTGATATCAGCGTGCTTGGCTAGACATGTCCTAACTACGCATAGACTAGCCCCCACACCCACCCCCCCTTCTCTAATTCGTGCTCCCCCTCTTGGACGACCATTTTTAGGCACGCACAGATGCATTCATTGCAGAGGAGACCAGCTGGGAAGTTGAACAGATTGCTGTGCGTCAAAAGATTGTTATTGTTATGCTAGGTCAGCAAAGGTCAGGGTAACTAATAGTTTATCCTTTCATTCAGTACTCGAACAATGCAAAATGCATAAATCAAACAAAATGTTGGTCCTGGTGGCACCAGATCGATAATAACCCAAACAAAATATATCTTAAAGTTTCAAAGTATTTATTTGCCTCATTTCTCATATTTCTTTTGGTAAAATATATAAAATCAGTTGTCGAGTAAAATTGAACAATATGCAATTAAAAGCGGCAGCTCATCTGAACTATAAAGTTTTTATATTTTGATAAGCAATGGCTTTCAATTCGGAGACATAAACCACTGCGGTTATTCATTCATTAAGTAGAAACAACAAGCTTTTTTCCAACTTTGGCAAAAAGCTAATAATAAGCTTTTAGCTTGTTTCTGCACCCCAACATGGAAAAGCTCGTCTGTTTAGTTGGCTGTGTTGAGTTTTCTCCTTTATCATGTGCACAACTCGCGAGGCTTTTAGTTTTAAAAGCACAATAATATTTAAATTGAACAGATAAATATAGATTGGTTGTTTGGCTTACCTGAAAAAATAGTGTAAACGCTACCCATTGATAATATTTTGTGTGCTTTATTGTTAGAGGGCCACGCCCCTGTGAATTGTGAATTCCGGGAAAAGGCACCTCGGAACCTTGCTTTTTCATGAACGCATCCACAACAGTATACGTTGAGTGTATCCAACAATATGTGTTGAGAACATCTTCGGGAATGTCTCTGTGTGGACAGAAAAAAAGGAGATATATTTTTGATAAGTTCTGTGACGATTAAACGGTTAAATTAAACTCACCTTGTGTGTACACAGTCTATGGGATTTCCTACGTACTGCCGCGTTGTCACAGCAATCGAGAATGTGATCAGTAAAATAACCGTTGCGTTTGTGTGCAGGCGAAAAACAGGTGAATCGATTTTGACATGAGACACCTATTTATCGATGTTGTTGTTATTGTTGTAGTTGTTGTTGTTGTTTTTGTTGATTTATTGAGGCGTATGCGAAGAGAGAAAACATTATTATTAAGCGTATTGGCAGGCGGGATGATTTGAGACGGGCGGGTGTTTAAAATCGAAAAGAGTTTCAATGCAAAACTGTAATACAAATTTTGCTAAGTATGTCTGTCTTCATAGTTAGTTGTATTATGTTTTTCTCTTTTTTTCGTATTCTTTTTCCCTTTTTTAATTGTGCTTCATAAGTATTTATCGGTATATGTACATTTTCTTATATGGCAGGGTTACTCTTTCTTTCTTTTGTCTTCTTATTTTCTTTCTTAAAATTAGTGTAACTGACTTACAAATTAACAAGTAGACAGACAGAGAGTGACAGAGAGAGAGACAGATAGAGAGAGAGAGGTGAAAGTTGTCTCCTATACGTACAGGTATTTTAATATATACTCTATCAGGTTTACTTTACTTTGATCTGATCTGATCTGAATTGGCCCATCTCGGCCCCATAGCCGCGCCCACTCTGAATAGCCAGTTGTCCAAATGCGATTACATTACAAATCGTATGAATAATTATATATATATATATATATTTAAGAAATCAGATTTCTTTTGTAGGCTGCTCAAGTTGGGCGGCCTTATGTGAGCCGGGGGCGGGGACTATAAATTAATTGATACAAAATAAATACAATTTGCAATTTGGAGTTGTCGAATTTTTTATTCAGATTTGAAATTTGAATTCTCATGTAAGTATAGTAAGGTGTCACAGCAATTTGGTAATTTCTGGGCTGGCTTTTCTTTATGTATGCAGATGGATATATTATATTAACGGAAAAGTAAGAAGAAACTGAATAGAACATTAAATCAATTTTGGTGTGAAGTGTGAAACGAATTACGAGTACTTTGACAAGCAATTCAATTCGATTGCTGGGAATGCAAATTTAAGTTTTTTACTAAATGATTGGCGGCCACTGAAGTGAGCAATTTGAGTACACATTTGATCACAGTAAGTGGGAGACAGCGATATGAAGAGAGAGTAAGAGACAGACAGAGAGTGAGGGAGAGTGAGAGAGAGCGAGAGAGAGAGAGAGAATGAGAGTGAGAGAGAGGATGAATTAGATTGATAGTTGAGCTATCTTTCTGCTTGATGCTGCACTTCAGATTGGCCACCTTTTGAATGGGCTGAATGCCAATTGGACTCGAAGTAATTTGTACAAAAATTTAAACTGAAATTGGAGTTTGAATTTGAATTTGAATTAAAATTTGAGTTTATTTTGTTCGTAACGATGACCACTCAATCGATATTTTATAAAATGGATTCACTTTTGACATTCGGCTGACTATGAAAAGTTAAACAAACTTAACGACAAATCCACAAAATCAAAATCAAAAATGTAATGAAAAACTCGTGAAACGGTCTGGTCACCCATGAAATTTCGATAATGGCTCATCAATTTTCTTCAAATTGAATGCACAGATTTAGTAGTGGTGTTTATACTTATTATTTTTGTGGTTGATAGTTTTGTTAGTTGCTTGTTTTTTTGGTGGATAAGTGAATTGTGATCGTCATTAGTAAGTATTATAATAAAATTTTGGAGCTTTGCTAATTTGTAGCTGAGGTGAATTGTGAGCTGAGCGGTGGTGAATTCTTGTAGTTCAAATTGCTTGAAAAGTGATCAAAGTCTAACCCGGTGAACGGTGAGCGATTAATTGCGATCATGATTATGATCGTGATCGTGATCATTATCGTGTGAGCGTGGTGTGTGGTGGTGAGTAGTGAAGATAGTGGTGGGTGTGGCGTTATTGGTGGTGTCGTTGTTGGTGGTTGTTGGTGGAACAGTGAGCAACAAAAACGTGTGTGCGACAGCTGAAAGCTGTGCATGTAATTGTGATAAAATTGCGAGAGAAATATAAAATATATATATATATATATATATATATATATTATATATATTAAATGTATAAAGAGAGTGAGAGAGAGAGAGAGAGAGGGTGAGAGTGAGAGTGAGAGTGAGTGTGTTGTACACAGAAATGAACACTTGAAAATAAGAAGTAGAAAAAGAAAATAGAAGTTTACATATCATAGTAAATTTAAGATTGTAGATGGAAATAACTAGATGTATTTGAATTGAATGGAGAAAAATATGTACGAACAGATTTGAAGTTAGGTGTAAATTTGGTACGTTATTTCTAAATATTACACAATACAAGTTAGAGTGAGACAAACAGACATATATAAATATATATTTACTTTTGGAAAGAGAGAGAGAGAGAGAATGAATGAGATCGTAGAGGTCTATATACGGTTGTAGGTAAATGTTGAAATTCACTTTTCCGCAGTTTGCTCGCTGCTCAAAGGGGGGCATAGCTTAAGTACTAGTTTTGTATTGTGTTACAGATCTTATAAATGAGAATATCTAATATTCCATATACGATCTGTCACACGCACTGTCCTACAAATGGATAAGCATACTTTTCAGCTATATGTCTAGCAGCCCACATCTTGGGTCAGTAGTGTAAAACCCCATACATGAACAGAGGTATTTGGATAATATTAAGTATTTGATATGGTTCAAGCATTTTCTGCTTTCTACTTTCTGCTCAAATTAACAATTTACAATCGAGTTTAGCTTACGGGTTTACTCTTTATTTGGCATTTAGAGTTTGGAGAGGAATTTTTGAAAATTGTGAATTGGAAAATAACCTTACTTAAAATATTTACAATTGCCATACGTTAAGCGTGGCTTAAATATATATTCTTTAGTATTTTTTAAATTGTCTTTGTTATTATTGTAGTTTGATACGTATTAATATCGGTATTTCTGTGTGTGTTTTTTTGTCGGCCTTGTTTGAAATTTGATGTTGGCTTTGGCTTTGGCTTTGACTTTGGTTTAAATTTACTTTAGTTGAGTGTTACTAGTTGGTTGGTTTTAGCATTTGATATAAGGGAAATACGTTTTTAGATGTGTATATTTAGTATATACACACATACATAGATATATAGTTTTGATTTTGGTTTGTTTAAGAGGTAATAATAAATGGATGGCAGATACATATAAATACATAAGTAAAATACAGAGTGTGGCGTAAAATTATCATTTATAGTTGCTTTATTTTAGCTTTGTCAGTTAACGGTTTTTTTTTTTTGGTTTTTTTTTTTGGTTTTTTTTTTTTGGTAATTGGTATTTTGGCAATTTGGTAATTGGATTAGTTTTGCTTTGGCTGTGGCTTAGCTTGGGTGAGAGTCAGTGATTGCGTGATTTTAGTGACTGCGTGATTGAGAGAGATATAGGGAGATAGAGATAAAGTTACAGTGACATTTTGGTGATTGAGTGAGTGATTGAGATTGAGACTGGGTTGAGAGAGTGAGTAAGTTTATATTGTATAAAACTTGGCGTTTAGTTAATCAATTGTTGTTTATCAAAATATTGTATATATTTAATTGTGATTTTAGGATTAATTTGATTTTGTCTTGCTTTCCTGTTTCGTTTTTCTTTTATGTTTTCTTCTTTTCTTTTTCTTTGTTTTGTTTTGTTTTTTTTTTTTTATTTTGATGAGTAAAAAGTGTTGGAGTGGTGCTGTTGTTGCTTGTAGTTGTTGTTGTTGTTGTGGTGATCTTAACGAGTAAACACGCTGTGATCTGTGATCGTCGCATCCGCTTGCTGAATACGAACGAGTGTTTTTGGCATTACGTTGAATGCCAAGCCATTCCGCAGTGTGACAGATAGAGAGAGAGAGAGAGAGAGAGAGAGAGAGAGAGAGTGACGAGTGGCGAGTGGCGAGCGACGAGAGTGGAGAGTGAGTGAGTTTGTGAGTGAGTTGGTGAGCGAGTTGGTGAGCGAGTAAGTACGTATATAGTAAATAGGTGATCGTGATCAGCTAACGAGTGAGCGCACGCAGCGAGTGTGTGTTGGTATTGGTATTGGTATTGGTGGTTGTGGTGTTCGTGAGAGTGGCGGATTGTGGATTGTGATTAGTGGATTCTTAAGAGATAGAGAGACGGAGTTGTGGAAACTAAGCGAAATTGAAAGCAGTTCAAAAGTTGGCTAGTCAGGTCCCAGCAAGTGGACCTTTTTTTTTTGTTTTTGAGACGTGTAATTAACCAAGTGTTCGATTTTAGGTTGCATGTGGAACTATAGCTGTGTGCGGCGTGGTATTATCTTTTTATTGTACTTCATCAAGTGTTATTCTACTTTTTGATTTAATATAATTTTCTAGCTCGTGACTGGTGACTGGTGTTGGTGTTCCAAAATTTGCATGTTTAACATTTAGCTTTTGCTGTTGTTTGTTGTTTTATCGTGTTTTGTTTGTCTGTTTTTCTTTTTCTTTTTTTTTTTCTTTTGCATTTGCATTTAATTAGGTAATTTGGTTTTGATTGTTTATTGATTTTGTGTGATTTGTGATTTTGGTGAGAGCCAGTTAACATTTTCGTCACAATTTATTGAAAAGAAACATTCTTATTTTTGGTTTATGTTTCGGTATTTTTTTTTTTTTTTTGGGTGAGGGTTGGGTTCAAATTAATTTGAATTTTTTTTTTATAGTACTTTGATTAATTTTTCGATATTTTATGTGAATAGTTTAGATGGTTTAGTTTCAGTTTTTCTATGTTCAATGTAGTAAGCACATTCGAGGGCGCACTGTAGTAGTAAAAGTAGTAGTAGTAGTAGTAGTAGTATATATTAGAGAAACGAGAACGATGATCAAGATGATTGAAAGTGTCTTTGATAAACAAAGGCGTTAAATATCAATACAAATATTAACAAATTAAACTAAATAACGACAACAATCGAATAAAGAAAACAATGCTCAGAAATTGGCTACATAAAAAACAAACAAAATGAAACGAAACAAAAACAAACCAATTGCAATGAAATGAAGCAACGGGCAAAGCAACGCAACGCAAAGCCAACCCGCACCAAAGTGAATACAGCAGGTCCCCGGGTCCCGAATATTATGTATATGTATATATATATATACATATAGCCCAGACCACTCGCTACAGTGCATATGTGTGTGTGTCTGTGTGTGTGTGTTTGATTGTGTAATAAGCATCATGTGAGTGAGCCTGGACTGAGTGACTTACTCTTACGGGCTGATTAACAAAATGCCTTTTCCCCCGCCAACTGACTGCAATGGTTGTGCGACTGACTGACTTATGCCCAGTAACTAGTAAACCCAGTAACCAGTAAACAGTAACCAGTAAACAGTAACCAGTAACCAGTAACAATAACAATGAATTTTATGGTCGCACTCCTGGTAAACTAGGAAACTGCTGCGACTGCTTCAGTTGCTGTTGCTGTTGCTGTTGCTGTTGCTGCTACTAGTACGAGGCAATAACTGGCACTGGTTGTCCAGGACAGAGACAGACAAACAGAGAGAGAAAGAGAGAGAGAGAGAGTGGGGGCAGAGAGAGGAGTAGCTCGTTTCTGCTATTAGAAGAACATTGCCAATATATTTGGGCAATAAAAATAAGCTTCGTTACAATACGGCTCGCTGGCTTAGATTCTGCGCTCGTTGCTCGAGTGTCCTGTGAGTCCCTTAAGCGTCATACATATTGTTGCCGCTTCCTGTTGTTATTATCGTCAATGTTGGCTGTGCTTGCCACTTACGCCTCATTAGGATGCTTCTAAGAACTCTTGCAGCAATACAATAATAAATTAAAGTCAAGCGGCAGTCGCAAAGCGCCAAGTGCCAAGCGCCAACTGGCAAGTGGCTAGAAGTGGTGAGTAACGGATAAAGAGCACTGAATAACTGGTAATAAGTCGAAGTTTCATTTCTTCCAAGTGATTGCATTTGATTTGAATCTAAGGAGGAGCCCAAGCACTCTTGCAATCTCCAATCTTCAATCAAAAATTGAAAGAAATGAAAAGTTCCAAGTGCCAACTGACAAGTGGAGAGTAAAGTGTGGCGAGTAACGGATGACGTTTAGCGAATGACTAGTAACGAGTAGAAATTATATTTAATTTATTTTGATTTGAAATCTGGAGACATCTCAGCACAGCCATAATTTGAAACTCAAACAAAAATCGTATGTAATTGAAATGACACGCGAAAAGTTGCTTTGAGTGTGCGAGTGTGTGTTTGTGTGTGTGTGCGAGTGTGTGTGTGTGTGTATGTGCGTGTGTCTGTGTGCGTATTTGAAAGATAAATAGAGACTGAGAATTTCGAGCAACAAACTTGGATTAGCAGTATTAGGGCGCAAGCACTTGCTTCTTTCTTAGCTATAAGAAGTAGTAACGATTTTGTATACAATTATTACGAGTATTTATGCAAAACATTTACATTTAATGATTTATAGATTCATACGTACATACATATGTATACATCAATTCAATTTCAACATTAATACATAGCTTGGTTAGTTATATATATATATATAAACATATATTCATACATATATATATCTACATATATATATATGTATATATATAGAGGTCCCATCGATCACTGCTATTGATAACCGAGTTTGTTTGTGTTACCAAAATCGAAATCGATGTCTCATCGAGAGTTTTTTTTTTTGTTTCGCATCGTTTTATAATGTGGATGATATGAGTTGCTTTTTGGGACTGTAACCTTTTTGATTCACAACAATAAAATCGATTCGAAAGTACGTAGCAAATGAATATAACTGTACATAATATATATATATATATTTGTTATATTTGTATTACCCCCCAAAAGTAGGGAACGTTTCCCGACTTGGGATATTGCGTCATACTAAACTCATGCGATAATTCAAAAGTGCTCAAAACGGAGAACAAAAAAAAGCCACACAAAAAAATTTATATTTTATAAAATTGTTGTGGGTTCTCAGAAGCAAAAACCCATTTAAAATGTTGTTCGCAAAAGGGGAACTACAATTATGGAGAGAGCTATTTACAAATTACTCGTGCGTATGTGTGTGTGTGTGATTGTGTGTGTGTGTGCTGTCATTACATTTTTTAATTTATGGAAGTTGTTATGTCAGTATTATTGTTAGTTCCGAGATCCGTGACTTGCGTACCGAGACAATTGATTTATATTATGTGGCTACAATTACTACAAGTGGCAGACATAGACCAATTGACTTATTATGTGGCTACGATTACTACAAGTGGCAGTGGTTGACCAAAGTGTGGCATGCACCCTGGGGTTCCTTGCAAAAATTCAATCAAAAGCAATAACGATTTATTTTTGCAGTTAATTTTATAAAATTGCCCAGCTGCAGACAATTCATATTGCAAGAAATTATTATCGAGCAAAGACAGCAGAATTGCCTATTGAATGGTTTGGGGATAGATTAAAGATAAATATTGATATTGATATTTATATTATTATTAGGTGTAAGTGTAGGTGTAAAGGCATAATTATAGGTAGTTAGTATATATATGTACATACATAGATCCAAGATACAAATTACGGTTTACAAAATACTAGTTACAAGTTACAGTTACAGTTAGCATTGTGTCATTTGGTGTTGTTCAAAAGTAATTGGTTGCCCGTTGCAAGGATTCATTTTGTGGTTACTTGTGATGGGTTCTTCAGTGACGGAGTGTTGGGAGAGGGGCAAGGGTGTGTGTCTGTGGGGGGGTGGGTAGGGGGGGGTTGTGAGCAAAGGTGTGTGACTGTGTATAATAAAATAATTGTATAAATATTGTATTTAAGTATATAGAACAGGAGCTGTTAAGCATAGTATATGTATAGTAGTATATAGTATATAAAGTATTGTTATTGGTATTAGTATTGGTATTGGTATTGGTATTAGTATTGGTAAGTGAGTAGTGTTGGTTAGTATATATGTAAGTTATACTGTTTATGTATTTTGCATTTTGTTTTTTGGCATACATTGAATTTCGTTGAACAGTGTGATATTTGTTACTCTTTTGGACTTATCGAAATTTCAAAATAAAAACAATAAACATCTCGAAACTGACTGACAAAACATTAAAAACTCTGATTTGCCGTGTTTTTTTTTCATTCTTTTCTTTTCTTTATTTATTTACTTTTTTTTTGTTTTTTTTTTTTGGTTTTTTTGTTGACTTGAGTTGAGTTGAGCTTAACAGGTTCTCATTGCTGATTGATTCATTGCTGATTTGATTCAGTGTGGATCAGCTGCTGATTCTACGATTCTACGATATGAGGATTAGGGGAAAGAATTGCTCGATTGCCAACATATATGCTGCCTGTCCGTTTGCTTTGGTAATTGAGTATATTTATTTTTGGTTTTGGTTTTCGTTTTGCTTTTACGTTTTGTTAACCAAATTTAATACAAATAATTTACACACACAAACACGCACACACACACACACACACAAAACATTGAAATTAGCATTTTGTGAGAAGAAGAGAGTTTAGGGTGTGGTGGGTGGCTGGGTGGTTGGTTGGCTGGGGGAGGGGGGGGGGGGAGGATGCCAAAAAGGATCTTGTGGATAGTTAGTGGGTTTATTATATATTTGGTGTGATGGTGTTTGGGTTCTTCTGGCTGGTATTCAAAAATAAAGCGTTTCCATTGCAAAATTACCAGTCGCGGTCAGCGGTGGCAGGCAAAAAGAATACAGTTGCATACTTCTTGGCGTGGCGCCACTTGAACTGCTCGTATAGTATGTATTTTTAGTATTATGCTTCGAGTATATCTTAATTACGTTTATTATATTTTGTATTGTTATTATTATGATTAATATAGTTTTTTTTGGTTTGTTTTTGTTTTGGGTTCAGCTTCAGTTTGGCATTTCTTTTGATAAAAATTCTTCACATATTGTTTGCTTTCGGTTTTCTTAAGTTCTTTTTGCTTTCGATCAATTCAAAATTGCACATTTTCAACAACATCAACAACGACAACTACTTTTTGGTATTATGAATAATAATTATTGTTATTGTTATTTTGTTCATTTAGAGATATATGTATATAAATAAATAAATAAATATTTATATATATATAATATATATATATATATAGACATGTATATATATAAATATATATGTGTATGATATATATAATTGATTAGATATATAGCATACGTATATATGTACAAATATGTATATATACTTATATATATTTATATATATATGTATTTATATATATAGAGATCTGTAAGAACGAGTATATAGTACGAGTATTTGTGTAATATGCGATATGCGATATATATAAATATATATAGATATATGATAGTGGTTGCTTATCTGCATTATCCGCACGCACAGTTATCGATAGCTATCGATAGTTATAGCATCGCTTACGTTGCGCATAGAGCATTGGAAATGAAAATCAAACGAGTACATTTATCAATAATTAATATTAGGTAAATTAAAATCCAGCATCAAATATCAACAAATTAACCAATGATAACTGAAGACATTTAACATACACAGTACTTCGACAAGATTACAATGCACAATATATATTAAGTTTACAGTTAACAGTTAAGGCATTTAGAATAGTGGTATGATTATTTAGTGTTCAATATTTTGGTATAGATATGAGTTAATGTTATTGTTATTGTTGGATAATAACGCATACGATTTAACATACACATACACATACACATACACATACACATACACATACACATACACATACATATACACATACACATACACATACACATACACATACACATCCACATACATTTACATATACACATACACATACACATACACATACACATACACATACACATACACATACACATACACATACACATACACATACACATACACATACACATACACATACACATACACATACACATACACATACACATACACATACACATACACATACACATACACATACACATACACATACACATACACATACACATACACATACACATACACATACACATACACATACACATACACATACACATACACATACATATACACATAAACATACACATGCATATACACATACACATACACATACATATACACATACATTTACACATACACATACACATACATATACACATATATTAACACATACACATACACATACACATACACATACACATACACATACACATACACATACACATACACATACACATACACATACACATACATATACACATACACATACACATACACATACACATACACATCCACATACATTTACATATACACATACACATACGCATACACATACACATACACATACACATACACATACACATACACATACACATACACATACACATACACATACACATACACATACACATACACATACATATACACATACACATACACATACACATACACATACACATACACATACTCATACACATACACATACACATACACATACACATTCACATACACATACACATACACATACACATACACATACACATACACATACACATACACATACACATACACATACACATACACATACACATACACATACACATACATATACACATAAACATACACATGCATATACACATACACATACACATACATATACACATACATTTACACATACACATACACATACATATACACATATATTAACACATACACAAGTACATACACATACACGTACGTAGTTATCGGTTATCGATTAATTCTAGTACATACCACATGTGAAGCATGCGCTGCGAAAAATGCAGCTGGAGTCCTATTTTTAGCATTCGATAGCTGCAGAAGTTTGTATCATTCCATATAACTCAGACACGATATTTGTATGCATGTGTGTATGTATGTATGAAGGATGTCGGATCTTATATGTATGCGTGTATATGATACATGTAGATATATGCTACATGTATAAGCTGCTTAATCGATAGGTTAAATTTAGACTTGATATATATATATAGATAAGATACGTAGGTGTAGTTACATATATCATACATACATATGCCGTGTGATTTAATTGATTATTGTATGCGTTACGAATACGAATACGAATATGGATACGGATACGAATACGAGTACGGCTATGAATACGGTTATGGTTAAGATAATTTATCTGCCGTGTACACTTTACGCTACTCAAAGCGTCGATAACGAACAGAAAAGGAACATAAAAGAGGCTTCAATTCTTTCATACGATACGGATTACGATTATACTTAGATACTCTGGTTGGTTAGACACGTGCAATTTGCTCTTAACTACGAAAGGACAACGGAACTAAGAAGAAGAAGAAGAAGAAGATGTCGAAAACAAAGGAATAACAAAATACGCAACAGAAAATCTGTAGACTGCAGTCAGGATATATACTAAACAAAATTGCAAAGCATTTCGCTTCTCGTCTTTCTTTCATTACTGTCTTTAATATTCAATTTTTCTTTTGTTTTTTTTTTGTTATTTGTTTTTCGATTTGGTCGAGGCCTTTAGCCAACTGCTATATAGGTGTGCACTAGTGGGGTTAGGCGGAGTTTTGGATGGTGGTTCAGTGTAAAGTTCTTGAATGGAAAACTCATAACCAAATATAAAAGAGAAACTCAACAAAACAGAAACAAAAAACCTGAAACCAATTTTGGGCATCATAATTATGGTTCGTTTATAACTATTAATAATCAAAACTTAAAACAACTTTCTTTTTTTTTGCAAGAAAAGGCAGACAGAGAGAGAGAAAACGAGAGAGAGAGAGAGAGAGGTACAGAGAGTGGGGCAATGATCCCTGTTGAGTTTTGCTGAATTTCAAGTTGCTTTAATGTGTTTTGTCTTATTGTTGTGTTTATAATTTTATCTATATTTTTGGGTTTTTTTTTTTTTGTTTTGTTTTTTTTGGCAAAATATTTACACAGAACAACATATACGCGGCAATAGAGCTATTTAGGGGCTAATGCTGTTTGTGAATCGATTTGTTGGACTTGCAGTCATACTTATCGCAGCTTTTATTCTTGTTATATGTATAATGTAAATTGTACTTTTGATGGTTTCACTTAGTTGATACGCATAAATAGTCATCGTTATTGATATATGTGGAAAATTATATAGTTTATGTATGTAATAGAAATTAAATGAAAAGAAACTCCGCTGATTTTGCTTGTTTTTTGTTTGTTTTCTTTTTTTTTTTTTGGGCCAGTTATCAATACATATGTTTGCTTTATAAATATGAATATAACATATTCATATTGTTCAGTTATCATCATTCAATGGAGGTACGCGCAACACATTACTATACTTTTACATAGTAGCTTAGTACAGATACTTGGGTGTGTGTGTGTGTTTGTGTGTGTGGCTTTGTGTCTATTGCATATAATGGAGACATATATATATATATACCATATATTATAGAGAGAGAGAGAGAGAGAGAGAGATAGAGAGTTAGAGATATAGGCAGTCAGAGTCGGTGATGAGAGGTTCCTGACTTGGCTGGTTTGCTCTCATAATTATAGGCATGTAGTTTGTATTAAATTTGATTATTATCGGTTTTTAATTTAATTATATTCAGTTATAAATGTGTTGCATATTTATTGAATCATTATTTTTAAATGGTTTTTGTTGAGGTTTACATTTTATGATCTTTGATTTTTCGTAGACAGCATATTTTTGGTAGCAGGCGAGCAATCAGTTATCCTTATCGTTGGTTTCTCACGGAAAATGTTGCTTTTGATAAAATATCGATTTATGTTTACGCTTCAATGAATTGCAAAGAATTTGCATCCCCTGTTTATTTATTTACATTTTCTGTATTTCTGTTTTCATTATCTGTTTTCTGTTTTAATCGCATGTGTTGATCGCGCTCATGTTTTCCGACTATAAAAAAGAAACTCAAAAACCAAATGAGAGAGAAGCGACAAAGCTAAAAAACGAATCGAAAATAAAATGCAAAATATAACTCAAATGTTTGCCTCATTTAGCGTTGGGTAAACGGTCGATCGGCAGTTCAAAAACATAATTTAAATACAAAACGATAACTATTTGAAAATTGCAGCTAATAATATCTGAACTACAATATTTGCAATTATTTACTTAATTATGAAAATAAACGCATTTGTAGAGTGTGATAAACAGTTGGAAAGAGAGATAGAAATTGAGATAGAGAGAAACAGATGGATAGTTAAAGACAGAGAGAGAGAGAGAGAGAACGAGAGAGAGAGAGATTGAGGAGAGAGATAGAGGTAGAGGTAAAGTCAGAGATGAACTTTGGATAGCTGGATTGAATTTGAGGACATTTCTTGCTTTTAAAGGATAGTTAATGACTATAATTGTTTGTTTTGTAATTACCATTTTCTATCACTTTGCGTTTGGGGGGATGGCACCGCGGGCACCAACCAACCCTCTGAGTGCACGCGGTGGGCGGTGGTGGGCGTGGCACGCACACACACGCACGACGCACGCACGCAAAACAGAACAGTAGTTGCCTGAGTGTAAGATTTTGACGGTTACAGGTACAGTATGCTTTTACAGATACTCTTTACTTTTACTGTGACTGTTACTGTTACTGTTAATGTAAATGTGCTGTTGCTGTTGCTGTTGCTGCTGCTGTTAATGTAACTGTTAACTGGTTAAACAGTTGTTTTATTTGTTTTGATTGATATTTTGATGGATTTCGGTTATTTTAATTACACGCTGATGAATTTGATTATGTTTGTCATTTATCGATGCTCGATTATGGATTATTTGATTATCGATTTACGGCTATCGGTTATCAGAATTATCGTCTATCGATTTTTGATCTCGATTTTGATTCAGTCGCACAAGCTAAGGCCACTTTGTTAGTCGCCCTGTGTATTGGTTTACGTTTACGTTTACGCGATTCGCGCGTCACGTCTCGTTACGTTACTTTGCGTTACGTTGCGTTACGTCAGTTCAGTGTAGTTAATAATTGTTATACAATAGGTATATATATGGCCTATATACACATAGTACATACGAGTTATCACAGTTGATCATCGATCATTGTTTATTCTCTTATCGTTTGCTTCTCATTTTCTTGCTTTTGTTTATGTTTTTGTTTTTGTTTTTTGTTATTGCTTTTGTTATTGCTGTCCTTTGGCAGCATCTGCCCACAATTCGCTGCACTCTCAACTGTCTATCGTTGTCCTTGTGGCAATCGCTGGCTTCATCTTCAGATTCAGATGTAGTTTCTCTCTTTGGTACAGTCGTCTCTGGCTGTGGTTCTGGCTCTGGCTATGGCTCTGGGTCTGGGTCTGGCTTAGGCTCTGACTTTGGCTCTCTGGCTGGAGCGCACCTCTTGCTGACTTGTTGGCCAGTCTTGAAATTGAACTCAGGGCTTTTGCTTCTGCTTCTTCTTGCTGTTCTTCTCCCAATGCTGCTGCTGCTGCTGCTGCTTTCTCTTCTTCTACAGCGACTCCAGCTGACTGATGTGGGCGTCGCTCTCTTGTCTCATTTACTGTTACAGTTGCAGTTGCAGTATCTGTTGCAGTTGCTGTTGTTGTTGTTGTTTTTATTGTTGCATTTATATTGGTTGCACCCACATCGCGGGTCGTCATCGGCGTCGTTGACACAACTGCCGCGTTCGCATCGTTAACCAAGCTAAGAGTCGCTTCGTAGCCACTGCCGCTGTCGTTGCTGTAGTCCACCTTCATATTACCAATGGTAATTGTGGTTGTTATCATTGTGAAATTGGTTTTTATATTTTTTTTTAATATTTGCTTGGGAATTATACAAAGTATGTTTGCATATGTAAAAACTTTTGTATGTGCTGCAATTCGATTTGATTGGGTTGTGGGTTTCATGGGTCGAAAGCAATTTGTGCCCCGCCCACTATGCGTATACGTATTGTTGTACAAGTATGTGTTTTCATAAATCATAAGCCTATGTGCTGAACACCAACAAACACACACATACAGGTACACACATATACACACACACAAAGACTTAGACTTTAACGCAGATAAGAGGCATAGGCAGATAACACAAAGGATAATTTAATATCTACTATAATACAAATTTGGCAATTTTAGGTTAATTTTTTAAGAGTGTGTGTGTGTTTTTTTTTTAATAATTACAAACAACAATTCGAAACAAAAATATTATTTAAATATCAAATAATTGTGGACATTTAATACACAGCCAATCAATAATTAAAGGGGTAACAACAACGATAATGAGAAGAACACAAATCTAGACAAATAGGCATAGATCGTATACTTGATTTTGTATTTGTGTTTGTATTTGTATAAAGATTGAGAGAGAAAGAGAAAGAGAGAGAGAGAGAGCGAGAGAGCGAGAGAGAGCGAGAGAGAGAGAAGACATTTGGGTGTTTGTTTCTCTGTTTGTGTAACTTGTGTGTTTGAGTATTAAACAAGAGACATAAAGAAAAAATACATATTTATGTTATATATATATATTTATATATATTTTTTTTACATATATATAAATATGTATATAGAAAGAGAGAGAAAAATGGCCATGGTTGCCTGAATCTGATTCTGAATGGGATGGCGAATGGACAATGGTTATTAGATGGACTATGGTTATGGACAATGGACAATGGACAATGTGCAAAATGGGCAATGGGCAATGGGCAATGGGCAATGGGCAATGGGCAAGTGGTCGTCTATTAAGATGGTGGCCCGCTTTTAGGCCATACTTTTTGTATGCAGTTGTTGTTGTTGTTGCCCAACACGCGTTTTTCTTTATTTTATTTTTTTGTGTCTTTATTTTTTTTTTGCTTTTCTTGACGGTCGTTTCATTCATTTTCTAGTTTTTATGTCTGTCTTTTGTTACATTTTTGTCGTTTTCACTGCCATTTATTTAAATCCTTTTGTGAAGCATACAAATATTTTTTTGTTAATTTTTCTTGTCTCCTGCTTTGTTGAAACAGAGCAACGACGAAGTCTATGTTAAAGCTATTTTTGAGTTATATATATATATATAAATATATTTATTTGTAATTATTTTTGCAAAATTAGTTTCAATGCTTTAATCCACACGCTCACTCGCTCGCTATTTGTAATCACATCTGGCAATGTTTTGGATGATCAGAGGCATACAAGAGATCATCTTGCTATGGAGTTGATGAGTTGAAAATCGATGGGACAATTTACTTGAAAGATGGTATCGTATGGAAGACATGCAAGTTGTAGCTCAGCTTCTGCTTGAAGGTTGTTCATTTATAATTTTATTCATTTATAATGATTATTGATATTTAAATTCATATTCATATTCATATTGATCTTTGCTTTCTTGGTGTTATCATTCGTAATTTACGCTATTTTGTATAACATATGTATATTATAAGTGTCTAATAATAATTGAAAATATTATTGAACAAAAAAAAAAAAAACCATGAGAATATATATTTATTGATTTGTTATGTTTGTGTTTTTTCTTGGAGCAGAGAAATGATCGATTCTAATATGTTATATTTGAATTCTCGTTGTTCTTGTTGTGCATCGCTCAGAGTCGGATGATTTTCAATTGACGGTGATATATATATTTTTTGTTTTGTTTTGTTTTTTTTTTTATCATTATTTGTTGTTGTTTTGTTTTGTTGTTGTTAAAATTACATGGATGGTAAGTCAGAGACATGGAGTTTTCATATAGTGTAAAATACATTGACGTAAACAATTATTTTTGTATTGTATATTTTTGTTTATAAGTTTAGTTTTTTTTTTTTACGTTTACAAAAGATAGTAGTAGAAGTAGTAATAAGTAAGATAGTAGCAGATAGTAGTTACATAATTATTTTTTTTTGTTGTATATTGTTTTTTGTTTTTTTTTGGTTTTTGGATTTTTTTTATTTAGATCGTTTTGCGTTTCGATTTGAGTTTGGGTTCGAATCGAATGGAAATCGAATCAACATTTAGTTTTGAGTAAAAATAGTACGTATGGTAAAACAAGAACCAAAATATGCCGGAATAAAAATAGAGCAAGTTGATATGGATTAGTACAGTTGTTAAAATGGAAACAGTTGACACTTACCGATGATCTACTCACTTGCATAAACGCATAAACGCCTCGTAAAAACTCCATATTTTGTTGCTCTTGAGAACCCTTTTTCGCTGTTCTTTGTGCCCGACTTATATATTGCTTGACGGTGTCGGCGACCAAATGCGGCTTTAGTTTTCGCGATAGAACGCTGCAAAGAGACAATCGAAATGACAAATAGAAATGTCAGTAGACAATCAGAGAATGTTGCATTTTGCAAAGATTTAAAACTGGAGACACACAATTCTATCTACATATGTATGTAATGTATGTATGTATGTATTCTATGTATTTATGTGTATATTTATGTATGTCGTGGACAGCCTCGAGCACTCTTAAAAATGTAAACCGAATCAGGGGCCAACTGCGGCCTGGCTAATTGTCACTTGACGTGGTGCCTAAACGGAAACACTTTTGTGTACTTAGTCAAATGCCTTTGTGCTAATTGGCCGCACTCAGCGTCCACCTCCTTCCTCCCTCCCAGCACCAACCCTGCCCCACGTAGAGCACCGTTCACCCGCGGCACCCTTGCCAACAACACACACAGCATTTATGTGTTGTGTTTGTGCTCGTTCTGAAGTTCATGAAATATGCGCAAAGGCCAAACACACACACACACAGACACATGCACATGCACATGCACACACACAGCTAAGGGGATACACTGAAAAAAAGTAAGATTTCTTTAAGTAAACCAAGTACAAAATGTTAGCACAGAAACCAAAATTCTTATTTCATTAATAATGTTTTTTCCTACATTATACAAAATACTAATTCAGGTTTATATCAGATTACAGACAATTGTTTTTCAATTATCTCAATCTAAAATTCAACTCTCATTTTCTTAGCTTTATCTTGAGTTGAATTTTAATTCCCTCAATTGCCAAAGACTTTATAGGCTTTAAGTGAATTTAGTGTTGTCTTTTTGTTTAAGTGTAAAGGCCAGAAAATGTCTATGCCAATTGTGTTGTCGTGTGTCTCAGTTGTTGGCTGTTGGATGTTGGGTGTGAGGTTGAAATCGCTGGCTAATAGAAATGCCGCGCTGACGCCTTCACGCACTTGTGACAGCGTCAATTGGCAAATTTACGCCGTAGATTACGCTTATCGTTTAATTGCTCTAAGCAACAGGAACCGCACGCACACCCTCAAACAAACACTCACACAACCACACACACACACACACACACGCAAAGAGTTCGGTTTGCTTGAAGCGCATAATTTAAGTTCTACTCGCTAAGCTTTTAAGCCGTGACTAACACACCAGAGCAGAGCAGCGCAGAGCAAAGCAGTTACAACTCTGTCGCTTATTAGCCATCTTGAGTGGGGCCAACAAATGTACACACTCCGATTCCTTTGGGCCAACAGTCACGCAACCAGGCAATACACGTGTAACGTTTATGTAACACGAACATTCAGTGAGAAAAATATTTTGAAATCACGAAATGCTCAGCAGCCAACCAATGCGTAATTTTGTAAATTAACCAGACATCATTAGTCATTTGTGGCCCACTAAGAGTTACGCCTAAAAGGAGGGCGAAAGACCAAGAGAAAGAGCTGGAAAGAAAGCCAGTATCTTAAGGATAAACTATGCCTATATGCAATCGGGCATTTCATGGCATAAGCCTAGCAAAATGTGTCTGTCTATAGGAAAGTGTTAAGCTAATTGAGTTCAAAGGGATATCCGGATAAGGAGGAGTAATTCGACGTATTAATTTAACTTGATATATTATAAGTTAACTGTGCCTTATCTTGATCAAGTAGCGTAAATAATTTCTCAGTTAAAGTATCAATAAATATTTAAATTTATATTCAAAACGAAGCGAAATAAAATAATTAAATACTGCGACTCGTTTGGGTATCGTTGCTATATCTGTTTGCCGATTGCTGTTAGCAGTTGTCGTTTGCAGATTTCGATCTTTAAATAAAATTCGTTTTCAAATTAAATATGCTGGCATTTCAACCACCAAACACCAACCACAGCATCGGTAACCAAATACAAATACAAATAGGAATATAAATATATATATATATATATATAAGTATAAATATAAATACAAGCACAAACCCAAAATACGTAAAGAGGAATGAAAACATTTATCTTGATTTTCACGCTGTCAGCAACAACTCAAAAAGGCGACAGTTTGTAAAAAGGTAACAACAACAACAACAACAACAGGAATACTCGCGGTGCTTTACTGGAACAAAGTCAATTTCAAGATTTGCTGGTTTTTTTTCTCTTCTTGTTTTTCTTCTTACAGTTAAACATTTTTGTTACGCTTGCCGTCCCCAAAACGAAGAAAAAACGCACAAAACAAATCGAGAAACAAAAAAATAAATAAGAAAAACTTCTGAGTGCGGTTTGAACGAAATAATAAATTAAAATCGCGCCCCGCACAAAAGGTCAAGTAATTAAAAAAAAAAAGAAAATGTTAAAAAAAAAATGAAAACAATTCAGAACGCATTCGTGTGCCGCAAAAGGGAGACACGCCTCACAAAAATAAATTCAAAATATGCCAAGAAATGTCCGTAATGTTTATTCCTTCGTTTTGGGGTCGGAGAAAATTTGCATTTTTTTTGGTCTTTTAGTTCAGTTATTTTCCAGCGTAGATTTTCTTTCAAGTTTCAGTTCATATTCTGCCTGATAACTGGAGCCTGCAGTGCGCACCTGGCCTAAGGGAGTTGCAATCATATTTTGCGGGCTTGGAGTCAGAATTATCTGGGTATTTGCGGACGGAGACACGGAAATTACAGATAGAAACAGCAGAAAGCCTTTAACCCACTTACATGCAACATGCAATTGGGCATAAGCGAAACTTGAATATCTAATTTACACTACTCCCTCCAACTAGCCTTATAACCTATATAAAATTAGTCTCTTTCGGTTCTTTATTATTCTTTATTATTCATTCATGCATTCAAAAGGTGAGAATACAAAATAAAATTGTAAGCTCTTTTCAAGGATTGTCTTGAATGGATTATGATGGAATGGAATGGAATGGAATGGTTATGATTTGAAATAAATTTAGTTTAGAGGTGGTAATCCCCCTTGATGATGCCGAGTACAATGGAAATTGAATAAAATTGGTATTATCAGTCAGAGTGGACATCTTATTGCTGCTCTACTGTGCTGCTTAAACCAACTTCTGTTCGAGCATATCCTTAAGTATCTTATGGGCAAGGCATATCTTCTCATATATAACCTTGGATACGCCTCCTTCAGCAATAGTCGAAAATCGATATGTGCTAAAGTTATCCCCGTCCCCCATGTAGGTGATGGAGCGCTTGCGAGGACATAAGAAAATTTTTACTTTATCTCTAAAGTTGAGTTGAACCGAACCGTTCGACAAGTGGAGGACAAGCCCACAAGTTGCGCGAAACAAGGTGAGCAGATGTGGAGGCATCCGATCGCCTTTGATGATGACATGTTCGGATCCTGTCCTGTGCA
Organism: Drosophila dives; assembly: GCA_035042365.1. Lineage (NCBI taxonomy): Eukaryota > Metazoa > Arthropoda > Insecta > Diptera > Drosophilidae > Drosophila > Drosophila dives. Next base: position 1,814,393 of record JAWNLJ010000443.1, on the reverse strand, counting down.
CATTACTGGTCAAACAGGAACTCAGTAGATTCAAGTCTCTAACCATACTTTTGGGGAGTTTCTTCTTTTTCACGACGATCCCATTGCCCTCCTTGTTGATGTAATACACATAATCTTTATTGGGAAAGAGTATTAGGTTTGAGCTATCGTTGAACTTAACTCCGATGCTCTCATCGCACAGCATATAACCAAAGCCAAAGCCAAATCTCCAGTCGACCCAACTCCATACCCAGAAAAGCGGGCGGGCATCTGGATCGGGATTCGCGTTATCCGGATTGTGCTCCAATAAGAGAGGCTTGCTATTGATGAGACGGGTCAGCTGCTGATACAGACTCTTAATGTTGCGATAGTTCTTGTTGTGTCCACCCATTTTTGATGAAGCCCCAATTGGATCATGTAAACGGTAGGTGGAATTCAAGATGGTACCATCCGTCAGCGGGTTAACCCAATTGATATTCAGGATGGTTTCAATGTCCGGCTTAATCGTTAGGCAAGAAATGGGCAAGGACAACGGCACCGGCATCGCCTTAAGGAACTTAAAGTTTAACAGCTGTCCACTTGTTGGCCGATTAGCTTTGTTCAGCTGCAGCATGGCACAGACCATTTCCAAGGCCGGTTGGCTCACGAAGTCTGGCTTCCAGTATTCGCATTTCTTGATTTTCGAGTAAATCTCATCCAGTGTTTCTGAGTCGAATGGCGGCTGACCCACCAGCAACTCATACATGACGCAGCCGGTCGACCAGATGTCCACCTCAAACGAGTAACCGTTATTTTCCAAAACCTCAGGTGCCATATACGGTGGTGTGCCACACCTCAATTTTATGAGTTCACCGTTGTCATCGATACGCGTTGCAAAACCAAAGTCACCGATTTTCACCTGCAACTTTTCGTTGAGAAACAGGTTGTCCAACTTAATATCGCGATGAATGATACTATTGTCATGCAGATACTTTACACCTCGTAATATCTGGTTTAGATAATAGCGGGTCTCGAACTCCGTAAATCGTTCCCGCTGCAACTCCACCATCGAACGATTCTGGCACAGCTCCTGCACAATATAAACGTTCTGCGCATCCTCAAAGGTACTGAACATTTTGACAATATTTGGATGATTTAGGCTGCGAAGAATGGGTATTTCCTGGGAAATCCACTTTGCTGCTCGAAGTTTTTTTATTGTCTTAATGGGCATGAATTTCACTGCGACCAACTTGCTTGTCTGCACATCCTTCATCTTGTAGCATTTGCCATAGGTACCCCCTCCCAAAAATCCCCTTTGTTTGTAAGTCTTATTTTGACCGGCGTCGAACAGATAATCGGGAATAACTGGGTTTGGGTTTTCGGATGATGCATCCATTTTTATTTTATATATTTATTGCTTATTGCTTAAGAAACAAGCAAAAACCAAGCTGCTCAAGTTACTGACGAAACGCGGAGAAACAGTTTGTTTTATTTAAATGCTTTTCGTGTTTTTGGTCAGCATTAAAATACACACGAAACGAAATTGTAAAAAAAAATTGTTTTGGTTGACACTTTTGTCAAGTAATTTCGATAGAGATGATAGTTGATTTCAAATGTATTTTTTTATTTATGGAGATGGTAGTTGGGGTATCGATTGCAATATTGATACTCCTGTTATTAAATATTAATAATTTATTAAATAAAATTAAATATTGCCAACAACAATGAAATGTATCATAACCCAAAGACACAAAGGATCGGCTACACTGACACGAAACGAAATTGTAAAATAATTGTTTTGGTTGACACTTTAGTCAAGTAATTTCGATAGAGATGACAGTTGATTTCAAATGTATTTTTTTATTTATGGAGATGGTAGTTGGGGTATCGATTGCAATATTGATACTCCTGTTATTAAATATTAAATATTTATTAAATAAAATTAAATATTGCCAACAACAATGAAATGTATCATAATCCAAAGACACAAAGGATCGGCTACACTGACAGAAAATTCAAGTCCGAATTATCCACGCTTTGTTATATGTGGATTATCAGAAACTAAAATTGGATATGATTAGTCAACATAAAATCCAAATAACCCGCATAAGCCAACTTCTCATGGATGATGTTATCTAAAAGTACAAAATTTGCAGCTCCAAATAAAATAAGACAAATTAACAAAATCATAAAAACTAACATTAATTGACAAACTCATTTTAATGCATATGGTTTTTATCTCAAGAGAATTTATTCAATTTCGACTTGGGAATTTTTTAGAGTAACTTTCGACAGTTAACCACCAAAAACCTGAAAATAAAAATCACAATTTAGAGGGACGAATCGACCCTTTCAATTACATTCCTCTACAGATAATTGCTCAGGGAATAAAAAATGCACGACTTTCGTATCGAATGAATTTCTAATGAGCACAGGCATCCAGAGAATATTGCTCTATAATTACGATATTATGTTGTATAACATTTCAGATTTAATGGCTCTTAAGACACACAATACGAAACCAAAGTAAAAGAAGAAACAAAAGCCTGGCGAAGAAGAGGAAGTGCGGACAGCAGGCTAAGGCCAATTGAGGACAGCAAATTGCTCTAAAATTATGATATTATGTTGTATGACATTTCAGATTTAAAAGCGTATAATAAGCTCAATTAGAAGCCAAGCTACAAATAAAAAAGACAAGACTGAGTCAGATAGCAGGAAAGGGCAGCCATTGTTAATGCAAGACTGCATGGGAATATGAAACAAGTAATTGAAAGACTGCTTGGACAGACATGGAAAAAGATTAAAAGGTACAATTGAGGCAGCTAATGGCTATTTACTAACTACCAACGATAAGTGCCTAGTACCAATTCTAACATTTCCTACATTCTTTTCCATCAGGAATAATAATTTTTTACATTAAAATTATAAATACGAGTATAACATAAATTTCATGTTTTCCACTAATTTATCGAATATTCTATCGATGGAATGAAATGTATAATAATAATGGAAATGAGAAATGTAAAAAATGTGCGTGAAAATTTTACTGTTCAAAATTCAGCACAGGGTATACAAATGCAGGCGACTTATTTGGAAAGATCTACTTCAAGTCTGTTTTCCAAAAAACATACAAGATGCATTTTTAAGTATTGGTTTTTCGTTTCATAGGTATAATTTACAACTTATAACCTATATAAAAATAGTCTCTTTGGGTTCTTGATAAATAATAAAATGCGTGCTTATTGTTGTAATTTATTATTTTATAAAAATGGAAAAACGCAAAGTAAAATTTTAAGCTCGTTTCAAGGATTGTCTTGAATGGATGATGCCCCTTGATGATGCCGAGTAAATGCGTAAATCTAACTTGGACACTTCGATAGTGCAACTCTCCTAATTTAATACTTAGATTACAATGTTGGGCTCACATTAGGAGGTAAGATTTAACAGACAATAACTGCTTATTCAAAAACCAATTAGACAACCATTTTTTATTGGACGTCTTATGGTTTCGCTTATTGGGCCGAATATAACCAAATTGGCTAAGCAGAAGCGAAACACGAATTTTGCGTTCCCTTTTTAATTTTTTCCCCTTTTTTTTTGCATTTGATTTTGTCATTCCCATCCTTTGCAGTCCGGCTTGGCATTGTTATTGCTAGTAAATGGACAACTCTCTGTCACTGTCCGCTGACCCGGCTACTGCTGCTGCTGCTGTTACTCCTACTTCTAGTCTCGTCCTTTCCAGTTGCATGCCTCAGCGGTTGCCCTCAACGAAACGGAACAATTGCTTTGCTGAGGTCTCGCAGTAGTTGACTTTTTGGCTGTTTCTTAGTGCATATTTCAGTAAAATGCTTAAATACCTGAACCTTTAAGTAAGCAGATATGCGCACACACACCTACACACACACACACACACACCTACACACTAGACTACAGCAACCATGGTTTTTATTGTCTTTTGCTAGATTTTGCGCAAAGTCCCAAATGAGGACAACGCATTCCTCTCTTCTCACTCCCTACTCCACACTCACACTCAATTCCATTTAAGTGCTACACTGGCACACACACACACACACACAGAGTAAGGGAGAAAGTTAAAAGTAAATGAGAGAAAGCGAGAAAGCGAGGGCTGCTCCGAATTTAACAGCTTAAGCTGAACTATTAAATTTAATTAAAAACTGAGGATTATTTTTCTCATTAAGCATACCTCAAATATTTGTATTCAAATTCGCCATTTCGAAAATAAAGTATAAAATTAAACAAAATGTTGCTGAGTTTATGTTGTTCAATGGTAAAGTTGCCAAGGACATTTTATTTAGGTATACCAAATAATAAATGAAAACAATAACTAAACAATAAATAATAATATGTTGCCAGTTGCAATTTATTAATTAAATTGAGCACAATATGTAATTAATTTATAATTGTTCGCTTTGCCCTCGCAGAGCACTTGCTTAGGTCTTCGTGCCACATTCCACATGGGCGACACATGAAAGTTATTACACTTATTATATGAAGAAAATAATTTTATGTGCGTATGCGTGTGTCTCCCTCTAACTCTATCTGTCTCTCTCTCTCTTTCGCTGAACGCTCCAAGTTCTGTTGTTGGCAGCAGCAGCAGCAGAAAAAAAAAAGAAAAAAATTAAAAGCAAAGACTTCATCTGTGTGCGGCTTGCAGCATGTTGATAAGAGCACTCAGGCTGCTGTGTGTGCGACACGTGCAAACGAGTGTGTGTGTGTGTGTGTGTGTGTACATGTTTGAATTATGCGCCATACTATATTACGTAATAATGAGTAATAATGATTGCACACACACACAACTTTATTGATTTCCCACTTTAATGCAAACTACTCGACTCATCCTTATTTTCCTCCTCCAACCCTCCTCCTTGACTGCCTTATCCCCCACCCACCGTCACCATCTAATGTCTAGTTAAAAATTTAAACACCAAATAATTTTTATAATTTTGACCTTATTATAATCTTTATATAGACATGTCCCAGGAATCAGTTGTGGTTCCAGTAATTCAATGCTTATCATTTATCCAGTGCAGACGAAGTTCTAAATGAAGATTTCCGAATTCTTTTATATATTATTCCTTAAACTATATCTTAATTTTTATTTGATTGACTTGTCTAGATGAATACAGAAATCAAATCGGGGTTCATCAGTTCTAGGAATGCTACTTAATTTAAATTTTTCCTTATTCCGAAACTTAGTTGATCGCTTCGTATTTTATCATTTGAAAAAAAGCAATAAAAAACCCACTTCTCAGTTCTCAGCTGTGAGCCGTTTGTGCTCATCTGTAACCCACTGGTTGACACTCTGACACTCACACCACTGCCTCCTCACTCCTCCTCCTCCTCCTCCCCATTGCATCTCGCTGTTGCGTTGTCGACATTGTGCAAATGCTGCCCCATTTGTCAGCTGGCACAAATTTGCATAAGCGGTCGGATGACTTATGGTTGTAGTGCCCCTCCCCATGCCAACCCTTCTCAGCTCTCTTTTTTGCCACAAAATGCAAACTTGGCCCCCTTGTCACCGCCTAATCTCACGATCCAAAAATTTTTCTCGTTGAAATTAGCTGTAAAATGCCAGCAGCAGCAGCAGCAGCAGCAGAAGTAGCAGCAGAGGCCGCTAAAGGCGACGGAAATGACATAGAAATGAAACAGAGTAGAGAAACAATGCAAACTACGAGTAATATGTACACAGAGAATGGGTTGAGCCGCAGCCACAGAGGAGAGCAGCAGAGCAGCAGAGCAGCAGAGGAGCAGGGGAACAGAGAGAAGGGCCCGAGCCAGAGACGAGTCGAGTCGAGTCGAGTCAAGTCGGCTTGGACTTGATTCTGGCATGAGCGATTGAGACACAGTTGGTGGAAACGTGAGCTGGCCGATTATAATATGCCACCAGGCAGCTGGCAAGACGAGCCAAGGGAGCCAAGGGAGCCAAGCGATCCAAAGGAGGCGGCCTGCAATCGTTCCACACAGCGATTCACAATGATGCAGAGTGGCACAAGTTTTAAGCTGACCCATAAGCTCGTTTATATATATATATATATATTTATATAGATATATATATATAGCAAACGAAATCCGTCGTCACGTTTAAAGTATAAAATTAATTCTGAGTTTAAAAGATACATATCAAAAAGTAAGAATGTTTATCTCAGATCCTTAACTGTACTTTAAAGTTAAAGCATGAAGTTTTACCTGGAGAGGTAATGACTAGTCTGATAATACTAATCAATAATATATATTTCTAATGAGCGCGGAGATGTCTTAACACCAATATTATAACAATATGTTTATATATTTCTATAAAAAGCGTAAAATTAGATTAGGATAGATTATTGAGACAAAAATTAAAAATATTTAAATGCAAAAAGCTGATAATTGTTGATGGCAAACGGAAAATGAGAATAGACCAAGCCAAAAAATCTGCATACCCCAAAGCGGTGCATGCAACACCCCGTGTCTTTTCGAGTAAGAAAATTGCTTTACAAATCGCGTCAGATGTTCGCGTGTTGCCCTTTTCGCCTCTGCCTGCATCCTTTCTTATTTTCACACAACTGAGCCCCCCCCCCCCCCCACCACCTCTCTACTGCTATTACCCCCGCACCTTAGCACGAATACGTACACAAATATGGTTCAGGTCTAGTGATGATAAACAAAGCAAAAAAAAAAAACTTTAATGGCTCCAAAAAAAAAAACAAGGAAAAAATATGAAACGAACGACGCAAAGAGCCATAAAATAAAATAAAATAAAATAAAATAACATAAAGCATGGCATGTAAAAGATAGCTAGAAAGAAAGAGCCAGCAACACGCACACCCAGTCACACACACGCACGCTTAAAGGATGACCAAGATGAAGATATTTGGAAAATAGCGTCATCAACATCACGAATGGAGTGGAAAGAAGGAAAGATGAGAAGATGAGAAGATGGGGCTGAAGCACAATGTGTACAGGAGCGAATTCAGCTGCTTGTCGTCATTGTCGTCGTCATTATAAGCATAATCTTTAATAAACGAGTGCGCGCCTGGGAGCAGAGCTGTCCCAGCAGGGAGGGGGCTGTGAAACGGCGTGCAATGGTCCAGTTTGCCGCGGGCAGCGTTGCTGCAGCGTCCGCAAATGGTCGATGAGCCAACCAGACGAGCATAGCAGAAATTCTTATGTAAATACACTGGAAATAATATATGCACAGTTATACGCTTGAATTTATTGTATGCTCATATTTTGTATTCTTTTTACAAAACAATTTTCATACGCAATTTGTGGAAATATTTTGTAGATAAATATAAAAAGTATTTTTGTGTTTTATTTTAGATATTGATTTTGGTTGAGTGTAGGTGGGTGAATGGAGGGATGGATGAAATAGCTAGCGTTGAGCAACACTGATGGTTTTTCAAGTGAACGAACTTTTAAATTAATTTAGACAGAAGCAGCGCAGCTCTTTAAACTTCTCGCGTCTCGAGCTGGCAACTTGGGAACTTCTGGCTGCGTTTGGTACTTTACCCAGTCTTAAGGGGTTTTCAGCCTGTTTGCTTGGCCATAGCGCAGCGCACAGGAGCTGAGGAGAGCAGAGTGAAGGACGTTCCATAATGTGTCTACCCAACTCAGCTGCAAGTCTCTGGGCGACGTTTGTTGGCTAAAGGAAACGTAATGTACACTAAATGGATATTTAATTACACTTTGCCCAGCCGGCTGCAGACCAGGCCGGGGCAGGGGCTAAACTGAGTCGAGACTTGCACCTGGCCTCGCACACAGGCTCAGGTGGAGAGCTTTTTCGCTAAATGGTGTGGGCATTCCTATTGCTAGGCAGCGACTTAACTACTTATGAAGTATGCAACAAAAAAGCTGAATCAAACTGCACATAGTGCACAGAAATGTATAATTTATTGGGTTAATGGTTTCGGTTGGTAGGTTAGTGTTGGGGTCGGGGTTGGGGTTGGTGTCGAGGTGAGGGTTGGGCTTGGGATGTTGCCAGGCATATACTAATTGAATTTGTGAGGGGCTCACATTGATTAACAAGAGTTTTGCGCCTACAATCAGAATATTGCATTTAATTCCATCCAAAAGCCATCAGGCAAACATCCTCCAAGGTACTTGGATAATCCATTTGCAAATATCCGCTGAGACTTGAGGCATAGCTAGGATATTCATTTGCCTCATGTGGCGTATACAAAATATATGGTAAATTCTCTAATCGTTGGCTAACAATTTAATTCACACCAACTGCTAGTTTATATATATATATATGTATATATATATATATGTTTATATATAAATGTGTATTTTGGTGTGGATGGAGAGACGAGAGACACATACGCCCCATGTGACTCGAGCCACCTATCATATTGAAATGGAAAACCTGCAAGTTTCGCAAACTCAAATCACAGATGAATGTTTATTTCATTAGCAATGTGTTAGGCATTTAATTAATTTGACAACTCTGGTCACAAGTTTGTCAAAATTTATGCAGATTGCTTAAAAGAAAATAAAGTTTGGACAAATGAAAGCAATCCAAAAAATACAACATTTATGAAATATATCCCTGGCGTATACTTAATTTTATTATAGCTGTTAAAGATGCCACACGGCACATTTGGCATTCGTTTAAATCAATCATCTTAACCAAACCCCAAATTTATGTCTCACATATAGGCTTTATCACGGCCAATTGAATGTAATTATGTTTGGGCTAAAACTTGGCTTGGCAGATTTAAAGCCAATTCGTGTTCTTCTCTGGCACTTTTGCCGCAGGCAGCTGCTGCTTCCACTATGGAAATGAAGTGCAAGGCTTGCAGACTTTGGTTTATGCTAAGGACTAACTACAAGTACACATGTGCAAATGGATGGGTGTGTGTGTATGTGTGTGTGTGTGACAGTTGTTGGTTGGCAAGTCGCTGCTGATTGTCAGTTGGCAGTGACTCAGGAGTCACTGGCAGCAGCCACTTTCCTGCAGAGCCACATATATATATATATATATTTACACAGATGTGTGTATTTAGACAGAGACATATGTAAGTTTGTGGATACATGCCTGCAGATAACAAACGCACACAGAGCAAGGGGCAGAGAGGGAGAGGAAGACAGGCAAAGACATGCAAAGACATGCAAATTGAGGCATTGCGCGTTGCGTTGTCTTCATTGAAAGTTTAAATTCTTTTGTTATTAATATTTGAAAAGTTCTCAGCGATCCAGCAAATTGAAGCGGTATGTTGTCTGTTGGCCGCACGAGGGTTGTATTATCAATTTCAATTTATTTATTTTGATTTATTTACTTTACTCTTTTATGCAAGCGCCTAGAACCAACTCGCACTCGAAAGATTTCTCTTGCTAAGAGAAAAAGTGCTAATTTGAAAGTTTAAAATTTAAAATTCAACCTGAAACTGAAAAACAAGCAATAATCCAAATGGACGAGCATTTTTCTTAGAACAATAACAATGTTAGTAAAAAAAAAGAAAAAAAAAGCTTTTCCTTTATGAAATATCATTATTCGACCAGCAGACCAAAGATTCTTTATTAGTTAGTCAATTTTAATTCAACATGTTCATTTCATAATTTACCATAATCTGAATTCAAAATTTTTCAAATGTGTGCTCGACATTAAAATCTCAATCCTTGCTCTTTATCATATTTGCAGTATGCATTTTTTTTATTATGAATACTTTTTACTTTTGCTTGTGATTTACACATAAACTTTTAGTACTACCCTCGATTAGTATTTGCGTATTTGTCTTCAGAGTTGCGTCGACAACTGCAGCGCATTGCGCCACCAAGTTATATGTATACACAAGTATGTGTGTGTGTCTGTGCGTGTGTGTGTGTGTGTGTGTGTATTCACATGCTTACATGTCATACAAGCATAAGAAAATATTTGCAGTATTATTTTTCTTTTTTTTTATCTACATCCACTTCTCAACTTCTATGTACTTTTGTTTGGTTTTTTTTTTTTGTTTTCTGCCTGCTGCTTACTTTCTTTTTTACTCTCCTTCTCCCTCTCTCTCTCTCTCTCTCTCTCTCAATCTCGTTGTGTTTCTTTTAGTTTTGTGTCTCTTCTTCCCCCCCTTTGGATGTTAGAGCACTTTATGCGCCAGCTACACGCGTTTGTTTTGCAACTTATTTGCACACATAAATGCAGATGTATGTTTGAGAAAAGGAGTTGCAGAAGAGCCAAATTTGCATAGAAAAAGCATTAGGAGTCAGCTGCAGCTTAAAGCCAGCTTTACAGTTAATTAAGGTAGAAGGCAAAATATTTGCAGTTGCACAAGTTTAGTAAACACATTTTTCAAGAATTTTGATGAGTTTTCAAGCCTTTAAAGAGTTTTAAATTGAACTAATCACAATTAAATCCAATTTTATTACATATCAAAATAAGTTTTGATAGACACGTAGCACTTGCAATTAGGGTATCTCAAAGTCGGACCCTCTTACAAGTTAGTTTGGTCGATTTCTGGGGCCTGTGTCAAATTTGCGTTGCTGATTGGCATTTAGCGATAAGCGGAATGGAAACACTAGCTGCTTCTGAACACGAACGAGCCAATATCTCAATAAGGGCCAAGACGAGAATGCGAAATGACAAAAAGAATGAGCGGAAAAGGCGCAGAAAGTGGCATCCATTTTATGAAGTATGCAAAACATTTTTGCCATCTGCTGGCCGACGGCAAAGTTGCTCGATTCTATTTACATTGTATGCATATTTAAGCCCATTTCATTTGGCTTTCAATTTGTTGGGCAAATAGCAAAAGCAGCGCTGCAAGCTGCAGGCCAGGCTCAAACACACGCAGAAAGATGGAGAGCATCACAGTTGAAGTCCCAACTCAAATCTAATAATATTTTTGAAATGTGTCTATGCATATGAAATACAATTAACAAATTGTTTGGCAGCCAACTCCACTCCCTTCTACCCCTTCCATCCCCATTTAACTCTATTACAAAACAAAGTGAAAAGTAAGTTTGCCAAAGTTGCGAAATATTAGAAAACCAAAAAAAAGGGAAGCTGCGCTAAAAAAGGGTAACAGAAAAGACTAAAAGTTTGTCAAACACTGTGTGTGTGTGTGTGTGTATTTATATAAGTGTGTTAGTTGACAAAAGTTAACAAAGCTAAAAAGTGCGCGAAATTGCAAAATTAAATATAAAGTAAAAACAGATTAAAGTGTGTAAAACAAATCAAATGTTGAATTAAATATCTGTGTTTTATTTATAAGAAATAATGAAATAATAATAAACAATTATCAAAACTTGAATTTTATATAATTATAATTCAATTGGATTTATATGAAGGTATTTTAAGAATGCACTAAAAGTAATATATAAAAGTAAATTGGCAAGCCAAATACTGTACAAATGAAATTGTTTAAGTGTATGCTGGTATACACACCTATACTCACACACACACATTCACACTCGGACTACATGTTGGTCTGGTGGTGTCTACCCATGTGCATTGGGTAAGCCATTTGTTATTGTGCGCTCGGACATTTTGTAAAATTTATTACATTGCACCGACAAGTTTCGCGTGTTTCGTTTCATGGGCCTACACTTCACTTAACAGCTGGCGGAGGAGGAGGAGGAGGAGGAGGAGGAGGAGGAGGCACATGAGCAACCTGACCACCACTCAATCAGTCAAGCCGCCCACGCACCACCAACAACAGCACACCATAACCACCATTACTCACCACCGGCCCCAATGCACTCTTTGGCCGTGAGCCAAGTGCAACTTTTTGCACCTAAGAAATTGTGCAACGTACCGCAGGCCACCATTTTTAATAAGTGCCGCCCAAAAAGTTGGCATCGGCGTTGACAAGCCAAAATGCCAAAATGTCGCGCCTTAAAACGAAAACATCGACATCGACATCGGCCCAGCCCAGCCCAGCCCAGTCCGGCCCCAGCCAGGCACCACCCCACCCCCGCCCGGGCTTACCATCCGTATCTGCGGACCCGTGTGTAAGTGAAGTGCCGGGGCTTGCGGGTGTAGCGGGGGCAGCGGATTGGTTGTCGCGCCGGCTTTGCAGTCTTTTCCTTTTGATTTCACCCGCTGCTATGCAGTTTTGCCTATGCTCCGGGTGCATTGACCGCCAGAGCCGAAACACACACACACACACACACCCAGTGCACACAATCGACCCGACGGAGCCACCACAAGCCGCCCGCCCACATCACCCATCGACACCACCCGACTCAGACTAGCAGGCTGAAATCCAGGCAGTTGCGTAATATACAAAAATCGGAACACGTTAAAAGTCGAAAATGCGAGGAGGGCCTTAAAGTTGATGCCAGATATAAAAGTTAAAAGTTTAAAATTAAAAGTTAAAGTTGCAACTGACAACATATAATAAATATATATTATTTACATTTATATAATATATTATTTGTTTATATAATATAATAAATAAAAATATAATAATTACATAATTATATAAAGCATATTCAAATAATCGCAATAGTAGAACAAATCAATTGAAACTCTTCTCAAATTAATTTAATATTCTAAATATTAAATAATCATTTTACTATTTTTGTTTAAATTATCATTGTTTACGTTTAAGTTTTAATACTCTGATAATTGTATTGATTAGTTTAATTAATTATTATTATATAAATAAATTACATTCGTTTTGGATTCGTCGTTTATTAAATACAAAATTTCTATGAACTGTCGCAAGAATAACGAATGGTTTTTTATTTGATTAGATACGATTACAATAAATAACCAACAACAAAAAAATATATATATATATTTAAATTTATATGCATATATAAGAAACATTTGCGACAGTTTGTCGAGGATTTGGCATTCAGCTAAATTAAATTCAAATGATTTTTTATTTTTATTCCACACTGCATAAAAAACGAATCAAAGCAATGCTCGACTGCGAGGCAACCAATTAAATATGTAAGATATTCGAGTGAAGCACGTTTGTGGATTTTATTTACTTCGCGATTTCTCTTAATTCAGTCAAATGAATGAAGAGTGAAGAGTGAAGAACCCTAGGTGCTCCTAGGCAACTCCAACCTGCCCTGCCCACTTCCACTTCCAATTCGAATGCTTTTCGTGTGCGTTGAGACGCAAAAGTCAAAGCTTTGGGTTCAATGAATGTTGAGTGTTGCCCTGAACTTTAATGTGCACTTAAAGCTCAAGCAAACCACGATTATGGAGGAGTGCAGGAGGTAGATGGAAGATGGAATGGGATGGGGTGGATGCTAATGGTGGTTGCAGGAGCAAGAGCTATCTAAGTGGATGAGTGATAAATCTTTATCACTTATTCCACAAACAGCGCCAGCTAAATTGATTAATTGCGCAAATAAACGCGCTAGTCGACGATAGTCGAGACGCGTCTCCACTTGTCTCCATTCGTCTGCACTCAGCACTTTTCACTTCCCACCCCCCAACCCCCACTTCCCACTTGCCACTTGCCAGTACCCATTTGGGCCACAACACAAGTTGGCCACAAATCAAAGTAGACAGCCCCAACACTGCCGAAGATATGCTGACAACTCTCGTCACGTCGCCTCGTCCAACGGAAATAATTTATCAAAGTGGGCTTATATTAAATAATGACTGGATGACACCAATATAACGATTTCGAGCCCAACACAATTAGTGCCGCAGGGACGCAGCTTGTGGCCGGGGAGTAAATTAAAAAAAAAAAAACGCCAAAAATACTTGGATTATTGATGGGTCGTCGCTCTTTTGATTGTCGGTCGAGCCATAATTGAATAAACACGCTAAATTCGACAGCATCAAGGAAATAAATTGCATTTTCTTGCCAGCCAATTCAAGCAAATATTTACATTGAATCCAAGACGCCAGCAGAAATGGCCTAACCCAATTACGAGTTGTGCCCCAAAACAGAGAATAAAAAAAACATTTAACTAGCCAGGCACTAAATAAAATTATGTTTTTTAATTAATTCTGTTAAAAGTGAGGCAAACAGATTGAAATGTCCATTTTATTTTTGTTGCTTGTTTTTTATTTTTTATTCTTTTCTTCTTTTTTTTTGGGTCTGTTTTGGAGCTTAGCAAAAGTTAAGCTGCCAAATTTGAGGTCTTCTAAGATAATTACCTAAAGCGGTAACTCGTCACTAGAATGGCTCAAAAGGGGCTTAGGCTTATAGTACTTATTACGTTTGCAACCCCCCTCCCCCCAACTCCCCCTCACCGTTCCTTCAACGAATGAATCCTTCCGCATCACTCTCAGTTCATCTATGGCTGTGCACATCAGCTTGAAGTGCTTACACATTACTGAACGCGATTTTCATAAGCAATTGCTTTACACACGCACACACACACACACACACTCGCACACACATTTCCTTCATTATGCGTTGGCATTCAGTATAACGTCAAAGTCAATATACAGAACATTTTTGAGAGGCTTTTTCCATTCAGTCTGTTTAGTAGGTGCTATAATACAATCAACTGAATCAGACAGACGACGGCGAAATGTGGCCACATTAAACAGGTGAGTGTTGACACATCCACACACAGTCACTCACTGCCACACACACACCAACACACACGCAAACAAAACGTGAGTTGGTCGCATTATGCAAAAAAAAAGAAAAAAAAAAAAAAACTTTTTAAAAGTCAGGCAGAAAAATGTTTTTTAAACGCTAAATTACTTTTGAATGGCAGCTGGGCGAACGGCTGAGCGTTGTTAGAGGCGTGGAGGCGTGGCAGCCACGTCACAATTTCATTTTGTGCTTCCTCATCTGCCTGCAAGCCCAAACCCAACCAAGACCACCCACCCACTCCAAACACACGTCTCTAGTCGCCCCGCCCCTTAACGCTCCTGTCTGTTTGTATATGCGTGTGTGTGTGTGGAGGGGGAGGCAAATTTTTAGCGTTACGTCTGAAGAGCGGAAATGCTTATCCCAACACTTGAGCATCACGTGCTGCCAACGCGACGTCGACTGCGCTGTGCTCTGCCAGCTAGCAAAAAATAAAAGAAACAAATACAAAAATAAAATATTTGTAAAAAAAAATAAGGTAAAATGGTGCGAAACCAAATCGGAGATGCTCTCTCTCCTGGCGCTAAAAGACAACACTAATCACAATTGCAGCAACTTGGTTAATTTGTAAAGATAAATCAGTTGCAAAAAGATATATGTAAATTTCCCAAAGTGTGTGTCAAATATCTCTTTGACAGCCGCTGGGCGAGTGTTGGTCAATGGTTTGTTGCTGTGCTCCGGCTTGAAAATCTTGGACTTGCTAATCCAGTTGGATGTCGCCAAGTGTTTGTAAAAGCCAAAATACCCGCAGCGGTAAGCAGCCTTGCCTCGCGTTGCCTAACTGTGCCACGGCGTCTCCGCGGAAAGATTTAGCCGCAAGCGTCTAAGGTCGCAGCAGTTGTGGCAGTTTCGGGTCTTTGGATGGAATAGACGCTAAGGCGGAAGGAGCAGGCTGGGTGTGGGTGGGTGGACCACGTCGTCGTCGTCGTCGTGTAGGTGTTTTGAATGTTTAGCTCAAGTGGCTTTTTAAAACACATTCTATGCTAATTAAGGGTCTGGCTTGGGGGCAAACATGGAGAGGGGTGTGCGGAATTTGGTGTTAAAAGAATGGGGGGGTGACGGCGCATAGAGTTGGTGGGAAGGGGAAAGGGAATGGGCAGGACTAAATGAGTTGTCGTCGGAGCCGTCGTTGATGCCGTTGTTTGCCTTTGATAAGCAAAGATTGCTGTTGCCAGCCAATGTCATCAATGGGAGGCAGTTGATTACAGGGTTTTTCTTGTAGCTGTTGTTGTTGTTGTTGTTGTTGCTGTTGCTGATTGTGGCCTCGCTCATTGCGTAATCCTTAAAGTTGAATTCCTGTTTACAAGCTGTCATCGAGAATCAGCCAGGCCCACTTAATTAACGAATTAACAAAGCCAGAAGTTTTTGTGGTTTTCTTTTTTTTTTTTTTTTAAGTGATTTTGGTTTCAGGATCAGCACCAAGAGCAGGACCTCGACACTAGGCCGACGAGCGGCGCCCAATTATTTTTGCGGCCTTGTTGTGCATAATTGAATTATTGCCATATGCAAAAGCCAAAAATAACGGATAAGGGCTAAGAACAACCAAAGCCAAATAGCCCCAAAAAAAAAACCCAGCCCAAACCGACGACGACGGCAAAGTTTTCTCTTGTGGCTTTTTTTATTTTGGCGCCTTTTGCTTGTTAAATAAATCAAAGTCGACGTAGCTTAGGCAAATGCAAAAACAAAATAAGAAAAACAATCAGAAAAAAACTGGAAAAACAGGAAAGTCAGAAAAAATGCCTAGCACAAAAAGCGGCAAACAGAAACAAAAGGCAATAAATTGAATAAGCAATTTAATTGAGAGTTTCTGTGCTGTGGCTCAAAGTTGCCATTATTAATGGAGGAGCTTTACACAAATAAGAAAAACACTAAGCAGGCAGTGTTGTGAAATGCTACAATTATCGATAAGTCAACACAGAAATGAATCAATCAACAGCTGTTTCGATAATTCAAAATGCAATAAATTGAATAAGCAATTTAATTGAGAGTTTCTGTGATGTGGCTCAAAGTTGCCATTATTAATGGAGGAGCTTTACACAAATAAGAAAAACACTAAGCAGGCAGTGTTGTGAAATGCCATAATTATCGATAAGTCAATACAGAAATGAATCAATCAACAGCTGTTTCGATAATTCCACGTGACTTTTACATTTGCTGAAATTTGTATTTCAATTGAATTAAACTTTTGCGAATCGAATTCGAGATTTCAACTAATCTGATTTATCCCGATAGATCCATCAAATTGGCTTATTGACTGTAAGAATGTGGCTTCAAATGATTCTGTTGGGTTTGTTGACTTTGGCGTTGCTCTGTGGTTCCTTGAATGTGGTGGCGCATTATTACCTAAAGCTGCTGGAGCACCTCTTCGCATACAGCTCGCGCCAATTGCAGGTGGTGCAACAATGCCAGCAGCGATGTTGCACCAAAGAAAAACCGTCGGAACAGCCCAAGCAATCGCAACCGGGCCGGAGAGCAAAGAACAACAGGGATGCACTCAATGTGAGGATGGAACAGTGCTGCGATTTCATTGCGGATGGACTGCGCCACGTCCTCGAGGATGAGGTGACAACGCGCTTTGCTGCTGCCGAGCCGCCCGCAGGCGAATGGAATCTGCTGACGCGCAACTTGCGCATCAAGAAACGTAGGCTTAATTGGCGTCTACTAATCATATGGACACTGTCAATACTCTTTCGATATGGTCTGCTGGTTCCGGTGCGACTAGTCGGCAGTTTCAGCTGTCTGCTGCTGATGGCACTGCTGACCGCCGTTCTCGGCGAGCTGCCCGAGTGGAGCTTCAAGCGTCGGCTTGTGGATCTGGTGTTGCGGCTATGCTTCCGGCTGAGCACCTGCTTCATTCCCGTCCTGAGGCGAGTTCACAACAAGCACCTGCATCCCAGCATGGGCATCACTGTGTGCAACCATACCAGCCCACTGGACGTTCTTGTGCTCATGTGCGATGTCCACTACTCCCTCACCGGGCAGCGACACGATGGAGTTTTGGGCATCATACAGCGCGCCCTGGCCAGGGTATCGTCGCATGTGTGGTTCGATCGTCGGGTGCATGAGGATCGATACACATTGACGTCGATGTTGCGCCTGCATGCGACGGATTGCGACAAGCCGCCAATTCTACTATTCCCGGAGGGGACGTGCATTAACAATACTGCTGTGATGCAGTTCAAGAAGGGCAGCTTTGCCGTCAGCGACATCATCCAGCCAATCGCCATGTACTACAATCGACGGTTTGGCGACGCCTTCTGGGATAGCACCAGGTACTCCGTGATCCGATATATCCTCATGCTGATCTCGTCGTGGGTAATTCTGTGTGATGTGTGGTACATGCCGCCAATTGAACGAAGGCGCACTGAAACCTCGATTGAGTTCGCGGAACGTGTCAAGGCGGAAATTGCGGCACAGGCTGGCATCAAAGATCTACCCTGGGATGGCAATCTCAAGCGTTGGAATCCCGTTCGCAACTGGCAGTAAAAAGTGTAACCAATCCTCAATATATTCATAAATTGAATACATCTGGATTAGATTTGGATACAGTAAATGAACCTAAGACACATTAATTGGATCAACTTTTGACTGGGCAACAAAGTTTTTGGTTTATTTATTTTTAAATTTGTTAATTTTTTACATAATTGAAATGTTTAATTAAATAAATCATTTGTCTGTGCGAGTTGGGAAGGGGATTCGGTATGCCTGTTAAACATGGAATATAAGAAGAACATTGACTGATCCCAAGGAATTCCGATGAAAGGGGCTTAGACAGAGCAGCAGAGAACTCGTTGGGTGGGTAAGGAGCGGTGGGCGGTGAGCGGTGGGATATTAAAAATAGACGTACCGTTTTGGCTGGACAATCTTTCGTTCGGTGTTGCGTATTGAGGCGTTCGGACCGTATCGTCCGAGCAGCGCACTCTGGGATTGGGAGAGGCCACCGGCAGCACCGCTGGCCGCTGTGATGGCAGCGATTCCGCTGCGCAGGGAGGTGCCTAATTCGCGATGATGGAAAGCACCGATGTGTGACTGCGACTGCACTGCATAGTCGAGCCCGGGCAGCTCCAACGATGCGATCGGATGGATGCGGGTCAGAGAAAGCGTGCTCTCCAAAACCGTGCTCAGCAGCGGTGCGCTGCGCAGGGATCTCAAACTGCCGCGGCGCGTTAACGTATCCGGCTTATACATTTAGCCACAATGCTTCACTCCCACCATGTGGGAGTGGCATGTGGCAGTGGGAGCTAATGCCCACCCCACACCTCCTCGATACAGTTATGCAAATATGTATATATATATATAAATATATATATATATTTAAATGTCTTTTCTTTTTGTTCACACGATGTAATTTGGTCGAGTTAAAGCTGCCCAGCTCTGGGCTTACCCCCGCCGATTCCCGCTTCCTCCTCGCTGGCGCTGCCGCTGCTGATGCTCCCAAATGGCTGTGTGGTATAATTGTTATAAACGCTTTGGGTTTTGTAACCGGTGCTGCCAAGTTTTATGAGCAATTATGTGGCAGAGTGTGTAAAACTGGCGGGTCACGCGACCAGTTCCGACCAGGCCGGGCCGGGTCCACCCTTACCTTCAACTCGTGACACCCGTGATTCGTGACCGAATGCGTTTTGTTTGCGCAAATGTTTGTACAAATTGCTTGTCGCCTGACATCGGCGTCCAATGGCGTCCAATGGCGTCCTTCCCTCTCTTGGCCTCTCGTCCCTTCGTCCTGGTTTGCATGTGATTTGCATGAGATTCGCTTTGTCAGATTGCGATTGAAACAGTGGTGTGGAACCGTCGATGGTGGAATGGGGAGCAGTTCAAATTCAAAGTAGTTATAGAAGGGTGTTGGGGGGGGGGGGGGTCGCTGGAGGGATTTGCAAACGCTACCTACAAATGTACAAAATGCGCTCTAAGTGGGCGATGCGAGACAGAGTTGAATACGGGTGGTGCCGGGTCTGCCGTCGATCTGGAACCACTACACTGCCATGAATGAAAGCACTATGGATGTTTCGAGTGCATTGTGAATAGCGACGAGACGTTCCCAAGTCGACAACGTGGCTAAATCCACCACCAATTGTCAATTGATTCTAAACACTGAGCAGACAGTCTGCCTAGAGCACTCGGCACTATAGACTATCCTCCATATATATATATATATGTGTGTGTGTGTGTGTGTGGTTGGTGGGTGGGTGTGTCGATACTTATATATCGTTTCGTTTTAATTACTATTCATAAATAGATGCGACATATACGAACCGAGTATATTTAAATTGAAATAAGTGTTTTTTTTTTGTTGAGAAATTCTATTGATATTTTTAATTAAAAAAAAATACATATTAATTAAATCAATAATATGAATTAATGTAATAATATAAATTGATCAAAAATCAATTAATTAAAAATTTCATTCAGCTTAAATAAATTTATTGTTTTCCTATGGCTTATGGAATAAAACTAGGAACCAAAAATATAACACTAATGTTATCGATAAGAATTGTTTTTAATTTCGATTCGTATTGCTTTTAATTTGGGGTCCAAATTGAGTTCAGTTTTCCCCAGAGTATTGTCATATTATCTTATTCATCCGAGTGTAACTATTTATATGTAATCTATTTATATTATCGATTATCGATTGGTGACACTATCGATAGCTTTAACCAGCGCTATGCTCTAGCATGAAACGAGAGTTATTTGTGTGTCTGCTTTTAGACAAGAATTCAACATATGAAACTCATCTCAAAGATAGTATTTACATATTGCATAGATTAATATTATGAGATAGATAGATAGATAGATATATATATATATTATTATAGTTAGTTATCTAGTATTATATTATATGAGCATGCTAGTTTGATTGTTGGTCTAAACTCACTTGTGTCAAGTCTAAACAAACGAAGATGACTTTGTTGATTAATTATGATGGCAATGAGGGCATTGGCTGTTCTGAGGCGGTTCTCGTTCGAATTTTATTCTGGTTCTCAGTGGTTTCTCAGTGGTTCCCAGTTGTTGTTGCTGTAGCTGCACTTGTTGGCGCTTCCACTAGGTTAACAAACCTGCAGCATGCGCCGCACTCCTCTCCGCAGACTCCTCGATCCAGTTGCAGTTGATGTTGTTGCTCTCGTTTTGTTAGATGTTTTTAGGTATTCGATCGATTAACACTGCACTACATATATATTGTATGTGTGTATGTAAGTTTTTTTTAAATATTATTATCGGATCGGTATAGCTATGATTGCTGATTGATATTATTTACAGTTAGTTTTTATGAATGCCAAAAAGCGAAGTGATCAATCGATCAACTGACTGGCTAACTGATTGAGTGGGTGACGAGTGCACTGACTTTTGATACTGATATTAAGATACTGATGCTGATACTGATACAGATACAGATACAGATATTGACTGACTGACTAGTTGACTGACTGGTTGACTGGTTGACGGGTTGACTGACCGATTGATTGACTGATTTATTGATTGATTGATTTGAACCTACTATGAAGCTGGACGAATCAAATGGGTTGCCACTGGCTGTGCTGATGCTCGCAATCGCAAAGGTTGCTGTTGCCAGCTCTGTCTCTGGCTTTAATGTCTTGCCACCGAGTCCAATCCATTTTTAGCCGTGCTGCGTCCAGCTCACTCACGCACACCTGCACACGGCACAACGCGCGTGTGTGTGTGTTGAACAACTGTTCTCTGCAGTTGGAAGAGTGTTCCAGTCACCGAAACCAAACAGAAAACAAAACAAAAAAAATATGCACACGCGTTCACTTTGGCGTCGCTACCCGACTATCGATATCGTTATCGATTGCCCAGGATTTCTCAAATATTTCCGTTGCACTGCAAATAGACAAGAGGAATACAAAAAACAGATTAGCAAAGAGTGCATATTTTTTATCGATATTTATTTTAATCGATAAATATATTCAGAAACTCTCAACATATTTCGCAAATTACATTGTGTTGATTGAATTTGATTCTGCGGTTTCAATTCTTATTCTGATTTTCTGCTTCAGTTTTCGTTTCGGGCTCAGCTTTCCTTCCATCCACCTCCCCTCCCCACCCCTCCCCGCAAACCGAACCCATCAGCATCTGCTTTTAGATTGTCACTTTTGAGTGCGTTTACGTGAGATTGATTGATGGATTTGCTTGTTTATCCATTGGACAGCAACATGGTTGGGAGCGACAAAAACACCAAAAGAACTCAAGTAAGAATGCTATAGTCGAGTGAAAATGAAAATGGATACACATAAAAACCTGCTCGCAAGCAAAAATCGTGATGTATCATAATGCCCAAGAATCAGTTAAATTTGCAGCTTGAATTGGACTCAACTTGTGTTGTATCTTGACTGTGGCACATTAAAGTTATCCCCAATCTTGCAACCAAGCTGCAAGCTTCTTCATATAGTGGCTTAATACAGTTTCCCATGTGTGTGAGTGCCTCAAATTGGTGCAATATGCTCTTACTAATTGCAGTTGAGGCATAGAATTAATTATACATTTTAAGTGTTTGCTTGCAATGCTATTTATTTTGGCTTATTTGATTTATTTAAGGGCTTAAAGCATATTTTTGTCGTTAGTTAAGCATACATTTTTCAACTATGTGCAAAGGCAAATATGCTACATGCTACATGCCGCATGCTACGTGCTGCGTGCCGCGTGCCAACATGCAACGCATCTGAAAGTCAAAGCTACTGAACCTAAACGCCGTGCTACACACACACACACACACACACACATGCACACACACATGTAGAGTGAAAGGATGCGAGTAGAAGGAGGAGCAGAAAAGAATAAGAGAGGCAAAAAAAATGAAGTGAAATTTACTTTGACATATTTTTGTGCTTAGCAAAGCAAATACTTTCATTATTTTTGCCGTTGGCATTAAATTTCGTGCATTGTGGTTGTGCCAGCCGCCGGCTATGTGCTACGTAATCACACCCACCCAAACACACACACACACTCACACACACACACATACGATAACATGGGTGAACCACTTGCCTCAGAGCTGCATTTGAGTGGCTCAAAACATTTGTGCTACACGCCCACAATAACGGCACATTGCTAAAGGGCTTTGCGTTGGATGGAGGGGGTTGGGGGGAATGGTTAAGGGGGAGAATGATAGTAGGGATATGGATGGCCAACGTGGACAGTAGCTGAATTTTGTATATATATTTATTTTTTGGTAAACGTCCCAGTGGACAGAGCGTGGACGGAGTCCAGGACACAAAGGACAGCGGAGCAGCGGTATTCAGTATTTCGATAAACGTCACTGGACAGCCCAAGCACGGATCGGGTGGTGCTTGGTGCTGTGTGGTGGGCGGTGGGTGGTGGGTGGTGGCTGATGGGTGGTGGGCGGATTGCTTCGTTCTTGTGTTACGTTAGTTGTGGAATTTGTAATTTTTGCTGAAAACAATTTTAGATGCCGGCGCTTGGGAGACTGGAACTGATTGTAGATACGACACGCTCCTTTGACTCAGCGACCCAAACAGCAGCCGAACCAACCTAACTCGCTTTCTTTGTTGTCGCTATGTAAGTGTGTGTATATATATATATATATATTTATATATTGTACATACAAGTATTGTGTTGACGCGTCTTCTTTTCCGGAGTTCATGACACAATTTCAACAGCGTTACGCTTAAATAGACGTTTATTTATGTCAAGCTATTCACATACCCTTCCACCCGCATTCCTCGCCCAGTGCCCCCAAAAAATCAGGCAAACATTTCTGGTTTCGCTGTAACTATAACAAAATATATATTCCTATGTTGACAACCGACTAAAATGTTAGCGATATTTGGCAAAACACATATTGGCTAATCACTCGAGTATTTCGCTCTTTAAAGCCATCTGCTAATCACTCGATTATTTCCTCTATTAAAGCCATCAATTAGGTAAGATCTGCTCATCCAATGAGCTAAGATTACCTTTTCCAAAACTGAATAAAAACTTTGTGTGTAAAACTATTGAAAAAGGCAAACCCATTGAAATCTAATTGTGAATGAAACTGTAATTGCGATTGGGTTGTGACTCCTCTTTCTGCGCTTCCAGCTATTATTCTGGGATTAATGGAGTCAGAATAGTCATTTGCAAAGTTTATAAAACACAAAAAAAATAAAGAGGGAAAAAATGAATAGAAAAGTGAATAGAAAAGTGAATCGCTTGAATGCATTCACAACTAATTGTTTGTCCATTCGACCTAATTTCACTTTGCCACTCGGCAAACGCGATTTGTCAAGTCAAGCGGCATCATTAGAGAACATTGTCATCAATATCCAGCAACATGATTTTATGTATGTTGCCAGCAACAACAACAACAACAACAACAACAACAACAACAACTATTGCTGTTTCTACTTCTTTTATTATGTTTCAAGATCAAGTTATTGCTTTTGCTTTTGCCGTTGTTATTATTGTTATTGTTATTGTTATTGCCCATGTTTCTCATGTTGTTGTTGTTGTTCTTGTTCTTGTTTTTGCTTTTGACTTCTTGGAGCAATATAAAAAAGGCAACCGAAAGTTTTCGTTGGCCGTAAATTTTGTGAAATAAAATGGCAATAAAACAAGCCATATTCTTGAGCTCTTGTGTTTTTCGTACATTCGGCAATTATTTGATTACTTTAGCTCGAAAATTTATTAGCTAAACAAACACTGAAGTTCACACACACGCACACACACACACACACACGCACACACACATAGACATACAATTATAGTGCGCAACTTTTGAGAGTGTTGAAACACGTTTTGATACAACACTCACTACAAATATTAGAAGGATGTGTATCTGCATAGATATATATATATATATATAGAGGGAGAGAGATATTTAGAGAGAGAGAGAGAGAGAGATAGAGCTACTCTTTGCAAATATTAAAATAATTAAATTTTATTCTTCGTATTTAATTGTTTGGATGGTTATTTGCAACACTCATGCTCTATTTGCCTAATCTTTATCGCTGCCATCTACACATACACACACATGTACACACACACATACACACACACGTAGACACACACACACACACAACACACACATGAGCGCTTAAGAGTAGGCTATAAAAAGCCACTCAATTGTAAACTGTAATCTGTAGTCTCGTTTCTTGAGTTCTAGTTAATAAATTATTAAATAATAATGTTTAATTAATGTCAACAAATTTAAATTAAGTATGTAAAATATAGATATATTTATGATATAGATGATATGTAGATTTGTATGTATATATTTAAATTCTTCCTTGGCATTTATGTATTTCCAGAATGTAAATATATTTTTCGATGCCGTCAAAATTTCTGTTTGCCGAATAAAATAAAAATAAAAATAATAAAAAATAAAAATTGTACACAAGAATATATATTACATATATATTTATATTTTTTGTGTTTATTTTTGTTGTTGTTTATTTTGCCTGTGCTGAAACTGTACTGATTTAAACAAGGTAAATAGATGCTGGTGATTGATGATGCCTGAGATGGACAGATGTTATATGTATATATATATATATATACATATATATCTGTTGAGTACATAATGATAAGGCATATTAGCAGCTGGTTAATTTATTATTTGTGTCCACAGAATCGGCTTTAAGATTAAGTCAGCAACGTTGAGGATTAGCCTGTCATTGCAAGTGCGGGAATATTTTGAGATTGGAGGTGGAATCTAAGCTTTCGGGAATTGGAATTGTCAATATGTTAAAAATGCTGAAGGACATTGGAGGCAAATCGAGAGAACGTTGATAATGCGTTTTCAATGGGCATATTCGTTTAACATATTAAAATACAATTTGGCAGTTTTAAGAGCTAAGCTGGAAAACGGCTGTCACAAAAATCAAAAGCATTTTCAATCCTTTTCGATGCTCGACGATGGCGCTGGGGGCCAAAGCAGATTAGGCTCAGGCAAATCATCAACACATCATCAAGGACAAATTCAGATAAAAGCTGAGCAAGGTTGATGGTGAGTGGTAAAGGAATGGGAGGAAGGAGGGGCCTAGAGTGGAAGGATGTTCAAGAAATAGGAAACGCTTGAAATAGCCAGCGAATTGCCTGTTAAGACACAGCCACGCCGAATTGAATCAATAAAATTCAAATTAGTTTTGGGTAATCATTGTTGAGAGCCTCAACTTCGTATTCTCTCTCTCTCTCGCTCTCTCGCTCTCTCTCTCTCTCTCTCTCTCGTGCGACGGGGCGTTCAATCATTTATCCATTTCAGTGGCAGCCCATTGTAAAAAGGATCCAAATTGATGCCACCGCACTGTGGCACCACAGAAGTTTGGCCAAAGTGTTTGCCGGCCTAATCCACTTGAGTGTCAAGTGAAACAAAAGGCTGCCCCAAAGCACCACCCAAAGTTTCGTTGTTTGGACTCTGCTTAGATGCTTGTCTACGCAAATCAAATCAGAATCAGAATCAGAATCAAGTAATTTTGCCATGATTTCCAACGCTTGACCGCAAGCTCAATTAAATTACCAGAGACAAGATGCACAGCACACAGATGCTGCCACAAAACCGTTGTGGCAATACCCTTACTCAAGTTTAATTCCGATATTTGTCTGCAAGTCCAAATAAGCCCAACTAAATAGGCAATGTGCGAATATGTTATATAGTCGAGTTGGGCTATAACTTTCAGATGGTCTGCAATTAGAATGGTTGTATTCTAAATACATATCGAGAAAACACACACACACACACACACACAGATACTCCGGATCTACTCATAGATTAATCCGTTTGGCTTTTATCGTTGAGCTGAGCAAATTGCATTGCGCTTCATCGGGTTTGTTAACTGGGCGGAAAAGCGGAAAAAAGTTCCCAAATGGGTGCTATGGATTTGTGGCACATTAGTGAAATTCACGCTGCGAATTCTTGTTTGCCGCAACAACCCGCCCCCCGTCTCTCTCTATCCCTCTCTCTCTCTCTCTCTCAGTATTGGGAATCATCGTTCAACTCAATTCTGCGACCAGACGCTTCGTTGGGTTTTTCGGCGATTTGCATTTCCCCCAGGAAATGGGCAGTGGCAACCAGCTCCTTGCCACAATTTTTGTGCTTTTCCCCGACAGCCACGGGCTGGTTTCTGGGTCATGCTTGGCGGCTAAGGCGTTAAGTGTCTTGGATTTATTATTAGATTTGTTTCTGCCCATGTGTGTGTGTCTGTGTGTGTGTGTGTGTGTGTGCGAAAGGATGTGTGTTTTGTCTGCTTTGACGCTTGTTGTTTCTGTTGCTGTTTTGCTGTTTCGCCTGGCAAATCACAACAACTGCGTGGCAGCTTTAGTTAAAGCCTGATCTGCTCTTTCCTCCTCCACCTCTTCCTCCTCCTCCGCCTCTCCCAACACACGTCTTGCCGCCCTTTCTCGTGCTAATGTGGTTTGTTAGTTTTTGGCTGTCATTAAAAGGCTTTGCTATGGGATTTGTGTACGTGTTGAAACTAACAAAGTTTTCCATCGCACACACAAACACACAAAACCAACACACACACACACGTATTTACATACATACTCTGCTGTGCTACGTTGTGGCATTGTCCTTCTGCGTCCTTTCGTTTCATATAATAATCAATTTAGGTGAAATTTGGCAAAACAGCTTAAAGCCATAAAACGTTTCGTTTGCCCAAATGAAACCCGATTATCCACATCCAAAATAGCAGCAAATTTGTCGTCAACAAGGCAGGAATTAGCCAAGTTAGCTAGTCGGTCACTTAGTCACTTAGTCTCTGCCACTTGAAGTGTTGCAAAGCAGTCAACTATTTAATTTCAGCTCAAAGCCAAGTTATGCAATTTAAAATCATATCAAAGGGTCAATTAACCATTTAACCAACTCAAGTTGTTGGCCATCTTTTGATTTGCATCAAGCTGCCGCAAAAACTTTGACATTCACTTCAAATATGCACTTACAAAATTTGCAACAAATTTGCAAAGCCAAAACCAAAACCAAAATGAGTCGCGACTAAAAAATACCCCTCAATCAAATAGTTATCGGTTTGTAAGAGACTTGCAGTGCGTAATCCTTGTCGCAATATAGACTATATATTAATCTACTTAACCCACACGACTTTCACATTCTTTCCCAGTTGGTCTTATGCACTCTTTGGCCATTTTTGGTACAGGGTAAAGCTGCTTGTCTGTCTGCTAAATATTACTGTGAGTATTTCAAGATTTGTAATAACAAAATGGTTTTTGATGCTTCAGTAAGCCTCCCTATACATTACCTACCCCCCCCCCCCCACCATTTCCCCCCGCTGCACCTACACCAAATCGTTTCCATCCGCCTGCCATTGTGAACAGTGTCTGCGTTTTGGCAGCGCTTTATTTTTATAGTTATTACACTTTGTCTCTGTGCAATGCGATTGTTGTTGTTATTGTTGTTGTTGTTGTATGGTTTTTTTTTGTGGGCTGTCCTTATTGTGTCACGCTGACGCTTCAACTCTTGCCTCAATTCTCAGCGCTCGTCCTGATCCGCAAGCACCTTATTGTTCTCATGCCTCAGTTGTCAATTTTATTTTTGGTTTTCTTTTTCTTTTTCATTTTTGCTGTTGCTGCTGCTTTTATGTGCTCTCAGTTTTAAAAGGCTTAAGCTGTCGTTAGATTTTTGTTGTTGTCGCCCATCTGCTGCCCACCTCGCCCGCTCGCCCCTTGCCTGACCAAAGCAATATGAGTTGGCCAACATGTCTGCGTTCCTGTCAGGAGCAAAGTTGTCCCCACTCTCCGCATCGATTATACATTAAATGCGGTTGCTCTCCCAAGTGCTGCAAATGGCGACATCCCCTTATCCTAATCCCAATTTCAAAGCCCAATATTAATCTCAGTTCAACTATCCGTTTAACTTGCAATTTTAAAGTCAGAACTGTGAGTAGGAAACAAACATCAAATCATATTTAAGTAAATCTTCTGAAACTTCTGTTACATAAAAAAAAAGTATCTCAAAACCAGATGGGAATTCAAAGAATTCAAGTCGTATCCAAGTCAACTTAAAGCAGGTTCATCTCTTAGAGCCATTTAGAATATCCTTGACACAATTTGGCGGCGATCCCAGAAACCCAGATACCAAAATCCACAGCGGCAACTATTCTATGGAATGAAAAACCCTTTGCAACTTTATGGAGGGACCTAAGCGAATTAAAGATAAGGCATCAAGTGTTGCCATAAATGCGAGCAACTTGAATTTCACCCAGTTTTTGTTAACTGTGCAGGTAATCTGTTAGCCATGTCAGCGCTCCAAGAGTCCAGCATTTGAGCATTTGAGCAGAAACGCAAACACGAAGCGACAAGTTGCATCAAAAAGAGAAGTGGAATAAATAAATAAAAAAGAAATTAAAATTATGGCTGCTCCAATTTGCTCCAATTTGTCAGTTGGCAACTAAATGGATACCCTGTTTATGGCAAACACTTGATTATCATATCGAAAGATTTAGGATCATATTTAGCATTTACTTTTATGGTGACAACTATGTCTACTTGTGGCTGTGGTATGCATTTGCCAAGCTTGACTGTACCAATTTCCTAACATGTTTCTTTTTCATTTTTTACAGGGTATTAGGCATACAAAGGTAGCCTAAACAAACTGAAACTCATGCAAAATCAACACAATGAGCCCGGAAAGTCAATGGTGGCCAGTCGGACCATGGCAAAAGACCAGACCAGACCGGAGCAGACCAGACCAGACCAGACCAGAGCAGACCAAAATGAGTCTGAACTCAGCCGCACAACGTGACACTTTATGGGACCGCACTGCTCCACACCGAAGTCAAAGAAAAAGTGCAATAAACCTGTGTATGCCAGTGTGTGTGTGCGTGTGTGTGTGTGCGTGTGTATAGGGATGGGGGGGATGGGGTGGGTATAAATTGGGTATGGGAATGAAGTGGCAGTTTCGAAAAGCATATTTTGCCGTTCTCCGTTTTCTGTTCTCGTTTTGCGCCTCAGTTTCAGCTGGGTCCTCGACCCCGTCCAGCCGTCCAGTCGTCCAGTCATCCAGTCGAGCAACCTGGCGAAAGGGTTAGCCGCTCATAAAAATGTGGCCGGTGTTGGCGATAAAAATGTTTTTAAAAATGTTAAGGCCGGTTGGCCCAGAGACGAACTAACTGACAGTTAGCACAAGAGAGAGAGAGAGATAGAGAGAGAGAGAGAGAGATGGAGAGATAGAGAAGGGTAGGGGAGGGTAGGAATAAAACCATATTGTGAAGCTGCTCGTTTTGTGGTCCTTTTTATTATATTTATATATGTTTTTTTTTTTTTTGGGTGTTTTTCTTTTTTTTGTAGGGTTGACGTTTTAAGGACCTCAGGCAGATGGAGCATCGCGGTGTGTTATCGTGGCTTAGACCAGGTGTACTGGGCTGGTTGAAATATGGTCAATATAGAATATGGCATATATATATATATATAAATGAAACGGTCACATTTAAATTCATATCATATTTCATGGCTTGCAATAAGAATCGCGCTTTAATTGCTTAGGATTGCTTGCAATTGAACCAGTTCCCCTTTTGCCCCGGCAAGGACCTTTCGTGCAAAAGGCTGACACGTATAAACACACACACACACAAAGATAGGGAGAGACGCACGGCGAC
This sequence comes from Drosophila dives, assembly GCA_035042365.1. Lineage (NCBI taxonomy): Eukaryota > Metazoa > Arthropoda > Insecta > Diptera > Drosophilidae > Drosophila > Drosophila dives. The sequence continues at coordinate 1,784,362 of JAWNLJ010000443.1, read as the reverse complement.
ACTTGAGTGCAAAGGGCGGAGAAGCAATTAGCCTTCTGCTTCTGGCCATCCAATCTACCTTCGTCCACATGAGTCGGCTGATTTCAGGATTGCGTATTAACCCGTTTCGCCAGCCTTCATTTATTGCCCTTGGCCACGTATGCGTGAGAAAGTGTCTGGTTGCGCGTGTGTGTCTGGCTGTGTGTGTGTGTCTGGCTGTGTGTGTGAATTATAAACTATTGTTTACACAAAGAGGAAGTCCTTGCCCGAGTGACTGCTACATGCTTCATTAAATTATGCTTTATTAGCCTTACGGGAGTTGAATATGAAGTAGTGCCCAACCGGCCATAAAACCCAGTTCTTTCCATATGCTCAGCATAGACAGAGAGACAGAGAGAGAGAGAGAGAGGGAGACGGAGACAAAGACCTAGTGTTAGAGCGAGAGCAAAAATTCAGCTTGATTGGGGTTGCATGTGTGGCACGGGTTTGGCTGACTGTGTAGTGGGGGGGTGAAGCGGGGGTGTTTGAGCTGACTGTGTAACGAGAAATTTATGTTTTTTGTCAAGTGATAAAATTTTTCGCTTACATACGCAGTTAACAGGCGCTCGCAAAAGGCTCTCGCACATAATTTGTGGCTATAAATTGAAAATTCAATTTCTTCAAGTCTTTTCATAGAGGCAGCTAGAGAGAGAGAGCGACAGAGAGCAAGAGAGACGGAGAGAAGGGAGCAAGCTCACCTGACCAAGCCAGGCCAGCAAACCCTTTCTTGGAGGCAGATTGTCTTTTGAGAATGGGGCCAATTTACGATTTGTTTGGGTTCGCATTTTTGCGACCCTTTCGTTTTGGGCCTTTGTTTTGGCCGGGCTGAAATTTGAAGCTTGGCTCGGTTTGTTTAGGTCAAATGAAGAGCACGTGTTGTGGCCATTGTTGCTGCTGCTGCGGGCTGATAATTGGCGCCAGTGAAATGCAAATTGATCATTTTCAGCTGGCTCTCTAATTAGTCAAAGTGGCAGCTGTGAGTGAGCCCAGGGCTAAATAAACAATAACACAATGGCACGTTGACAAGATGACAAGCTGACAAGCTGGCAAGATGTCGCAAGGGGTAGCAGCTCCAAACCCCGCCTCAAGGATCTCCGGGCTGATTACCAACCGAATGGCTAAGCTGGCTCTTTAGATAAACACGCGCCCGCATCAAACACTTCCTTTGCATTTATGCAGCAATATCAAAAGGATTCTTTTTTTTTGCTGACGCAATGGCAACAGAGGCAGCAGCATCCTTTCAAGCTCAGTACATACATATGTATACATATGTATACATCCTGTTCACTGTTCACTGTTCACCTTGGACAGCTTTTCATTCTTTCTTTACATTTTTTTACTTGATTGATTTCGTTTGATTGATGCACCCCCAAAGGCATCGACAGACTCTTCAGCCATTCATGGCAACCATTCCACCTTAAGGCCAGGCCAGGCCAGGCCAGCATAGTATGGAAAAAACTGCTGACTACTAGAAATATGCACAACGTAAGTGGATACACCCTTTGTATATGCCCCAACCCCCCTCCCAACATATCTGCTGATCACAGTTATCGACAACGAGCCTTTTGCCTGCCGCCTGCCGCCTGCCGCACACTTTTTAATTAGCCCTCCCACAAGGGCAACCTTGACTGCATATGGAGGAAGGAGCGCAGGACGTGGGCTGATGGGTGATGGGCGATGTGATGTGCGATGGCAACACAAGAGATGCCGTCATAATCCAATTTGTATATTTCAAGTGATTATTGATGGCAGCAGCAGCAGCAGCAGCAGCAGGAGCAGGAGCAGGAGCAGATCGACAGTGACATTGCTCCACTAACAAGCCATAGTTTTTCGCATAATTGTGTCTTTTGAGTGGCTTTTGCTCAGGTGGGCAAACAGACAAAAGGCAAACTCAACTCTTCAGCACGAAAGCCATTTTTGAAGTATCAACGAACAGCGAACAAAAATCTCAATTTTTTTATGGATTCAGTGTCCTCGCTCAAAAGTATGCTACGAATTCTGCTCCAAATTGCAATAAGCGCATCAGACACAAATATGCAAATAAAAGTTAAATTCTAACTACTAAAAATATTTGAAACTATTAAAAATTAATACTTGGATTTTAATTTTTAAGGCAATTAATTTTTATATTCGATTACTGCCTATTTGAACCACACTCGACACCTGTTCAATAGCCACGAAATACTTCAAATTGTGTTAGGATTTCTTATTGATTCGGTAATCAGTTGGCTTTAATTAGGGCAACACTCGATTTGAGGCCAACTCTATTACCAATAATTGAAACCTAAGCGTGCCATTAGCTTTGGTTTGGCTCATAAAACCCACACACAGTCAGACACAGGCTAAGCCACAAGAGAGACAAGCAGTTCTTGATGATGATGAGATATGGATACTGAGGTGGATTTCGATGTCGATGTCGATGTCGACGTGGTTGTGGATGTGGTTGTGGATGTGGAGGATGAAGACGAAGACGAAGACGGAGGGTACACATTAGCATGTATTTTTATCATTTATATGCATGGCAGGCGGCTCATGAGAGTCAGCCTTCTGTGATGCGATTGCTTACACACACACACACACAGACAAACTGACTCCCACACACACACACATATACACACACATATGCTTTGGTACAGCTAACTGAATAAAAGTTAAAGCTCTTCAACGACTTTCAGATACGCTAACAGAATCAGTTACCTCTGCGATACTCACGTACACTCAAAGAAATTTGGTCTAATCAACTAATTGAAATCCTAAGATTTATTCCATTACGAAAATTCCACATTACCTCAAACTGATTTCGTCAGGATTGAGTGAACAATATTAATTGAAATGATTGTTGATTTAGGCACATTGTTTTGCGCTGAGTGTATTGCGGATGCAGTCTTCAAAAAAATAGCGAATATAATCTACTGCGCATGGCTACTGATTCCATATGTTGGAGCTTTAAATCATTTACGAATTGCAGTCCTGAGTCCATCCTTACGACCGCTGTTTCGCTGAACGTTGAACTCTGGTCACTCTGGGTAGTCTGGGTGGTCTGGGTACTCTGGGTAGTCTGGTCTGTGGCCAAGTCCGAGTGCTCATATTGTACGTAATAGATTTTACGCGACCATAAACATTCATAAAACATTCTTGCGCGTAACTCACATAATAATCTCGAATCTCGAATCTCGAATGTTCCATCATTAAATAATTCAGTTAATTTGATTTCGCTTGCAGGCTCAAATACACCTTCAAATTTATGGTGTGTGTGTGTATCCATATATACTATATATCCACATACATATATATATATATATATATATATATATATATATAAATATTTATGTAAGTTGTGCAAACCAATGGCTTTCATCCGATCCAATGAAATTTATTTGCAGACCATTACGAGGTGTGTTCAAAAAGTATTAGGAATTTTGAATTTTCGCGGGTTACGTATATTCGAATTTCGATTTTTTTTGTGTCGTTATGTTGCTACTCATGTCTCTCACTTATGCCGACAAGCTCGGCCATTTTGAATGTTCACTTAATTGTTGACAGCTGCTTTGCTTGCACGTGTTTTAGATCGTCTTCGATTTTTACCTATTCAAAAAAATGGATCAAAGAACCTGTATCAAATTTTGTGTGAAAAACGAAATTAAGTGCGCGGATGCATTCTGAATGTTGACTGTGGCATACGGAGAAGCTACCTTGCACCGAAGCAATGTTTAACGGTGGTACAAAATGTTCTCAGAAGGCCGAGAAGATATACGTAACCCGCGAAAATTCAAAATTCCTAATACTTTTTGAACACACCTCGTATATGAAATTATGCACAGCAAATAATCTCAAAGAGGTACCCATAATGGCAACCCCCCCACTACCCTCGTCGCACCACTTCTGCTCAGTCTTTTTACGCCAAGTAAATATGGCTTACGTCTAAAGCATTTTGTGGCTAGAAAACCAGATTAAATTGTTGCCGTTGCAGTTGCAGTTGCACATTTTATATTGGGCTTTTCTGCGCATCTTAAGCGAAAAACTTTTCATAATCGCGATAAGCTCAGCTTCAAGCTTAAAATGGCAAAATAATCATAAATTGTAATTAACTTGCATTTTAAACAGATGCAACAATTTGAAGCAGTTGCCAGCTCCAGCGAAACTCACTTGCCACACGTGTCTGCAATGTTAATTTCGCCGTATTCTTTTCAATTTGCTCAAACATCTGGCTAAGCCCCTACCCCCTTCCCCCACCAAGCAGCCACCTTCCACAAGACTTGATTGGAATGGAGTAAGCCAAGCAACCGACGCGTCCCGGTTTATATGCAGATTATCCCAAAATTGTTGACGCAGAGCGCAGTCTGTAAAAGGAGCAGCTCTCCATTTGTAAGAAAAACCCCGCCCCTCCCATCCCCTCAATCCCTGCTCCTGAGTCTTCTTGGGCAAAAGGCAAAAGTTTATGTGAGACATGCCCGAAATTCATGGAAAAGCAACTTTGGCAGCGGTTCGCATTTAAATTGTGCCCATGTGCTGCAGCTGCACCACCATGTAATGCAGCGTGTGTGGCAGTGTGGAGTGGACTGGAATTGAAAGAGTTTCGGGTTGATGTTGCACTTAGCAGACAGTGGACGGGGAAGGGGGGTGCGCGGTGCGCGGGGCAAAGGCAGGCAGGGGTTAAGTGTAGAAATAATGGCTTCGCAGTGCAAGAAAAATGGTAAACGAAAACTTTCATCTTCTCCCTTTTTATTTTTTTACTTAACTACGTGCCAGGCTGTTAAGCGAAAAATCGCAAAGTGGCAGGACATTGGCAGAGATTAGGCGGGGGTTGGGAGAGCCTTAGAAATGCTTTTGGCCCAGTTTTCCTACATGTTTGTTTGGAAATCAAATTTTCATCTTTGAATCGCGCAGCGCTGGAATGCGCTGGCTTAATTCGAGCAAAGTTTACGCCCAGCGGCCACGCCCTCTAAAATGCACATTGATCGAAGCAGGTGCCATGTGGCATGTGGCATGCCGAGCTTTGGAGGCATGTTGACAATTTTCCAGCTTTGTTTTATGCTGCGGAATTTGATTAGGTAACAATAAATCCTTTTGGCTCATTTGGCTAAAAGCTCCAGCAAAACGAGGCTAAGACCCAAGTAGCCAAAAGGGGGGGAGGACGTGGTGGCGGTGGGTGGCCAAGTGGTCGGCCCTGGCTTTGTGTGCCTTTGGTATTTGGGTCTCTGTGGTTTTTGGAGGCGGCTTACCTGAAATTAGCAAGTGAAAATATTTGTCAAAGATTTGCGCAAAATTATGCGCAGTGTTTGTGCAAAAATACACGAACCGAAACTTTTCACATTTTTAATTTAAAATTGTTCCACCAAGCTTGCACGTGTATGTGTCTATGTGTGTGTGTGTGTGTGTGCAGAAAAGTTTGCTGACTGAAAATATTTGGCAAAAAATGATGTTGCATCCATAAACTAAAGCGCAAAGCGCTTCAACATTTTGCAAATTTTCAAACTTGTTTGCCAAGTTTTGTCACACACACACACACATAGAGAACACACACACACACACACACACTTATTTACACACTAAGAGATATAATTTTTTGTGTGCTTTAGTCATGTTTTGATAAGCTATTTACATAAGCTGATGTGCGAGCAGAAACATGTTATATGAGCCAAGTTTGCGTTGTCGTCACTGTTCCCAAAAAAACATTTTGGAAGTCATAGTAAGCTGGGTCAGTAGCCCTCGGTACTGTTGTGTTTATGTATGTGTATGTGCATGTGTGTGTGTGTGTGTTTGGGACGCTCGCCAAGTCAGCAGCATAAAATACGCGATGGATTAGCGCACAACAAATGCTTCGAGTCACTCAGTCTGGTGGCCACCCACCCACTCAGTGGGTGGAGAGTTCTGATCGGTTCGGAAATTTTGGGCAAAGGGGACGGGGGTGATTTGGTTCCTGGGGCCCTTTGTATGCCATCACTCAATGGACGCTTTTAATGGCATTGGAAATGGGCCAGCAAGGGCCGATGATGACCAGGCGACGCGACGTCAACATTGTTGGTCGGCGGATGGGGGTGGATGGGGGTGGTGGTGGTGGTGGTGCTTGCCTCGTCGTGGTGTCCAATTACGTCGCATAAACAATGCGTTTTTTATGGCGCTACCGATTATGGCCTGACGACTACAACAACAACAACAACAACAACAACAACAGATAAGCAACATGATTTTTGGATGCCTCCTGCAACCAATTTCATTATGAAGCCAAAATATATAGCAGCATGTGCTGCAAAGCATGTGGCATGTATACATAATGTATACGTATGTGGCACACACACACAGACACACACACACACACATATACAGCACTGAAACGATAACGAACCGAATTTGAAAGCACTTTGTGGTGCCCAAAAAACTGTTGTTCAATTTAATCTTAATCTCATTCATTGGTCTATAATATATTTAAATTATAGCTGAAATTATACATATTATATAAGAGTGCATAAAATTATATAAATCACCTGTACAGAATTGCTAAACATATGTGAGAATTATTCAGAAATAAAAACCAATAATAATAAGGAGGCTCCATTTATTGGGGATTGAATTCAGTCTGTCAATTTCACATTGTTAGTCAAATTATTCGATATATATATATATATAGCAACAAAGAGGAGTTTTATGTTATTTAAAAAGCAAATTAATAAAAATCAAAAGTAGTAAATAAAATACTCAATTTTGCTTGCTGAAATTATATAACAATTTGGTTAATTAAATTATAAGTTAGTGCAAATGCTATTTTGGCCGTATTAACATAAATGAATATGTTGCCAAGCACTCTGAGTGTGTCTGTGTGTGTGTGCTGCTCAATCACTTTTTCATACCCAGCCAAGTCTTGTCTTTAACATAATTCAATCGTTTGGCTTAAATCGATGACGGCAAAACACAATTTTCCATTATTTTGTATTTCGCATTGGTTTTTTCTTTTGTATTTGTTGCTTTTGTCTTGTTACTTTTGCCATGATTGCAGTTTACCAAGTTGTCTCCCAAAAATAAACCATCCCCCCCACACACACACACACACACACTCACACACACACACGCTTCTTCCGCTTAGCATCTTTGGCATTGAATTTGATGTTTTGTCCATTCTCATTTCAGCTTCTGCGTTTGCCAATTGACAGTGAAAACTAACGATTCGGAAAAGTAAACGCACTGTGAGTAATATTTGTTTGTAATTTGATTTTATTGTTGCTGTTGTTGTTGTTGTTGTTGTTGCTTTTGTTGTTGCTTTTGTTGTTGCTTTTGTTGTTGCTTTTGTTGCTGCTCAAACAAAGGGAATTGCAGGCAATTGTAATTGGGGTGAGTAGCAGTTTGGCCAAAACACACATTTTTATACACATGGGTTTTTTATATCGTTATTGTTGTTTAAGCCAGTTGTTGTTGTTGTTGTTGTTTAGCCAGTGACACTCGCTACTTACTTAATGCTAATGCACTGACAATTGTTTATTTGAGCCAACTCAAGTGAGCCACTTAAATTCAGTTAATGTGCTCCGTGAAATGTTCTTCTTCTTATTGCTGTCTGTTTTTTTTTTTTTTTTTTTAGTCTCCAACAGAAGGAAAATTAATTGTCTTTCAGATTACACAGCTAAATAATCTAAATGTTCTGAATACTAGTCTCAATTCTTCCATCTCAGGTTGGATTTCAATGGAAATGATCTGAGTTGATGACTTATACATATATATATAACTTATTTATAAATGGTAATTATTAGATCTATTGTACCCCCTTCTGAGCTTATAGCTCCTCCATCAATTCCATCTGCATCTTTTCCTGGATAGAGCGATAGGGTGCGAGTTGAGGACTCCTCTTCACCTTGGCCTCTTAGTCTAAAAGGTTCTGTCAAAAGACCGAGAAGTATCCTAAGCCTATTCTTACCCATGGATATTACTTGCTTAAATCGTATATGATTATTTAGCCTGTCGGAGTCCTGGTGTCTCTTCCCATCTCCGTAGTCTCTTTGTCTTTGTCTTTCTTCGTTCCTGAGTTGCACCTGTGTTGTTCGCTTTCCTATGCCACAAAATGGTTCTGGCCCTGTTAGGGGCATCACTGCACCCATTCTATTCTGCTCTATCCCGGGACCCATCTTAGGGCAAGCCGAGTTGGTCAAGCTTGGATCGCACTTCAGGAACTACTTTTGAAGTTAATTTCGTCCCATTTATAACATTTATTGCTTTTATACTATCGGATAGGATGGCTATTTCCGCATTTAATAATTAAGGCACACACCTCAGCTTGGGATAATCTGGGGTGTGCACCCAGATGTCCGAGGGCCCAGCACTCCCAAGCCTGTTCCCTGATTGGTAATCTCTGATCCATTGGTATATCATTTTATGGTTTGCGATTTTTTAGGATGAACTTCATCTAGTGTCGTCCATTCCTTTAAACTTTGAAATAGAATTGCAAATACTTTTCTGCTAATCAGGTAATCTTTAAGTATCTCATCTGCACATACATATATCAATTTCAAGTACTCAATATTCTTTATCGGTTTTTGTTATTTTTTTTGTTTTTTCTGTTGTCGAAATTTCGTTTAACGTTGGGTAATAAATTGTTTAACGATTGTATTCATGGAAATAGAATTCAGTTAACTGCTTTTGCGGCTGCTTGAACTGCTCGCTGGCTAAATGAGAACAATGAGTAAATGGAGTAAAAATGGCAAATTCCAAAAAAAAAAAATGTATGCCAAATTTTAGCAGCGTGCAGCGTGTTTTTTTTTTTTTTGGCCAAACTACAAAACAGCCAACAAACTGTATGGGATGGAAGAAACTTGCTCTTTCTCTTTCGCTCCTACTTAGATGGTATCGCTGTCTCTGGCTGACTCACTGGCTGACTGACTCATTGACTCACTGACTCACTGATATGCAAATGATATTGTATTGTGTATGGCTATATAAAACTGATATCTGGCGCACTAATCTTAGATACAAACAATATATTCAAAAAGCGACCTAGATCCTTGCTCAACGTCGAATGAAAACAGCAGCACCCACAGCAACAACAACAGCAACAACAACAGCAACAACAACAATAACAATAGCAACAGCAACAACAATAACAACAATAACAATGAGGACTACAACTGCGATAATAATAACAATAGTAAAAGTGAATGCCAGCTCAAAGCGGAGCGGAAGGAAAGTAGTAGTGAGCGATGGCTTGTAATGTGCCCGGCTGTGTGGCAGAGACGGTTGGAAAAGAGGGGGAAACAGTTAAAGGGGAACGTGACTGACTGACTGACTGGCTGTGGTTGTGGCATAAATGATGAGGCACTCGCGGGTGCAGACGGCAAGAGAAAGAACGAGAAAGAGAAAGTCAAGTCAAGCCAAGGATTGAATGGAACTCGTTCATCGAGTGTGTCTATGTGTGTGTGTGTGTGTGGAATATTCAAAAATTACACTCGTAGTGTAACAACAAAACAATAGACAATAGACAAACAACAAACATTTGAATGGCAAATATGAAAACAAATAACTAGCCAAATATCAGTTCGAAGTGCACAGCTCAAATTCAAGTCCAAATCCAAAATGAAATGCCAACAAGAGCAAATACCAAAGGCCTATATATATATATATACATATATATATATATTTATGCATATATATTGTAAACATTTACTGTTTGGCTAACACATTGTAAATATCAAAATTGACAGAGAAGTCAGCAATTCATTTTATGTTAATATTTTTAAAGAAATTTTAATTTTGCTTGATCTGATCCAATCGAGATCTGATGGGAATACGAGGTATGTTCAAAAAGTATTAGGAATTTTGAATTTTCGCGGGTTACGTATATTCGAATTTCGATGCGTTATGAAAATTCAAAATTCCTAATACTCTTTGAACACACCTCGTAGATGCTGCACTGGTCTGGGCCAGGTTACGTGACCATCTTAACAATGTGGCGTTGCCAGGTGTCATTGGTGGTCATTCGATATGTGTTCCAAGGGCGTTGGGGAAAAGCAAGCTGAATGCAACCGCTGCCTCGTAATTTAGTGACACGTGACACGTGACACATGTAGCATGCGATAAAGGAGTTGCCACGTGAAGTTAATGGAGACAACTTGCCCCACATCACCAGGCTAATCAAATTGCAGCTGCAACAACAATGGTAAATATATCGCTAAGTGTATTATTGATTAGCCATAACAAATGCTGAAGTTGTTGTTGTTGTTTTTGCTGCTGCTGCTGCTGTCCGACAATTGCAGCATGTTGTTGCACTCTACAAAATTGTCAACGTGACAAAAAAAAAAAAAAAACGGAAAAAAACGAAGAAAAAGTAAAGCATAGAAAAAAAACTGCTGACAAGGTCGTCGATTTTCAGGGTATAACAATGCACCCCAGCAACGAAGCACCCCTCTTGACACCCCTCCCCTACCCCCTTGCTTGACAGTAATTGCTGCGAGCTTTGTTTGCGTATTTGCTGCAAATGTGACTGCAACAACTGCAACAATTGATGACGACAACGTTTTGTTATTGTTTTTGTTGTTGTTTTTGTTTTCGTTCCGTTTGGCTTATTTTATTGCGGCTTATTTGACTTTACAACGAGCCGAGCCGAGTTCACATTGCTCATTTATATTGAGACTGTACATATTTCCGCTATGTAGACCGAGTCCAGGCCAAGTTGTTGCCCCAAACCCAAACCCAAACCCAACCCCATACGACCATCCGATCACCCAACTCACCTCCCCCCCCTTTAACCCCTCACCATCCGCTGGGCTGGTAGTCATCATGCGGCGTCGACGTTCACCGCAATTTGTGTGCCTGCAGTGACCCAGTAACATGGAAAGCAGCCGCATCGACAACAACCACAACAACAACAACAACAACAAACGCCTACTCACACCATACACACACACACACACAGTCACACATAGAGTATAGTAGAATATAGTATAGTCAGTGGGCCCCATTCTCGTTCATTCCATCCTTTTGCCCATCCTTAGAGCCATCCTTATGCCTTGTGCCTTGTGCCTTGCGCCTTGTGCCGTCTTGCTCACCCTTTTAGGTCGTTGTTGAAGCGCCTTCCGCACAAATTCCTCCATTTGACCCACTTAAATGGCGTAATTTATGATTTTACAGTGTGAAATTGTTTAAAAGTGGCGCCCCCTAGCGCCGGCCTCTTGTCCTCTCTCTCTATCTCTCTCTCTCTCTCCCTCTCTTTCGCTGCCGGAGCGTTAAGTGAAGTGTGGTTAAATAGGAAACGAAAGATATGGCATAGAATTGAGGCCTACTTATATGAAGTCTCCGCAAACAACTCACACGTTCCACAAGCAAATAATTTATGCATATAAAAATATGAATTTTATTTGTAATTATTGCGCTGATTTTGAATTTTGGTGGACACAACAATTTGCGTAAATTATTTGCCATTTCAGTCTTTAACAAATGAAATAAAATAAATAAAAAATAAAATAAAATAAATATAAAATAAAAACTGATTCACAATTAAAAATATAGTTCATCATTTTGATTAAGATTTGAATTACAATTGGAATTTTTATTAAAAAAAAATATATTAATTAAATATGTTTAATATTTGAAAAATGTTTTCGATATCTGTTGATTTACTAAGTAGTTAAGAATCTGATTTATACTCGTCTTGTAAAGCTTTGACGATGAACCAAATTAATTCAGATATTTTCGCCATATTCGTTGAACTCTGCCACTCGATTTCTCACTCATTCCCTGAACATTATTAAATTATTATTATTTTTTGTACATATTTAAAGCAGCAGCTGTTGCAAACGTACCGCAGACCACACACATACACACATGAGGCACACACACACATGCATAATACACGTAATAAATATAAGTTTCTGAGTGCCATGAAAAATGTTTACAAATTAATCGGAAAACGCAGAGTTCGCCGGTGCTTGAAATGAGCAGCGTCGGCAATTTGTAGGCCATAAATTTTAAAGTGAATTAATGGCGTTTGAAATCCAAATGGCGCTAGACGATGGCGACGAGCCACAAAATTTTAATGTCGCAAGCCAGCAGTGGGGGCGTGGCGTGGCGTGTGGCATGCCTGATGGCTGATGGCTGATGGTTGGTGGTTTTCAAGGAGAATGAATTGAAATCAATTGAATTAATTATTGGCGCTAAATTGATTGAAGCAAAGCGAATTCAGCTGCTGCCGCAACCCAACATTTGCCACATACACCCCACAGACACAGCTACAGCTACAGCTACAGCCACCCCCCCTCCCTTGTGTCTTTACATTAACAAGCTGCCAACTGTTCCCATTCATTGCCTACCGCTTCTGACTTCTCACGTCTCACTTCTCACATCCCACATCCCACTTCTCACGTCAACTGTCTACCCAGCCAGCTCCCCCTCCACCACTGCCTGCATCCCGCCACGCCCATTGTTATTGCCAAATAGAGCGCGTTTTCGCCATTTCATTTTCATAAAATCAATTAGCCGTAGATGTTGTTGCCGCTGTTGCCCCATTTTCAATGCGAATCGTAAAACGCGAATCGGGCGAAAAAGCAACAACAGCAACTGTTGTCGGCGAAACAATGCAGACAACAGCAGCAAAGCGTGGCATGCAAAATACCAGCAGCAAAGCGTTGCAAGCAGCGTCGAAGGGTGCTGTATAAAAGATGGCAGGCGGCGTCTGTAAAGGGGGGGTGAAGGGTAGTGGGGCGAATATTGGATGTATTGCGTTTGGTAACAGCAATTGAACGAGTTTATTGATTGGCCACGCTTGAGCCACCAGCACCCCCCCCCCCATTCGCCCCCCTTTTGCCAATGAATTCCAGCTGTATCCCCAATCTTAATATTCATACATCCCGCATCCCGCCCCCTCAGCCCTTCATCATTAGTTGCTCTTGTTTGCAAACTCTTATTTACTGCGCGCCTGTGTGTGTGTGTGTGAGTGTGTGTGTGTGAAAGTGTGTTAGTGTGTTTGCTTCTATTGGTTGTTGATTTTGTTTTAAACGTTTTTGCACCAGATTGCGCATTCGGTTCCATTCAGTGCTAATTAATTCTCTTCCACGACTGCTCCCATCCCAAAATATTCCGAAACAAACAAATTTTGTTTGTGGCCATAAAACCAATTAATTGGCTGACAATTTAGGCTCCGGCTGAAGTCACATTGAAAGATAACTTCACAAATTAACACAAGAATTTAAGAATCTGCAATTTTCTTCATTTTTATAAAATTTTTACAACAATGAAAAGTCAATAATTGCGTAAAATTTTATTATTTTGTCTGATTTAGTTTGGTTTTTTTTAAATTTTGATTTCTCTCTTTATTTTTCTGTCTCATTTTCAGTCACTCAGTTTTCAAAAATATATAAAAATAAGCATTAAATTTTTCATAGCATACATTTTGGGGCACCGTCGTTTTTTAAGTTTTTCTTAATTTTATTTTACTTATTTATTTACTTTTGAATTTACTTACTTAAATAATTTAAGTTTTTTTAAAGCTTTCTTCAATAATGCTGTTTATTTGCTTTTAAATTTACTTACTTAAATTAATTCGAATTTAAGCCTAACATCAAAATTATTAGGATTGGTTGCACAGGCCATGGTAGCTGGGGTTTGGACCAGGACCAGGACCAGGATTCTCTTTCACCACTATTAATACGAGTGTGTCAAATGTATCTGACTATCTGAGGAGTGGGGAGGGTGGCTGAAAGATGAGGTGTGGCAAGCAGAAGAGGGGGGGGGGGGGGACTTGACTGACGTTTGGCATCTGTGACAGCAGCGCACGTTGACCTTATTTGCATACACCTGAGCCGCGAATCAATTCTTGGCTGCAACCAAGCAAACCACCCCTTTTGCCCCACGCCCCTCGCCAGCCATGCACCACTGCTCGTCAGCGCTGCGAGGCCTGAGCCATTATTACGGTTACACTGGGCGGCAACTGCAACAAATTGAAACGAAATCATGTTGCATTGGAGTTCAAATTGCAATCGAAATTGGTTTCGCTGCAGTGCGCCCGAGTGGAGGATGGGGTGGGGGGTGCACGGCAAGGGGTGCCCGGAGGTGCAGCGGCTTGGGGAGCGAAACGGGACAACGCTTGTTGGGCTTTGGGTATCGGTGGCGCCTCTTTGTTTTGGGGCATGGTTTGAGTAACGCTTATTGCGGTCGCAGCAGTCGCTCTCTCTTTCTCTCTCTCTCTCTCACTCTCTCAGCCTTTCTCCCGCTCTGTTTCTCACTGGGTGCGTTGTGTTGTTGATTATTGTTGACGGCGCTGATTTAATGCGAAAAGCCGCCAACAACGTCGACAGCGACGCCGACGCCGACGTCAGCGCCGCTGCCGGCTGCTTGACTTGCCGTGCCACTAAAACAGGCAAGCGAAGAAAATACGAAGAATTGGCAAAAAAAAAAAAGCAAATAGCAGCAATAGCAAATGCACAAACAGACACACACACACATACACGTACACACACACACACACACAAAGAATAAAAATGTTAAAAGGCGCTTCTAAGTAAATAACTGGGTTTATGGGTCGATTGGGTGCACCAAATCGTGAGCCGCAACCAGAGTGCCACACGATGAAGCAGGGGGGTGGTGCATATAGGGGGGTGAAAGATGGAGGAAGTATGCTTTGCAAACGTAACGATGGATGGCGTGACTGCGACGCAGCCCACAAACGACGGACTGCAAGTCAAAGCAATTTGTGGCACAGTGGCAAAAAATTTGTGGCAATAAGATTGACCACAAACTGATCAGAATTCTGCAAACATATTTTGAAGATATTCCCCCAGCCCTTGGGAGGAGAAGAGAACTAATCCAATGCAGCATTATTTAATATATATAAATAATATTTTATTTTTATATAATAATATTTTTGATTGTTAATTTTTGGCGTAAATTAAAATGCGCTTTTCTTTTTTGTTTAAATTAAGTCGATTTGTTTCACAGCATTGATTATTTGCAATAAAAAAAATTAATTACAAAGTGCGTCGTTGTAGCTGTGTGTGTGTGTGTGTGTGTGTGTGTGATGGGTACTTGTGTTTAAAGGGAATTCGCAATGAAGTTTTGCCACTAGTTTTATTTTCATTTACAGCATTTGCATTTTCAACAAAAAAAAAACGATTATTTATTTTATTTGCATATGCGAAATGTGTGTGCAACATTTAATTAAAAAACTGCGGAAAAGCAATTAAAACTATTGCAGCACATTCGATAACCGATATTGATATTGATGGCTCTATCGATTGGTATTACAATACAATACAAAGCATTCGGAGAATTTAATTTTATTCGATTCGCTTTTTACCTGGCTGCCTAATTGCGAAATGCAAAGCAATCCAATCAAATTCAATGAACGATTTAATCAGCAAAACATAAAGAGTAGACAATATTGCATATATAGAATTAAATTGATTAGAAGTGCTATGCAGTTGTATCTTTATGCCACTGTATCTTTTGTCAGCTATTAAAAATGTATTTCAATCTATTATTGAGAATGACAGCAAAGCTGGTGCCTTAATAATATCTTTGACTTTGGTCTTAGTCAAGTTCAACTCGCTGCGGGGACAGACAGAATGACCTGCTGCACTAATCTCACACACAATGCACCCACAACAACAGCACACACACACGTACACACACACACGCACACACACATGCATACTCAGGCACACACTCAAAGACTGTCAGGCGGCGACGTTGTGAAGCATTTCAACTCAAGCCAAAACAAATGCAAACAAACAAAGTTAGCGTCTCTCTAAGAGCTCAGCCTATGTATATATATATATATATATATATATATATATAGTGTGTGTGTGTGTGTATAGTACAGAATATAGACAATTACACACATTTGCCACTGCAGTGTGTACGCAGTATTTAAAAGGTAAATGAACTTTATCAGCCAGAAGCAGCAACAACATATAATGAAATACACACACAAAACTAGAGTGTGTGTGCGTGTGTGTGTGAGAGAGAGAGAGAGAAAGAGAGTGAACTGCACACACACACACACACACGAGAGCACACATAAGTGCATAGGCCTGCAAGTCACCAGCGCGACTTTGCCACCTTTTGAGGCAGAGTCTTGGACTTCTTCAGAGGAGACCCACTTGCCTATTGCTTGCAACATTCCAAGAACTCGATTTCTTGCATACCCTATTCCTATCCGATTTCAATATATAACATATAATACAAATATATATATTCAGCTTTCGAGCCATTTAATTTAATTATTTCATCAATCAAACTTATTTATTTTATATATTTGGAGCTGAGTGGGACCAAGGAATGGGACACACACAGAGATCTGGACACTGCTAGGGAATCCCAAATTTCATCTTTTCTTATTGCATCAATTTGAGTTTTCAGCTCTTTCTTGTGGACTCTCAAGTTACATCATTTGCAGCTTTGCCAACAGCAATGTGGCAAAGTGTCAGCGAAAAATATATAAAAATAATCCACACAAACAGACATAGATATATATACATGTGTGTGTATGTATGTATTTGTATATTTGCATATGTGTGTTTACTTGTATTGTTGGCATCCATAATGAAATATGCAAAAATATAAAATAAATAGAAGAGGCTGCAATGCACACGAGCAAACAGAGAGATAAAGAGAGAGAGGGAGAGAGGGAGAGAGGGAAGAGACTTTATAACTGCAGTAATAAATGATGATAAACAAGTGCAAGCTGGCCAAGTTACACTGGCAGTGGGAGGATGAGGAGCAGGAGCCAAAGGGCATAGCCTGGCAGCCACTGAGGCAGTTATTGAAAACTATTCGTGCATGTGCATGTGCATGTGTGTGTGTGTGTGTGTGTGTGTATATATATTCACACTTCTGTGTGTGCGCGTGTGTGTTTAGTACGTGCCTTGAAATGTAATAAACGAGCGGCAAATGAAACCTCAGCTATAGCCCCACCTGGCTCCAGCGACAGCTCCAACTTCACCTCCAGCTTTATCCAGGATCAGAACTCATGATGCAGCTGAATTGCCAAGGAAGCAAACACAGATCTATATATACATATATATATATATATATATGTGATTGCAGAGATGTATGCATGATAAGTGCTTTGTATATGCTTAAGTGTACATATGTAAAGCCAATGCACACATACATTGTACACACATACGTATGTGCAAATCTGTGCATGTATTGAAGAAACATACAATTAATGTCACTTGGAAACCCCAATGTGCTGCTATTGCTGCTTGCCTGTGGCAACATCCAAATTACAGCAACAACAACTAAGTAGCCAAAAGTTAATCAGAGGATATATCTCTCCGATCTGAAAACAATAGTCAAAGGCATAAAAAACCCAATCAAATTGAAACTAACAGCAAAGTTTAGTGTTTTACATATATTAATTATTATATTATATTTATTATATTTATTATATTTATTATATTTATTATATTTATTATATTTATTATAATTATTTTATTTATTATATTTATTATATTTATTATATTTATTATATTTATTAAATTTATTATATTTATTATATTTATTATATATATTATATTTATTATATATATTTATATATTTATATATATATGCAGCTTTGTTGCCAGTTGTATAAAATACAAACAGCAATTAAAATGTGTAGAAATTAATTAAAAGTGAAAAATAGCGGCTTGTAAAATATTTTTCAGTGTATAAAAGCAAATAGCAGACAAAACCAAAGCGTGAACATTTAATTTTGGTGCAGCTGCTGCCAGGAAATGTAAGAATAAAGAATAAAGAAGCAAAATTATTGTCTCAGTTAGATTAAAATGAGTTTTTATTAAAAGCCAGTGGCCAATCGCAAAAGTTCGTTGCAGCTGGGCAAGAATTTGTCAAAGGCATCAGCAACAGCAACCGCAGCCACAACAGCAACAGCAGCAACAGCAGCAGCAACAACAGAAGAAACAACAGCAGCAACAGCAGCAGCAGCACTAAAAAGCGCTGCCAATTTGTGTGTAAATTACAGCGTTGGGGGCATTGAGGGTGACGGCGAGTTAGAAGGTTCGGTGAGGGGGGGGTTGTAGGGATCGGATGAACAACATAAAAAAGTTGCCAACTATTTAGCTGCATAGCATAAAAACTTGGCAGACACACGAGCAGACTAAATTGCTTCAACCACGACGGCGACGGCAGCGCCATAAAGCGTTCAACAGCAGCAGCAGCAGCAGCAACAGCAGCAGCAACTGCCACTAAATACAGTCAAGCGAAGGGTATGGAGAAGGAGGAGTGGCTGTGCAGCAAAACTACGGCCGCAGGGATGCTGCATTAATGCTGGCCAAAAATCTGTGCAGTTTCAGTTGAAGTTTTTGAAAATGCACAAAAAAGTACTAAAATAAAAAAAAAGGAAATAAAAAAATAAAATTATTTCGCGGACAAAGCAAAACTCCCTTTACTTAACACTATCCAGCTCACTCCCTCTCTCCCTCTCCCTGTCTCCCTCTCGCTCTCTCCTTATCTCCCTCTTTATCTGTCTATCTGTCTCTCTGTCTCCCCTGCAACGCTTGCCACAATAATGGTGCATAACAAGTGGCAAGCGTTGAGTTAGTTAGTTTGCTTGTCGCTTTCATCCTGGCTGTGGTCTTGTTAGCCTGCCTGGCAAGTTGGTTAAAAACTTTTTGATGCAGTTGCTGCCCCACGGTTTGCCACCAGAGCACGAACACGTGGAGTGGGAGGGGGGACTGGGAGTGGTAAGAGCGGATGGCCAACGACCTGCCATCCGGTGAAAAGCACACATGGCAAGCGTGTTGCTACTTTTTGCGGCACAGGCGAAATTTTGTGTACGTCTGTTGGCCGAATCCAGGGATTTAATTAAAAGCAATCATGTAATTATTTAAAAAAAACTTTTACAAACAAGCCAAAAATATTACACAAAATATAAAAAAAGAAAAATGCCACAAAAGTAAAGAATCACAATCATTTCCATATCAAACACGTTAATGGCAATAATTAAAACCACAACAACTGAACCGTAACTCAATTTCAGTTCGTAAGCAATTTTAAGAGTGCCCAAACAAGATAATATTAAATATGTATATATATATATATTCTTAATTGGCAGTTCTTCCAGGTATAAAATATATCGATGGAATCAAAAAGGATATTTGCAAATATAATTTAATTTAAAAAAAATAAATATATATTTAAAAGAGCCTTCACAGCGAATTTGGTGTGCCTTTCATATAATAAATGGAATTCAGTAATAAGAAAATGTAATTTAAAATTAAAATTAAAAGTCTCTAATATAAAAATATATAAAACTACTTAGAAAAAAAAATAAATTTTTGTGCCTGTTTTCCGACTATGGGTTCTCCTTGGGGTATTCAGATTTTTCTCATTTTTTCAGCTTGATAAAAATAATCCTTGATATTAACAACAAAATTTCGACGTGTACATAAATTTATACATGCCAACATACATAGATACATACATATATACATACATAAGTATGTAAATACATTGCGGAAAAGGAGTTTAACCAATGTTCCGGGCAAGCAGGGAATCAGCAGATGAAGCAGCAGCAGCTATACAGTTAAATGTTGTTGTTGTTGTTGTTGTTGATGTTGCTGTTATGGTTATTTTTATTATTGCAGCTGCAATGCTTGTCTGTGGATATGTGGCAAGCAGAAACAATGTGCCAACTCCCCCAGAACATCTTGTTGCATTTACAATTTCCGGTTTTGCACACCAACGGACACAGCTTACGCAGACACACACACACATCTCTATATATTTATATATATATATATATATAAATTTATGTATATATATATGTATATATATATAAAAACAGGGACCCATATACGCGGCATATTTTACTAAAAATGTGTCAACATGCGACAAAGCAAAAGCAAACAACTCAAGTTTTTTTGTGTTGCAAAACAGAAATGCAAGAAACATTGCAACAACAACAACAACAACAACAGCATCTTGTTGTCGTATTGCTGTTACTGGAACTCGACTGCCTTCCCGATTGCCTCTCCCATTCATGTTCCCCTCCCTCCTCCGCACATTCCCTATTCGTATTCTCCACATCCAAACCCTATGTCCGTGTTCCTGCTCTATCCCGTTGGTCATTACAATGCAGCTACGAGCCCAGAGAACAGGGAACGCAGCAACAACAATAACTCACTGGGACAACTGTACACACACACGTACGAACACACACACACACAGACACACACACATGCAGCATAACAGAGGAGTGTTACTGACTGCAAAATGGATGGTGACAGTGTGAGGCAGTGGCAGTGGCAGAGGGATAGGGATAAGGGGGAGAGTCACGTGCTTGAGCCATTTGTTTATGCCTCTTGCAACTTTTAGTTCGCTCCACGTTTGTCCCCCCTTTGCGGGGGAAGCAGCAGCAGCAGCAGCAGCTGGCTGCTTCGTTTGTTGTTTAGCTTTTACTTTTTAGTTTTCTCAGTTCAGTCTCCATTTTCTTTGCCGTGCTGTCTCAGAGTTTTCAATTGCCGTTAGACAAAGCAGCCGCAACAACTGCAGCAACAAAGTGTGGATCAACACGCACTCACACACCCACACACCCACACACACACCCAGACCCACAACTTGACAAGGGACTTGGCTGCGATATGAGAAACAAGTCAAAAGCTGTTGGCTCCACGATTTGTCGACAACTTTAAGCCCATCGTCAGAGCTGCAGCTCAAAGCGACACAAAGCTGCAAGAATGCAAGCAGCAACCACAAAAAAAAAAAAAAAAAATTAAAAAAAAAATACAAATATCATTCATATAACTGTTTGAATTCAAGTAGAAACTGTAGCAACTTTGCGAGCAGCTTATAAAAAAAACATAAACAAAAACAAAAACAAAAACAACAATAAAACTTCAGCGCAGAACTTTGCAGGTGTTTGCCACAAAAAAAAAAACCTATGTGCTGCATATAAATCTAAGCCATTTTTAAAAGACGTTTGAATTTTAGTATTTATTAGTTTTCAAATTTATTGGCATTATTTAAATTTTATATTATTATTATTTATATTATTTTTATTTTCTGTGCCAAAGTTTACAACTTTTAAGCTGTTTCCATTAGAATAACTCAACACAATTGCAATAAGTATTTAGCTAAAGAAGAAGTGCACAGATATATATATATATATATACATATATATATATAAGAATTAATCCAAATTATTTATAACTCTAAATATTCTCTTGACTCAGTTAAAAGATCTCAGATGCAATATTAGCCGTCAGCTTCAAATAATATACATAAAATATGCGCTCCTTTAATATTGGACTTAACTGCTGCTCGAATATTTACACACACACATACACATATATATATATGTAGACATCTGCGTGTGTGTGTGTGTGTATCCAACTCCTGGCTTAAGTAAGCAATTAGTATTTGTCTTAATTGCTTTCCAACTTGTCACTTGTCACTCTCGAAACGACAGCGAGACAGTGAAATATGTGCTTAAGTAGTGTTTGTGCACGCATGAATGAGAATTTGTAAATTTGATATCAAAGTTAACTCATAATCCTTCTCAAAAGCCAGACACATACAACATACATTAAAAATCTGTGTACGTATATGTGTGTGTGTTTATACATCTTCAAAGGAGTTCACACTGAGTGGCAAATAAGGAGGAAACGCTGTGTTGCAGCTGTTGCTATGCTTGTTCTTGTTGTTGTTGTTGGTGTTGTTGGTGTTGTTTATGATGCTGCTCTTAATTGAAACAATTTTCAGTCAACTTGAGCTGAAGTTTACTCATTTGCACCCACACCAAATGCTCGACAGACAGCCAATGGCAAATACGCAGCACTCAGCTGCAAGATAAAGCCATAAACTTGTTAAATGGCTGGCATAAAGCAAACAACAGCCAGTCAAGTTACACACAGACACACGCACACAC